>LVVK01000022.1:590373-808942 GCA_002022785.1 Trichoderma guizhouense | reverse complement strand
AAAAAAAAGACCACTTGAGGCTTCATGAGAATGGAGGCCTCACCCTGTTGCAACGACGACCCCAACCACAATCTGCGTGTGCGAGGTGGGCTTCTCGCAAGTGTTGCTCTCTTGGGTATCTGTGCAGCGCGTCGTGAGAAGTTTGGTGATGCCGTCTAATTGCTCAATTGAGCGTCTAAGTGTGGTCGCCATTATGTCACGCGTCATATCGAAACTTCTGCTGGTTTTCAAGTATTGATTGAGAGAAAGATGACAGAAAAACTTGAAGCTTCAAATCACACCACATCCCTTGAGCCATCACCTGGAGCCATGGACTCGTATATATCTCGCCCTCAATTGGTCACTGTTAGTCCGCGGCGCGCTGGTCCGCCAAGGTCCGCATGTCTGTTACCAGTAAACAGATTAACCGCATCGCCATTCCGCACGGCCAAGAGGGCTGTGCAACGGAGGTTTCAGACTTGCATTCCCCGCAGCCCTGGGAAATGAAACGAAATCGTCAGGCCAATAGAAGGCTGTGCGTGCCTGGTTTCACCCCGCGCTGGCGTACGTTTTTGGAGTAGCTTCAGCAGTAGCTGATCGTTCTGGTATGGAGATTCCAAGCACAGCATCGCCGCGACACGGCTGAGGCGCCAATGAGACGCTCGTTAGGCGCCTTGTTCAGGGCATCTGTACCCTTCAAACAACCTGCACAGACGGCGCTGGACTGGTTTGTTGCAGGGTTTCACGATTGGCGAAGAAGAAGCGTGTGCATAGCGATGTCCTAAACAAGCAACTGCCACGGAAAATGTCAAAAGAAAACAAAATGATGGATTGCCAAATACGAGGCTTTGCTACTTCAAACCGGCAGCGATGATCCGACTTTGCAAGGTTGTCACACCAGGCGATGGTCGCATTGACCTGTTTTTAACAAACACGCCAGGCCCCCCTTCCCAGGAGCTAATCTTAGATCAAGAGCCTTTTTCGATTGTATCCCTGCATGATGTCACTTCTGCAAGCACATTGACGTGACAAATTATATAAGAGTATAGTATTAGGTTCTGGCGGGCTCCGTTAAGTTCCCGTTGGTGAAAAGACGATGGCATCTTGCCTTCTCAATTTCGTTTGGATATAAATAAATCGCTGGTAAGGTATCTCGGAAGCATCTCTCGGAAGCATCTCATAAACCATGACGCTCCATATGGATTGACCGACTCTCCCCGACCTGTCCTAACTTGTGCTGAAAGATGCTTAAAATAAACACAAGGTCGCAATATTGTTGGTCCCCAAGGAGAACCCGGCGGCTTCCTCTCCTCTCATAGTTATTATATAGCCTTGTGTCGCTGTTGTTTTTGTAATTGTACCATGGAGCCAGCCTGGAGCAGATTGACGACCTCTGATTGAACCAAAATCCAGTGCTCGCAGCGCTCTCGTTGGCTCCGCCTTTGGTTCTAAGTTTGTCACCAAAAGTGGAACCGACGGGTATATTATATGATCTGTCCAGTGGAAAGAGTGCGAACAAACTCGTTATAACAGAGTGTGCTCCTTACCGATCTTCAGGGTCAACCCTTTTCTTAACCCTGTATATCTTTCAGCCGTGTCCAGAGTCAATATTCGATCCAAACTCATTCCCAAAAAAGGCCGAAAAATCATCCAGATTTTGCGGAAATGATGCAAAATGCCCATCGACACCGAAAAAGGGGGTACTTGACGGCATCATCGTGGTATCTTCTTTCTGTGGTTCTCCTGTTTGCTTCGGTGGCTCCGACGCCGGGGGTGCCATTGGCTCTTGTTTCTTTTGAGCGCCTCCATCTGCTGTTTCTGGTAAAGGCGCATCGCTCTTCCACAGCTGCTCCCATCTTTTGAACTTTGCGTATTGGGACTCGGGCACAGTAGTGCTGGTAGCCTGCTCCTGCGTATTCATGTTGGCGATGGCTTGTTCAAAGGCCTCAATCAACGAGACTTCAGATTGTGTAGATTGGCTGCCAGTTGACATCTCCTTGAGCATCGACAGGCCATCTCGCAAAGCCTGTCTAAACATGTATGTCTTCTGGGAAAGACATTGTGTAGTAATGACGAGTAGAGCTGCCCGACAAGAGCTGAACTCGGTGTAAGAGGCTCGGGCAAGGCCAATCGTATTTCGCAGGCAGCGACACGTGTCTATAACTGACAGGGCGGCTTCGATGCAGTCCGCTAACAGAGTTGAACGAGTGCTTTTCTTGCTCAAGGACGCACTCGAGGGAGCGTTCACAGACGTGGACGGGCTGCTGCCATCCCTCAACACTGCCTCGGGGAAGATGAAGACGCGACCAACATACATGCGAACGAGGCAATATTCCAACTGTAGATGCATATGCTTGCGAGAAATTTTCGACTGGGATGTGAATTCTTTGCAAAAGATGTCATTTGGCAGAGCATCCCACCACGTCTTGAGTTCACGGTGAAGTTGTGCGAGCCTTTTCAACCCTTCGGGCACTTCATGTTTAGGCACCGATCTCAATATTGCTCTAGAGAATACCAATTAGCCATCTGATTTAATTCCAAGTCATCTTGAAAGGTCTCACATTTCACGAGACATTTTACTCAGCTGCTGGTTCAGCTCCAAAGTTGCCAAGATGTGTGCAGTATCGGTTTGCGAGGTCGAGGACCATAGATCAGGACGATGAACGGGAAAGTCAGCATCCACATCAGTACTGGATATAGATGTCGGTCTGCCATGAAAAGTTCCAACACGTCTAGTGATTTTTGGTTAGCTTATTGAACATATCTCCCCATTTCTCGGCGCAAAAAGGATGTCATAAGCAAAGCGTACTTTTCGATGGTGTATACGCTCCACCAAACCCGATTCCTGGTTTCAACAACGTCTGCATCTCGACTTTCGACGGGGTATTTCCTATGCATGCCGTTCTGTATCGCAAGCTTAAGGGCCAGATTAAGATAAATGTATGCCAGTCCAGATGCATCGACCGGAAGCGTATATATACCGAGTAACAAACAGGCTTGGACACTCTCCAGCGATGAGGCCGTAATTACATCTGGAAGCAGTCGGCATGCCTGCTGATAGAATAGTATCCCAACGGAGTCTTCGGTAAATGCATCGGGTCCCTTTTCCGTGGGATTCTCGGCACCATCAACCAACGATTCGAGATAGGCGAATTGCGTTCCAATGGCAAGAATGGCAAAGAGGATGCACACTGACCCCACATCCCGCCGAGAGAATGCTGCCGAATTTTCATAAGCAAGATCAAGTTTGGCTTTGAGCCAGTTCTGTTCAACGAAGAAATAGTTGGTCTGTGCATGTTTGAAGAAGGAATAAACGAGAAAGTCGGCAATAGGTCTCGGCGGTAAAAGTGCTAATGCACCTATTGCATCTGAATGCGACTGTAGCTCTTCAGCGCGGTAGTACTCCTTAAAGGTTGTTGGTGATTTAGATGAATGCTACACAACTTGGTCAGCTTGAATTCAAGATATCAGCAGTAGTCAGCATTCACATTTAAAGCGTCGCTGGGAACACTCTGATCGATCCATTTCTTGATCCGCATTGAAAAGTTCCAATGAGAAAATTCTCCAGAATAATCTAACAGCCAAGGTTAGCATCCAACTTGCCGGTAAGATAGACAAGACCGAGCTCGTACGTGTGACATTGCCGTGGAGGGGCCGTATCTCAAACTTATCATCCACGCCCTCAAATTCAGAGCTCTGGGAGGAGGTGTCTGCTGGTCGAGGGGAGTTCCGACGTTTCTCTGCGGCTTGAGCTAACCCCTTGAGGGTTTCGAGATCTAAAGCATCCCTACTTCCGACGTAACCCTTGACGATTCTCTCCAGATATTCGAGCCTCTTTGCTTGTTCAGCGGAGCTATGATCAGGCGCGCGAGGTCTTTGGCTGTTAGAACACTTCCGTCCTGACTTATTCCGCATCATATCTTGGGAAAGCTCTACCTTGGAGGGCGCATTCCAGAGCCAGCCTGCGAATCCGCTTCAGTTGCGGCCCTACCTGAGAAATCGCACTGCCGACCTAGCCGGAAGCATCTCCGACAGGGCACGCCTCCATCACATCTTTCCTTCTGGCGGCGACAGCCATCGCACCTACACAGACAGAGTCAGATACAGCTTTGATGTCCTCGGGTCAGCATCAAACATACGCGCGCGCGGCTCGTTTCCTCTCTCTATCTAGATGACGGCTTGGCTTTGACGATTCCTGAATGTCCATGAGGGGTCACGGCGATGACACCAGTTCAGTGACGGTCCCGAGATGCCGCAGATTTTGCTGATGCGAGATGATGAAGCTCCATCCAATCACTTTATGGAGTGGGAGAGTGGATTTGATGTGACTTATCGCGAACCCCAGAAGGCGATATGAGGGAAGCTATTACTAGTTCCGTATGACTAAGCGATGGGGGCGACAACCGAGCAAGCCGAGGTCGGGGATTCTTGACCTTTCCTTTCTTATAAGCCAAGCTAGAAAAGGAATGATGAATATAATCATTCTCGTCAACCAGAGTGCGGGGGCTAGCTCGAAAATCGAAAGGCCGCTGGAATATTCAGTTGTGCTGCTGGAAGACAAATCTTGATGTCTACGATGCATCATTTGTGGGGTGGCAATCTATCTTGCATAGGAAGGTACATGTAGCTACGGGAAGATCCGGTAGCGAGACAAGAGAGTATTCGTTGTTATTTAATCCGACGGAGTTGATACAGATGGTTATAAAATGGTAAATCCGCACAGCTAAACAGGGGCTATTGCGTTCCAAGGTTATAAGTGCTGTAAAGTGTCTATTCATCGCCTATCATATAGACTGCATCGCAATAGCCGTTCATCGGGTATCCGGCAATCCATCATCGCATATCCAGGTCCTATTTATTTCATTTATATTGTTTCTCAACAAATGCGCTCCTATTTTTTGGTCTCTTAATTCGACAAAGGCAAACCATAACGCCCTCATGGCATCAGCACCAAACCTCCCGTCTCGTTATGAGATTCGGCCGCTCGAGCTAAAACATTGTAACTGGGTCCAGGCCATTGTCGCTCTTAGCAACGTCTATCAGACAAGAGTATGGACAGCCTCATGGCCAGAGGAAGATTTGACGCGGCGTACCTACAAAGTCTACAAAAGCATGGCGTATCTGATGCAGCATCAGATTGAATCCGGTCACTCGTTGGGAGTGTTTGACAAAGAATACGAGTTCAAGCAACCAGAGTCGGCCACCACTTCAGGAAAATTCTACTGGAATCTTGATGATGAGACTGCCAGCATAACGAAGCTGCTTGACCAGATGGATTTCCCTCTTGTGTCAGTCGCTATGGCGTACGACAGCTTCGATCCGCTGAATCCTGAAAGGCTGATGGATATCATGGCAGCTCTCCCTAGCTTCGGACCTGCCATGGGTGCCTTGGAAGCAGCCGATCAACGGGACAGTTCCTGGAAAGCCACTGGCCCAGGTCAAGTATTATTTCGGGCTGCGACGAGCACGCGGCAGGAATATGAGGGCAAGGGCATCATGAAATCGCTGGCGCACTACCTAATGCGCACTGCAGCAGCAAAGGGGTTTCGAGCGATTCAAATTGAATGCGTATCCGACGCGGTCACCCACGTCTGGAGCCATCCTCCAGAGCCATTCCATACGGACCTCGTGAGCGAGATAAACAGCATGGACGTGATGGCTGAGGATGAGTCCGGTAACACGTATTATCCGCTTAGGCCAGCCAAGCAGCGACTGTGTAAGCTGTATTGCAGATTGCAGGGTTCTACCGTGTAAACTACATGTATCTAGTATCTTACTGTATCGCTGTACTGTAAATACATGGAGGAAACAGAATTGGACGTATTATACAAGATGTGTTTCCGGTTGAAACCCATATTCCGCTCTAGCCTTGCCGCCCATCCTATTGCCGCCACAGAGACTCTCAACTTATTACATGCTGAACACTGATGTCCTTTGTGACAAACCCAACAATTTGTTACTCGCAGAATACATATGTAGCTTGCCTTTCGCATTACACTAAATCCATGGTTATTCCTAATGTGGCGCATTTGTGCATGTCTCGGAGGTTTGTCGATGGCCTAAACTCGATTTGAAATTGTGAATAGTAATCAAGCCATCAGTCAATCCCTTTCAGCGCCCTTCCGCCCATTTCCAGCCAACAATGAACCTTGCGTACGAATTGCAACATTGCCCTAAAGGCTGCTGATTCGTGTGAAGAAGCATATTTGAGCTACTGATCCTTGATCAATCCACTCCGGCTTCAGTATCCGCTTTTCAGCCATCAAGGGACTTGAAGCCGCAGCCAGACAGACAGACAACAGACAGACAGGATGCCTCAGAAGGACTCGGCCAAGTCATTCTCCTTCGTCAACTATGATGGGCCGAACCTCGCCACTGATGCGCAGGTGCGGCGGCGCATCCGGCAGCAGGCAATGAAAGACACCGCTATGGCTCGGAGACAGAGGGGAGACTATGGCAAGCACAACATGAGGCAGTATCCCATGTTTGTAGGACCCAAGCAGTTGCTTGACGATTCCGAGGCTCTTGACGGTGCCTCGGATGTGGATCAGTTGCAGCGATTTTACCAGCCTCCATCTCTTTCCATGCCTTTTGCCTTCCAAGACCCGATGATGCCCAAGCAATTCGCTGTTCTTCTTAATCTCATGCCGCTGACCGGCCTCCGCCTCGGTGTCGGAACCCTTTCCCACTACTTATACGAGCCAACACAGCCTAAAGATCGCATCATCGCAGCGCAAGTCTCAAGTCAGAGGCTCTTGTCATTTATCCCAAGCCGATACGGGCACGTATCGCTGCTCCGCCATGCAACAGATTGTGTCATTGCAAAGCTTCAGTATCTATCCCAGCGAGAGGAGGATAGATCGCCCAAGGGCGATCTGAAGGCGCTGATGCACTATCAAAAAGCACTTAAAGCGCTGCAACATGCCTTGCTCGATGAGCGCGAGTGGGCGAAACCAGAAACGCTATGTGCCACCCAGCTATTGAGTATATTCGAGGTTCGTGCCGCCTGTAGAGAAATAACAGTTTAACTATGGCCAATGTTGAGCTGACTAGTTGTTTCTTTTCCCCAGGCTCTCAATGGAGATGAAAGGGAAGATTCTTGGATGCACCACGTTGGCGGTGCAGCTCGGCTAGTAGAGGCTCGAGGCGCCCATATGTTCAATACAGAATTCGAAAAGGCTTTATTCCTAGCGCATATCGGGCCAACGGTAAGGAGATTCATGTTCTCAAAGAAAATTCCTGATTAGTAAACTAATTCTTTTTTTTTCTCCTAGGTGATGTCAGCATTCTTGAATAACACGCCTTGCTTTCTGGAAGAGTCCAAGTGGCAAGCCGTCATTCGAGAGGCTGTTAGTGAAGACGTGACACTTACCAACGACAAGGAATTTGCCCTCGCTCTATGGGGAGGCCTCATTGAAATGCCAAGATTGTTCAAAAGAACAACAGAGCTGTTGCTTTCACCATGTCCGCCTTCACAGAAAGACATTGACGATATCACAGAGCGCCTCTTAGCAAAGCGTAAAAATCTCGTGATATGGCTAAGTCTGATAAAGAAGCGCCCCATAATCCAAACCAACGGTGGCTTTCGCGAAGATGAATATGGAGTTCTGGTCTTTCCTAGCGACTTTGACTACAGGAAGTTAGGCCCCTGGTGTCTAACGCGTCTAGCTTTACGAGGAACATACGCAGTCTGTCGAATGATCAAGTCACGACTCTTGTATGCCATTGCTCCAGCAAAGTTCCATGACTTGGAAGTTGAGGCGCAAGACATTGCACATCGCATTCTCAACCTAAAGGAAGAGATGGCCCCTTACAAAGATTCAGCTTTGATATGGAATCAGTTTATGGCGCAGGGCAGCTGGATTGCCAAGGGTATAGCTGAAACAAAGGACGCATGGGGCGAGGAGGGCGAAGGACACGACGGTATGCTTAGCAAGTCCAAGTTTAAAAAGTGGAACGAAGTGATAGGGAGGAAAATATCCTGATATGCGAAGCATGTGACGTTTTGGATCTTTTCTTGCTTGTCTTCGTATTCCAATCCTGTAACTACCTCGATAGTTTACGGTTAGTCATTCAGCGATCGCTTTTTCAAACAAATAGAAACAACACGACTCTTCTTAACTGCATTATGTGTAAGGGACACGGAATCATAACCTATCACTCCTCTATGAGCAACCACTATGCATCTTAACGTTGAATTCGTCTTTTATTCATATAAACCCATATTTACATGCTCATGAATCGTGAATTATGATTAATTTATGAATACCAGATTAACCTTAATCCCATTCCATCAAGAGAGACATTAATCGCAGGTAGCGGTATCGCAGTTGCCACGGGGGTCGTTGCAGCTAGGGTCGCTGGGCTCAACGCAGAAAGTAGTGGGAGTAACTCCAAATCCTCCAAAGTGGTTGCAAACTTGGTCACCAGGGCAGTCCTTCATGATTGTCAATAACAGAAAACAAGTAGAAAGTAATGGAAAAGGAACTATGTGAGACATACGTTGCAAGTGTTGCAAGCGCTGGCCAGAGCGGCAGTAAGAGCGAGGAGAGCGGCGTAGACCTTCATGTTGTTGGTTGGTTGGTAAGTTGTTTATTTTTTTGAGAGTTGAAGATTGTTGTTTAGAGGGTTGATATAGATATCTTCTAAAAGTTCAATGATCGGTGGGATTTAGACGAGTATTTATAAGTTTTGCAATCTGTGATACCCTCCCAACCCGATTATCTTAGGAACCACTCAGCCTTCTTCATAACTCGTTTTATTGGCTCGAGTTAATCCATGTAGGTACCTTGCATTGAACCACTACCGGGGACTCTGTTATGGCTGACCACCTCCACGGCTGACCACTTCTATAGCTGACCACATCACCAGTGACACTTCCATTAGTTGGCTCACCGACTTCCGATAACTAGGGGGGGCTTGTTCTTTGTTAAATCCGGCTATCCACTCCAGTTTTCATCTACGGGTACGTATGATCGGGGAGTAGCAGCTCTCCGCAAAACATGTCTCTGCAGTACATAGGACGTCTGCTCTCAGCTTTGACCAAGTAGCAATTATCATAATAACTTCTCTACTAGATTTCAGCAATTAGAATCTCCTAAATTATTAGATATTCTCAAATGAAGTAGTTCCTATATCATCTGATGCCTGCATTCTAAACTTAGTATGCGTATCCTCCAACGGTTGTACGAATTAATTAGCATCAACAAATACATAATGGAGGGATCGGCATTGGCCCGACGACCCGGGCCGACTCAATTAAGCTGGTATTATTGGTGGGCTTGTTTTTTTGCGGTATAAGACCGCATATGTTTACAACGTTCTTACAAATTGTTGGGCCTCTTTCCAAGGGGTATCGGGTATCAGCCGATTCCCAGTCTCTTTCCATATGTGGAAATCTTTCCTGGCTGATGTGTCGTCCCGTGTTCGCGGAAAGCGACCGGCGCGATCTTTAAGCATACATGTAGTACGTAACCTAATAACTTATGGTCCATCGATCTTCAATAGACACTTTCCTATTAGCTCAATAGATATCTTACAGAACTGCTCATGATAAAAAATATCTAGTTTACACTAAACAAACCAACTTTCTCTCTTTTCAATAACTCCGGTCGTTATCCGCGATTGAATATTTTTTGTCATAATCGTTTTACTCATCTGACTAACAGGACTCAATATTCGGTTCTAACCCGACTGCTTAGCTAGATCTGCCTTCCTATTTCGTTCACTCACACTCACGAACACGAACATGCATACCCCTATGCTGCAGTAAGCTGACCTACCTAGGTACCTCGGCAGCGGGTATTTTGCCATTTATCCCAGTTGCTGAATATGTTGTAGCGGATGGAATGTTGTGCCGTAAACCTGTATTTAGGGCGGAGTTTGAAAGCTGACTTGAAGAATCTAATTGGAAGAATTGACTGCTTCAGTGTTTGACAACAGAGTTGACTAAAGAAATACGGCTTCAAAAGGCGCTGCCCAACCAGGTTCCTCTTTCAAGTGCTAAGCGAGAACGAATTGCCGATGCCAAGTCCCGATGCACGCCAGTTGCCTGCCGAATAGAGTCGATACATAGAAAGGCGTGCCAGTATAATACGGTGTTGCTTCCTGTGTCCTCTTGAGCAAGGCTTCAATATTTTGCTTCAGTGGTTTAGAGAATGATTATTTGTCAGTTTTTCCTTGCAGGAAAAAACGTTGTAAGAGAACAGCAAAGTGGGCCATGAGAATAGCAATACGGCATGTGACGTGACAGAGACAAATTAACAATCACCCCAGATTGTCGAATAGCACAGGGCAACTCGGCAGGGCATGCAACGTACATCAAATAGCAGAAGCTTTTATGTTCAACCCCTGCGATCTAAGAAGAACTTTTGTAATATGCTTGCTTTGAACACGCACTAACTTTCCTCAGCGGTTTCTGATTCTCGTATCGTAACTTACAGTAGCCCCCATATTTTAGGACAAATACTACCCAATGGTTACATCCATCGTGCGTTTGGCACTGATACCTCGATCGATACTACTACAGTGCCCTGCACAGCTTCCTTTTCTTTTCCTGAGACAATGTAGGCATGTAGAGAAATCGAAGCTGTTCTGTTGCATCTTGGCTGGAACAAATTAAGCATATTGACGCTTTGATCCCAGATCTACAACATTTCGAAGGCGACATGCCCGTCGGACCCAGTATTCATCAGTGAGATATATTGCTATTTTTACCACTCGAAAGCGGATAAACTTGATCTTGAGTAGTGCAAGCAGTTATACTAAACAAGGGTATTTCTAGCAAATTATGAAGAAACAAGTATGTTCACTTTTTGGTATACTATTACCAAATCGCTTTTATCGATGACCTTTTTTATTTTGTTCTAGCAGCTCTTTACTTCTACCATCTTTGGTGTTTCTTTACCCTACACCTTGTTGGAAAGTGACGAGCTGAAAGGTAATAGTAGGCCGATTTCCTATGGCATATTCAAGAAAACTTCCTTCAGCTTGGGGTAGTTGGGCGTTCCCATGCCAGTTATCGGATCCCAACCCTCGACAGCACTAAATCCATCAGTACTACAGCCCGAACTGTGGCCACTCGTGATATCGTTAAACGCTTCCGGGTGTTGATATAACACCGGGTTGATGAATCCAACTGGCTTCTTGCCCGCATTCATGCGGAACGAATTGATGCGTGTAATAAGGCCTGCAAACACAGGAGCAGATGCAGATGTCCCTGCTGCGAGCGTGATACCATCATTGACTCCAACCCATGTAGCAAAGTTGACTCCTATAGCGGAAACATCGGGATAGCCACGACCACCACGATTATACCGACCAGTCGTGTGTGTAGCATTGAGCGTGATGTTGTAGTAGTCGTAGGGTGGCGGGTGATTCTTAAAGTATGAGTTGACAGTCTTGGCTTGATAAGATGGTGTCCCAAAGATATTGGAGAAGCCGCCTCCACTGAAACCTGCCGCCTTCTCTGAGAACTTCACGTTACCATGAATACTGTTGGTTGTGAGATTCGTCGCTCCAACGGCGGTAACATAAGGGCAGTCTGCCGGTTGTATCGTGACGAAGGGTCCATCGGAGCATTGAGAGCCGCCAAAGCCAGCCACACCTCCGTCTCCTGAGGCTACGATGACAGTAACGCCCTGTAAGCCCAACTTCATCCACTCATTGCACTGCCGTCGCTGGTAGTTCATCGGCAGGCTTCCCCCATCTTCACCGTAAGAGATTGAGATAACATTGGTCGGAGTGTAGGCACCACACTGTTCCGGCTGGTCATAGCCACCTTCACTTGTGTCCGGATAAGTTGGGTCAACGCCCGGAAGATCGCCCGTCTCACCGTACGCAGAGTATGTACAGTATGACTTATCAAGAGCATCGAGGAAGGTGTTAAAGAGGCCGCTAACACCACCGCCGCCAGCCTCATAATAGAAATCATCAACCAGATAATTAACCACCTTGGCTGGGTAAGCAAGGGGATAGGCGGCCTGGAAGTCAAGGTCGGCCTCTTCTGCAGCGTCATACGGTAGCGGAGTGGGTGTAGGGGCCCCGTCGACGCCTTGAAACTCTGGCTGTGTGCCTTGTGGGATCTCAGGTGCAAAAAGCTTGAGGAAAATGCTGAGGCTGTCCGGACTGTACTGCTGCCCTTGGGTTGAGTAGATGCCGATTGAATTATTTGGGTGCCCATTGGGTTTATCTGCTACGTTATACATCGCGCGAACACACTCAGGGGTGACCATAGAGGAACAATTCGAAAGGTTGCCGGGTTGTTCCGGCCGCATAGTCGTTGTAGGTGTCAGTTTAGGCACCATCGGACCAAAACTGCGAACGGAGGTCTCGTCCCGCTTCTTAATCTCGAGCATCATAACGCCAGGTGTGATGAAGTCGATGTCATCCCGAAGTTGTAATGGAATGTGATATTCTTGGCAGCCAAGAGCAGCCCTGCCTGATATTTTGCTCGTATACTCGTGATAATCGGTATGAAGAAGATCTTGAAGTTCTGCAACAGTAGCATTGAGTTCCAGCCATTGACGACTTCGAGATAGGTTGATAACTCTGTCACTTAAAGTCGATTTGAGCCACTTAGTAACAGCGTCTATTCTCTTCTTTGACGGCGCAAACATTTCGTCCACTTCAGACGCTGAGAGATGTTTTCCATAGTGCTCTGAGTTGGGGTGAGATATATTCATCAACAAAGCTTCGCCAATATCGAGGTTGCTTTGGGTCAGGCCAACTCGCACTGGAACTGTGGTCGCTCCTTCAATGCGGCTCTTCTTTGTCCAATGAGAGTTCAAGAGCCCGTCACGCACCTCATGCCGTACATGGCTTGATGGTACCACACGAGCTACAGCTACGTTGAGCAGAACTGCTAAAGCAGTAAAAGTAACTGGTCTCTTCATTGTAAGATGAGTTGAAATGTTGTTGACTTTAAAGTTGTGTGCCAAGAACATGCTTTCAGAGTATCCAACCAATGCATTTTATATACCATCCTGTCTCAATTTTGGTCATTTCTTTTCTCTCATGAATTTCAAGACAAGAGACATTCTCCAAAAGTTCCCTTACCTTCTAAATTCGGATACGAACAACTTCCTAGTATTGTATAACGGCTAATATCAAAAGATAAACAGGCTCTTCTTTGATTGGGGGGAAACATGCCGCACTGTATGAATTAAGAACGTGTCTGCCAGTTGTCAACGAAGCTTGCAGCATAGCCTGCTTGCCCCTGATCGTTTGATTCTAGGGCATACAAATTAAATGCTGGACACTACTAGACTTCGTCCCATGAGAAATATGAAACACAAAGCATGCTTCCTATTTATCTGAGAGAAAATTTGGAATCTTCTATTGCATGAGAATCAGTAAATTAATTGTAAGCACTCTCCTCTCGCTTGTTATTGGTATTGTCAACGTGTTGTGAAACTTCACCCTGGCGGTCCTTTATGATGTCTAAAGACGGGCCCAGAAATCAAGCTGACCGCCTTATTTGCGTCTATAGCAAGGTATGATGCTTACAGTTAGACACCATGACACGTAGAGTTAGAGTAATTATCCCGGAGTCTCAAGGCTATCTCGAATACTTGAAACTATTGGTTCCGTTGATAACCGGCGGCAAGACTCGGAATTCCGGAACGTGAAGCGGGGTGCTGGTTTGAGTATTTCTCTCAGAGATAACTTCATAGAGAGCCCTTGTTCTCACAGGGTTTGATTCAACACCTCACACAGTGTGTAGACTGGATCCATATTGTATGCACGATGGTTGTTTCATGTTTCATGTTTACATATCATATCGCCCGATACGAGAGCCTTAATGCTGGGGAGCCCTGCTCTATGCAGAACCGGAGGAGGCTGTGCTAGATGATTGCTACTATAGCTACATGTGTGCTAAATAAATGGTCCAACATCTGGGTTAATTGATTTCTTATATATCTTCGTGCTGTAATCGCTGGTTTTCTTCAGTTGTTGTTCTATACCGTTCAAAACACTTTTCAAAATATTAACGACAACATGAGTTCGTTACGCACGTCTTGGACGCTTTTCTGCTCTGCAGCAGTGGTCTTCGTTGGGACTTCTTTAGCTGAACATGTCATCCATGAGCGTTCAGTAGAGTCTACGGGTGAATGGGTTAAGATAGGCGGTATCAATCGCAATGGCCATCTGCCTGTAAGCATTGGCCTGACCCAGCGAAATCTCGATCTTGGTCACCAGCTGCTCATGGAAAGGTACGCGACGATCTGATCCATGGACTCTTACATGGCTGACTCTCCTCAAGGTCTAATCCTGACTCGCCCAATTATGGCCAGCATATGACCCGAGATGAGGTGAACGATATGTTTGCACCTCACGATGACAGCGTGGATGCTGTCCACAGTTGGCTCGAAGCTGAAGGCATCGAGATGGACCGCGTGTATCGATCAGACAATCGCCAATGGGTACAATTTCATGCTACTGTAGGGGAGCTTGAGAAACTCCTGAATGCAACCTACGACATATATGAGAACCAGAAAACTGGTATTCGTCAAGTTGGGACAGACGAATACTCGATCCCGGCTGATCTTTTGGACCATATTGACTACATTACCCCAGCCATTACAAGGCTACAGATTGCTGGTGACGTTGAGAAGCGGCGGGTGCGTCGGGAGGTCAATACTAAGAAGGATGATGTGATTCCCGCAGCTCCGTTAGGTGGTCAAGACGTCACGAGCAACTGCAACGATTTCATCACACCCCGTTGTATTCGTAACATGTACAACATACCTATCTTTGATGATGCCGTCGAGGGAAATGAACTGGGCATCTACGAGCGACAGCCATACAACCAAACCGGATTGAGCATCTTTTTTGAGAAATTCGCAACGTAAGCTACTTCGGCATTTTGATGAATGGGAGAAAACAACTGACGTCTACTTTAGACATATTCCTACCAACACCACGCCTCTATTTACTGCAATTGATGGCGCTCAGAGATTCAGCGATCAGGATACCCCCCACGTTACAGGAGACCTTGAAGCCATGCTGGATATAACCTGCGCCTACCCGATTGTGTACCCCCAAAACATCCATGTTTACAATGTCGACGACCTCAATTACCAAGTAAACTTGACCCAAGGTTATTTCAACACCTTTCTCGATGCTCTTGATGGCAGTTATTGTAACCGCACTGCTTTCAACATTACGGGTGATAGCCCCGAGTACGACCCAGTCTACCCAGACCCGAACGGTTATCAGGGGGAGAGGATGTGCGGCCTATTCAAACCTACAAACGTCATTTCCATCTCTTACAGCCCAGAAGAACAACAACGAAGCGTAAACTATGACCGACGCCAATGCAGTGAATGGATGAAACTCAGCCTACAAGGAGTGACGATAGTCGGAGCAACAGGCGATTTTGGCGTTGCTGGCAACGGTGGCGAGTGTATCGAAGATGCAAACGGTAACTTTACCATTTTCAATCCGTTGGCGCTCACAAACTGCCCATATGTGCTGGCCGTTGGCTCAACACAACTGGCTCCAGGTCATAGCGACGGTAAAGAGGGTAATGAGATTGCTACCAGTGATTTATTCTCCAGTGGTGGATTCTCGAATATTTACCCTACTCCCGACTGGCAGAAGAGTGCCGTTAATAAGTACTTTGATGAAAATCCAACGCCGTACAAGTTCTACAACACCTCGGAGGGCAAGAACATTGGTGCTGGCGGCGGCATCTTCAACCGTGGAGGCCGTGGATTCCCTGATGTCTCAGCAGTTGGTTATCGTGTCATCACTGTTGATTTCAACGACGTCTTCATCGGTGGCGGTACATCAGCAGCCGCTCCAATTGTCGCCGGTATTCTTACTCGAATTAACACTGAGCGATTGAAGGCGGGCATGCCAACCCTCGGCTTTGTAACTCCAGCATTGTATGCCAATCCCAGCGTACTAAACGATGTCACAGTGGGCAACTCATCTGGCTGTAATACGCCTGGCTTCTTGGCCGCTAAGGGTTGGGATCCGGTAACAGGTTTGGGTACTCCAGATTACCCCAGGATGTTGGAATACTTTATGAGCTTGGGCTCAAAATGAACTTGGATCAACAACAGATATGATTTGATTGAATAGGTAGGTCAGATACGGTACGGTGACTGCAACGACCAGCCCGCAGAGAGAGCCCTTTAATAGTACACTTTTTGGTTCCACACATAGATCTACCGAAATAATAATTCAACAATTCTGAGATTTTTCGACGGTGTAAATGATAGAATAATTCCTAGGTGAAGTCAAAATGAAGTGTCTGATGTCTAGGGCTATAAAAGTAGAAGACAACTTTCATATTGAACTGCAAGTAGTATGACTATATAAATGCACCGAAGAGTTCTTGACAGCTAGGGGACTACCTTGACTGGGACTCATTTGGGCAAACAACTGTCAACACATAGCTTTTTATTCCGTGGCTGCATTCAGAAGCTACTATCTAAAATCAATGTAATCTCAAACAGAATGCGGAAGGGTACATACACTATTGAGATTCGGGTGGTGCGCTAGGTTCGGATAACATGATCACATGGGCTATTATTGCTCTAATGTTCTAGGAACGGGTTGTTATACGGTTTTATTTCTCTTCCTAGGATCCTTCTTCTAATTTTAGCATGTTAATAGATAGATCAGCTATGTGAAACTCGGCGGCGATCTGCACTCTTTGGCGAATAATGAAATATCTTCGCTGCAAGGATGCGAAATCTGTGTCTTAGTTCTAGACTTTATAGGCTACCTTTACTCCCAGATATTTTCTCATTTATTCCTTTTTTTCCAAATGTTTACATTTTGTTTTTGAATGGTCGTACACAATCATATTGACTAATTCTTACTGTATTCGCTGGTGGGTTGAGGTCAATCCAAAGAAAAAGCTCGATTCATCCGATAGCCTTTCTCTTCAATCAGCACATATGTTTCGAAACAAAAACGTGTTCAGCTGCCTCTCGCTTAGATGTAATAGCTCATTGCTTCATCGGATAGCAGTTCCTCCCTTGCATCGATGTCAGGATAAGACACTCTCACCGACACATTTGTCTCTAGCGTCCACTCCCTTCGTGGGCCGCCCAACTTCACCAAACAAAGTTTGTTTGTTGTCAGACGGCTACTGGTCTACATATAAAGCTGTGGTGAAACGGGTATTTATTTTCAATACATTTAAAGTTATGCTGACTTGGCTTGCCTTCACCGGTTAATTTCGTGTCCTTTGATTCGACTGACGATCCGGGTACTGACGTCAACATTATGCCGTATGACCATAAACAACAGCTCCGCAAGGGATGAATTTAAGACATGTTTACCCTCGCAGCTGAAGTTGATTCGTATAAATTCCCCCTCCGCATCTTCTTTCTGACTTCTCCATGTGTATTTTTACATATACACTTTAATTGAAGGGCGCTTGTAGATCCTTCATATACGAAAGAGCGTTGAAATTTTTCTCATTTTCTTGCTGGATTCTCATAGACAATTTTTTCTTGCAATTATCCCATAATGACACAATTATCTGCACTCGAGGAATACAGGCCACGGAACGGCTCGAGCCTGAGTCGAGAAATCGAATTATTGCTCAACTATGTCAAGCAGCTGGAATTTGATCCCAACACATTTGTGATTATTGTTTGTCGCCATGGTGCCATCGAAGGTTTGACGAATAAGATAACCCAGAAGAAGCAAGATAAGGTTTTCCAGCGGGTGAAAAGTAGTGCTCTCATAACAATTGACAAATATGCGGCCTCATCCATAGCTAACAGTCTATAACGCCTAGATTTTGATATCAGAGCGACAGACGACATTAGGCTGAGCGCAGTGATCGCTGCCGTCGAGAAATACGGACAATATGACAACCTTGTGATCATTACAAGTGGATTCATCAGCCATCTTTATTTCGACATTGGGTACAGCATCATGGACTTGAAGGTATATCGGTGTGCCACCAATGACAACCCCAACGAATATCTTCATGTCGATGGCTATTCAAAATTCCACGGACAGGCCGTTCGATCTTGGGAGGGAATGTATCATGAAGCCAAACTCTGGCTTGGACCCGGTGTCGTGTTCAACCTCGGCTCTCATATCGGTCAATTAGGGCAACTATCTGAAAAATCTTCTGCCATCTCTGAATTTGATCGAAACAAGCTTCGCGCACACATTGAAAAGATGGACAGAGTGAAAATGGAAGGAAGTTGGTGGGACGACTTCCGAGCCCCAATTTCCGCGATTGTTGGCATTCTTGCCAGTGCTGGTAAGCTTGCTTCAACTGGGTTCGTTAAGATGTCCGCAGAAGGGATATTCGTACAGTACAAGTTCATTGGGTATGCGATTAGCACAGCGACAGCAGCCTCAATGACTGCCCTCTCAGCAGGGACTGCGATGCTGGTTGCGCCAGGTGTAGCGGCGGCCGTTTACTTCATTCCATGGGGGTCCATCTTTGGTTGGTTGAACACAGTTGTCTCATGGCTGACGACAGGGCTCAATAAGATTTGGGAAAAGATCAAAGACTGGCTGGCTTCTTGTGCGAGTACGATCCGAGATACTCTAGGGCTTGATGGGAAGTTACATGGCCCACTCAGGTTCCCGGCATGAGAGTGTTCATTCGTTGTTAACTCGGATGCAAGAGTTTGTATTAGACAATTAATCGTTTTAATTAATTACAAATTTCGAAAGTTCAATAATTGTACGTTGAGCGCCCATTGCTGTTGACCGTGCTGTTAAAATGATGCCAAAAAGAAGATCTATGAACATTGTAGCTGTAGGTAAAGAAGCTTTCGCAATCAAACTGTTCCGTTAGACTGCTGACTCTTTGTATGTTGCTATATATCATAATTAGGAATTTTTGATGAAACGAGCATATTATACGTATAAATCGGTCTCAAACTTACCTCCCACTCGCCATCTTTGCGTAAATTCGTGTTGTGCGCGATCTAGAGCTTCGAGATCTGGAATCGTAAACATTCCCTCTCCACACAAGCTGGGTGTATTTCTAGCCAGCAACTGAGCGGCACGACATGTGGTTGAAAGCCCAATGAGAGAAAGTCCTTTGACTCCTTTCTTTGGCACTATCTCGTTCATAGACTTGCAGATATCAACTGCCATTCGACGGGATGACTCTATGGCCAGTCTAGCCGCCACACTAACGGATTCTTGGGACTTTGTCAAATGAAATGCATTGAGTTCAAATAGGAAGCTAGATATAAATGGTCAGCTTCATAAAATTGTTCGGTAATCGATCTCGTAGTAACGTACCTAAGTGCGAGCGCAATGCTGTCGCAAAACACGAGAGAATTGGGACCTGCGGCTTGGATTAGAGCATAGCAAAGATTTCTAAGCCGTGATTCTACTGCGAGATACGAATTTGGAGAGGACTTTGATGTTTTCTCATCTTTGATATACTGTGTTGCCTCTCGGACGATACCTGCAACCTGGAAGAGCATCTCAAAGTTGGACGACGAGCCACAGCTTTCCTTGATCATTTTACCATCCAGCTGTGCATCTATCGTTACCAAACTTGAGCCACTATCGCTCGGTGTTTGTTCGCCCTTCGAGTATTTCGGTAATTTTACCAGACTGTTGTACATATATCAGTCATAGGCTTTCATTCGGAGACGGGCATGCCTCTATAGCACATACCAGTCCATAATGATGACGGCTTTCCGACAGGTGGCTTCTATGCCTATTCCTGTGCCATCTTTACTCTCGGCAACAGAGCCCATATTGTTTAATTTGCAAATGACTGCACAACCGGCAATTGTCAATTCAGACTCTCGGTCAAGGCCATGGCCGTATTCGAACAGCGAGAGTAAAAGCCCGATCTGCAGAACCTTTAAATATGGCTTTGTAGTAGTTTGTAGAAGCAGAAATGACTGTTTTACTGCCTTGTATAAATTGCTGTGCATAGTAAGGTCACAATTTTCGCAAGGTGGTTGAGATATCAGTGCCATGGATAAAAGAAGCATTGCGTCAATGCCACGACATTGTCCCCAAGCATAATATTCCGCAAGTTGCTCGATTTGATCATCGGTCACAATCGGAAACCAACTATGAATCGTATCCTTGTAGGTTTGAACAACGGAAGTGGCGGTCAATCCTGCTGGCTTGAGTGTCATACGAAGAAGTGATGCCTCTTGCTCAGCATCATCAACTCCACTAAGTAGGGCCACTGAGATCATCCCAACGAGTTTGTAGCACATGTCAAGAGGTACTTTGGAGAGACAACATGCCCGAGTGTCTTCAGATGGCATGACATCTTCTCCTTCTCCGGAGCAAAGTCCGCCAGCGGAGTTGTTGGTGGATATTTGCCGCCCATAGATACACCGAGTCTTTTTCCTAAACGAATATGAGTATGAAAGGCCGGCCCATAGAAACACTGTGCCGAGACATGAAGAATACATACAGTATGCATCGATTACAGGTAGGAAGAGCTCTGTCGCAGCGGGTCTTGGCTCTTTTGCACTGATGGCAAACCCCAGCCGCTCTGCCGAAGACTGGAAACTGCGGCGGAATATGTAGAGTCATGTAATCCGATGTAGAAGCCGATGCCTGCATGGTCCTGTAGCTATCAATTCAGACACAATCGTGCTGTAACGTTCAAGTCAATTCTCCGCGGATGATTGTAATGTTATGACTTGAAAGATACATGTACGGAAGAGAGATTCTGTTAATGGGGCATGTAAGCTATAATAAAACTCCCGAGACGTTGCTGCCGTGGGGCCGGACGTTTAACCTTGGGCCAGCTCACGGAACTAGGCAAATTATAAATCATGAGCAGGGTTCGGCCGATGCATTAGCGCCAGTTTTGTAAATCCGTTTTGAGATTTCCGATGATAGTGCCATCCAATCAGAAGTTGCGCTGCAGTATGAGAGGCATCACTGTTTGTCCATATGGATGCACTTGGCTTTTGTTGTAGATGTAGATGAGTTGGGATTTTATTGACCTGATGTCTATAAAAGCCTGATGTGTCTCCCTCTTTTCTTGATTGAAGCCACTTACTTAGACACCATCAGAGGTAAATAGTATTTGAGCTATTGAGTCTTCATACCAACTTTGCAGGAAAGATGTCGTCAATCAAGAATGTCGCGGTTCTTGGAGTAAGTTTTCCATCATTTTCGCCGGAATATTGCAATCAACTTACACAGCTAAATTCATCAGGCCACTGGAAATGTCGGCAAAACTTCAGTTCCAGCTTTGCTTTCTGCTGGCTTCGTCGTGACAATCATTGCGAGACCAGAGAGCACCGCTACCTATCCCGAAGGAGTCAGCGTCAAGAAGTCCTCGTACGATAACCTCGAGACACTTACCGAGGTTCTTAAGGGCCAAGATGCTCTTGTCGAAGCATTCAATCCTGCTGCAGCTGAGCACCAAAGCATTATCGTGCGAGCCGCTCTGGCTGCTGGCGTGCAACGTCTGATTACGCCAGAATTCAGCACTGATTCCTTCTCAGCTAACGCTGAGGAAGTCGGGATCTTTGAGCCTAAGCGGAAGGCTCAAAAGGAGCTTGAAGAGCTCACATCGGCGCCCGGCTGCAAACTCTCCTGGACGGCCATCATTCCCGGAGGATGGTTTGATTGGGGCATTGAGGGTGGATTCTTCTGGATCGACAAGAAGCAGAAGACCATCACTCGCTTCGGATCGGGCAACCAAAAGGTGTCCATCAGCCGCTTGCAGCTATGCGCCGAGACCGTCGTAACTGTTCTTCAAAACCCCGACAAGTATCGCAACCGCGTCGCCTACGTTGCAGATTATGCCGTCAGCACAAATGAATTCATCTCCATCATTAATGAGATTTCGTCTGGGGAAGAATGGAAAGTGGTCGATGTCGATATTGAAGAGTTTAAGAAAGAAGGATTTAGGCTCTGGGATGAAGACACTAAGAAGGGTCTGAAGACTCGGCTGTTCACCAAGGCATACACCATGCTGGGGACTGTTGCACTGTTTGATGAAGAGAATCGCTACGACGCGGATTTCACGTACAAGCAAGAGCCCGGAACTGGCCGATCGATTGAGAGCCTCAAGGAAGAGCTCAAGAAGCTGCTTGGTTACAATTGAAGCGGCTACTATGTATCTTGTATTGTACATGGTTCGGATTTACAAACCGGATCACTTGAATTAGATCAAGCTACTTGAGCAATTTGTTTCCAATTGATAACATTAGTGATCAAAAGTCTGTATGCATACATGTGATTGCTGAACTCTTTGAATTATCTTGAACATCAGTGCGTAGCATTATGCTTGCCTGAGAAATGATCCACAACAGCCTTGATTATTGTGCATCGTGGATTTTAAAAAGATGTGCAGATGATAGTGATCGTAAAATCTCATGCAACACATTAGATTAGATAACTTCAAAAGAACAACAATGCAGCTTAGAGTGTTTCTCATCTCTCTTAGGCACGACAAGTAGCACCAGGGTAGCTCTACGGCAGCATGAGCTTGCAGCTGAGCTATGCGCCACACATTCAGTTTCGTCGCGAAAAAGCAACAACTCAAGATCCAAAGTGCATCTGAGCCAAGAGCCCAACAGCATTGCAGTGTAGCCTGAATAGCCTCCATTGTAGTTGCTCTTCTACAAGTAGTGATACTACTACACGATACAGCACAGTCACAGTCACAGTCACACAAAGTAGTAATCAGCAAATAGAAATGTAGATCTCAGAATGAAACGGCACCGGTACGGAAGACAACCAAGTGCCGAGATTAACGAAGGATCCATTCAAGAATTCCTCTCCAAACGTCCTCAAGCCAAAAAGGCCTTGCCGGAATCGATGTCCATAGTAGACACCGCGCGGCGGACATTCGTGACTATCTGGAGAAGAAAGGGAAAAAAGAAGAAAAATCCCACGAGAGCGAAATTTCCTCCAAAGAAAAGAGCCACAGAAAAAAATGATGAGTCAGCATTCAACTTCTAGCACGTGATACCGGCTGGATCTAGAGGGAGAAGTCGCTTCTCACGTGAGTTCTTGCTCTGGAGATGATGAATTGGAGCTCCCTGATTGGCCCACCTAAACCGAGGAACCGACGCAGTTCCGTTCCGAAGAAGCTCGATCCAAACGCCGCAAACCGACGACAGCAACCGGCGAAACGGCTTCTTCTTTGTCTGGGGGAAAGTCGAACAGCAATTGAGAAATCGCCGCTCCGATCTTCGAATCTCCTCTTTCCATCCAAGCATCTCGCCCAACATGGTCGCCCACCGTCTCGGCCTCGCTGCCGTGCGCAGTACGTTCTCTTCCTTTTCCCCCTCCTCGGTAGCTTTGCTTTTGGCCTTCACATGCAATCTTGCGAATAGCCTCACCACGGACGCTCTCTGACATCAAACTGCTTTCATAGGCGCGACGAAGCCCAATGTCTTCTTCAGACAGAACATCCCACGCATGGTCCTCGCCTCTGCCATGTCAACCTCCCAAGCCCGGTAAGCCCGCCCGCGCGCCCAAATCCAAAATGCCCCTCCATGAAACAACAAACCGAGGAAACAAGAGGAGGAAACAGCTTGCTAACACAGACCCCTCTCTCTTCCGCAGACCCATACAGACCCAGAAGCTCTCACAGGAGGAAGGCCAGCAAGTCCTCGTCAACCAGCGCCTGAACCGCCCCGTCTCCCCCAACCTGGGCATCTACAAGATGGAGCAGACCTGGTTCGGCGCCTCCGCCTGGACCCGTATCACCGGCTGCGTGCTCTCCGGCGCCGCCTACGTCTACTTCACCGCATATCTCGCCTCCCCTCTCCTGGGCCTCCACGTCGAGAGCGCCGCGCTGGCTTCCGGCTTCGCTGCCCTGCCCTTCGTCGTCAAGGGCGCCATCAAGTTCGCTCTTGCTTTCCCCTTTACCTTCCACTTTATCAACGGCATCAAGCACCTGGTCTACGACTTGGGTATTGGATTCGCCAAGAGCCAGATTAAGAGGGGAGAGGCTGCTCTGTGGATATCGAGCTTCATCGGTGGTGGCTACCTGGCTTTTGGCTTGTAAAGGGAGCATCAATGGATGGGTTGGAAGAAAGAAGGAAAAATCAACACCGGACAAGCAGCGGGCGGTGTATGTAAAATAAATGGCCACGAAAGGGCCTTTTTTGATTAATTGTCCAAAAATATTTTATTAAAAAGTTTACAAACAACCCGAATGCCATGTATTGATGATACGGCTTGAGCTCATCTCCTGGATATCAACCAATCCGAAACGCCGTGCGCCTTCTCATATGCTGCGTCAGCTGTAGCTGTTTTCCTTAACTAATATTCCTTATTCCAAAAACCGGGCATCGAGAATGGTCTTGATCAGCTGGTGATTGCGAGTAGACGCAATCTTCTCGCCAACAATGGGACCAATGAAGTCATTTAAGTCAGAAAGTTCCGAAGCAGGGGCGTTGCCATTTACCCCGTTCATCTGCGCCTCGGCAGCATCCGTAGTGTCCGTCTTCTGCGCGAGAGAGGCCACAGCCTGTACCAGCCCCTGAACGAGCATCTCATACTCGATCGAGCCCTCCGACTTTTCTTTCAAGGGCTGGAGAATTCCAGAGTCGAAACTCTTGAGGTTCCGCAACACCAAGACTCGGATTGCCTCCATTCCTCCAGCCTCAAGTAGACCGTGGATGGCACCATACAAAACGGCGGGAGGCTTCGTGGGGTCCAGGAAGTATTTTAGACATGTCCTTGTAAGTTTTGGTCGTAGCAAGGAGTTTGAAGCTGAGTATTTGCGTGCAATGCGGCCAAGTAGTGAAGCTGCTAGCTGTCGAAGATCATACTGCTCCTTGAGTGAATCTTGACCCTCCTCAGTGCCCAGTTTTCTAGCCATCAGGCACGTCAGGACGGGTGCAGAGAGAGAACTGGCATACGGATCCAGGAACAAGCTCTTGTTCTCGATCAAAGCGTTGGTCAGTTCCATCATCTGCTTCAGGGTGAATGTATCGTCCAGTTGGTGTGTGACCCTGTCCATGATGAAGTTGATAAAGTAAGGAACCAGTTGATGCAGGCCGGGGTCATCTCTAACAGACCCCAGTGCTGCCTGACGCAGTCGAATGACTTCTTCATCTGGGTTGTCGTCGAGGATAGCAGCCTGGATCTTGTCGAAGTAAAGGATGAGCTCCTTGCTCACAATGTGCTTAACAGAGGGCTGGCCGGAGGCAGCATCATTTCCAGCAAGGGCAGACAGCGCGGGGTTAGCGCCTGGTCCCTTGGGCAACAAATCTTGTGGTCGCAACTCGGCCGAGGTCGGGTTCTGGGGGATGGAAGGCTGAACGCCCTCAATGGCGAGCCAGTGCGCTACGGTAAGCTGTTAGCAGAGCTGTCCAGAGCTGTGTCTCCATCACATGTAGGATGGAAGCTCACCAGTAAAGTTCATGTCTCGCGGCACTCTAGGCAGCGGTGCATTGATCAGTTTTTCGAAATCCACCTCTTCATCCTCGATGTAGAACAACGGTTGGCCAGGTCCCAAGCTTGCCTCGCCATACCGAAGAGGCCGCGTGGAGTCGTACCCATACAAGGGCTCAGCATCCAAAACCTTGAGGGCCAGAGAGACGTCGTTAACCGTCATCGTCGTCCGCCGTGCAGCGCGCATGAGGCGCAGAGCTTCAATAATGACCTGGCCAATACGATATTCGACATCTTGCGTGAGAGCCTTGAGAGCCTCGTCGCTCATGGAGCCAATGCCCACCGACTCGGCGACATCCTTGACATTTTCGGTATTCCACAGCAGTTTGGGCGTTTCGCTCGCCATATTGGCCGTCTTCTGGGCGATGCGAAGCTGCGAACACGGTCGAGGTTGGGTGGCTAGCTGGCTAGAAAGCGATTCGCGTGCGGGTTGACGTGAGGCTGAGGATGGATGAACTGCGAGCAACTTTGGACTACCAGCGAATTGTGGGGGAGAGCGAACGGATTAGATAAGCCAAAATCCGGCAGCCGAATACATGTATCTACATCCCTAAGATTATGGAATATTGAATCAAAATGTTGTAGATATATAATAATAGTATAATATTATCTTATTTCATTTTTGGAATTTCATATCAAGCACTATTATGTGTCTGCCATAAAATGAATAGATCCTCTTTCATAGGTGTACAGAAAGGCACTGCAAGCTCATGTCCATCTGCACTGAATCAGCAACAGGCTTCGGAGACCCCACTGTAGCAGCTAGTGTTGAGCTCCTACAGCACAGATTACAGCGCCCCGGCTCTCATGGGGTTTGCTGCAGTGCTCCTCGGTACGTCATCAATGCCTGGGTAGCTGCGGTTTAGTGGAATTCGCATCTCTGCATCCCAACACCGGGTCTTCAGTTCGGCAGCCAGGTTGCTCCGAGGATGAACCAAATCTACATGTTGCTCACGAATTACGATTCATCAGGCAGTTCTCATCTTGTAAGCGAGTCATTGGAAATGTTGCTCCTTTTTAAGGCGACTGACTCGACAATCCACTCATGATAGACGCGATGATACAGGGGGGTGAGACGAGCCAAGTTTAGAAGTGGCATGGATATTTAACAATTTGCTACTCTATTTCGAGCTACCTAGGCGACAAAGAAAACAAGACCCCCAAAAATGCCCACTTAAGCACCAATGGCCTTGGCAAGAGCCTCACCAAGGTCCGAAGCAGAAGTCGGGTTCTGGCCCGTGATGAGGTTTCCATCCACAACAACCTTGTTGCCAAAGACGGCCGTCTGGACAAACTTTCCGCCGACGGCATTGACGCGGTCCTCGACGAGGAAGGGCATGGCGCTGGTCAGCTGGACGGCGTCCTCCTCGGCGTTTGTGAAGCCGGTGACCTCCTTGCCCTTGAGGAGGGGCTCGCCGTTGACTTTGGCGTTGACCAGGGCGATGGTGCCGTGGCAGACGGCGGAGACGACCTTGCCGGCGTTGTAAAACTCCTCAATGAGGGCGATGGAGTCGGCGTCGTCGACGAGGTCGAACATGGGGCCGTGGCCGCCGGGGTAGAAGATTGCGTCGAAGTCGCCTGAGCGGCCGGCGAACTGCTTCAGGGGCAGGGTGTTCTCCCACAGGGACTTGTTGTTGTTGAGGAAGCCGACGGAGATGGGGTCCTCCTTGGTGAGCTCGATGGAGGCGGGATCGAGAGGGGCGACGCCGCCCTTGGGAGAGACAACGGTGATCTCGACGTTCTTGCCGGAGAGGACATGGTAAGGGTGGGCGAACTCGGGCTGTGATTTATTTGGTCAGACCTAGAAGTTGCCAATTGAAGGCTGAGAGACATACCAAGTACCAGCCAGAGGATCGGTCAATGGCGTCAATCTTGTCGTGAGAGGTGAGAACAACGAGGACCTTCTTGGGAGCCATTGTGTCTGAGTTATGAACTGTTGATGTAGATGTAGGTGGTTGTGTGAATTGGTTGCTTTGTAGCTGTGCTGAGATGCCGAGGCTTGGAGCTGTAGTCTGAGTGTTGAGTGCTTGCGTCTTGCTTCTTCTCAACTGGCCAAACTCAACGGCAACACTCTTTATATATCCCTTTTTTCTCATCCCATCTCAATGCCACCTCTTCGGTCTCGAGCTCTCCACATGGCCAAAGGATCGCCCACAATCATTGAAGCTGCCCCTCATTTTTTTCCTTCGTTTTCAATGCAAACAGCTTCTCCAGGCTTCTTTCGGCATGTTGTCCGTCCGCCTTGACGCTCATCATTGGTCCAGCGCGCGGCAAAGTCCAGCCCAGACCTTCATAGTCAAAACTCCCCGTGCCGCGGCTTGTTTGACGTTGGAAGCGCGTCAGAGATTAAACCTTGGGAAGCTTGACGGATCATGTTCCGAATCTTGGGATTATCTAATACCAGCTTCCCCATAATAGTTGTCCAATTCAATGCGCAAAAGCAGAGAAAGGCGACAAAGGCGACGGTGCACGACTGAGATGAGTCAGCTACAGCTCGGATGATGCCGCAGGGTACGTGGGTCGTGTACCTGGAGAGCGGCGGAATGTCCCGCAGGGCTGACCGATGCAGGTACGTACCGTGGAAGGACTTAAGATATTATTCTCCGGATGACAAGAAGCAGATGCTCAGATGAGTTGAAGATGATGCCTTTGGCCTTGGCTTGGAGTAATCATCAATGCGTTTTTTTCTCCCTTTCTGCTCTGTAAGCAGCTTCGTTTCTCATCATCTCCTGAGATGGATTGGTGATCAATGGAAAGGGCTCGGCTCCTATCTTGCCACCGGTCCGAGTTTGAGAGACGGCAGAACGAAAGTTTCCATCAGGAATATAGAATTGAAAACTCTAGGCATCTAGCATTGAGGGAGATCCCCTTGGCCAGAAAACTTGCGAAAAAAAAAATACAAAGGACATAGAAGGCCGTCAATTTGCCAATGCTGTTTAGATTTGCGTAAGGAGATAGCAGCAAGCTTCAACAAGTTTAGCTATCCTCTGTTGCCACTTACACCACTTACACCACTTACACATGGAATATACTCATGGTATACTCCTCGATTGTGTCCGATTTACGTGTTACGGCTATTATTCTTGCGAATAGTTACATCTCATTTCGTCTTCTGTTAATATGACTCACAGTAACCCGAATAATGTTCCGCGTTGTTCGTGCCAGAGCACCGTCTCTTTTCACCTATAGATGTATACCAAAGGCACACTATAGATTCATCAAAGGATAGAGACTACTCGTATCTAGCTCAATACAACACCACAACACTTGCCAAAGATTCGAAATCCATTCCTTACATCATATTTACCCCTCTCAAACCCTGGATAGCTTCGCCTTCAAGAAACTATGGTGGCAGCGCCGTGCTTGATGAAAGCGACATTCCATACACACATTCTACAATCACAAGACAACAAACATTATGCCATCGAATAAAGACACACCATACTACCATAGACGAGAAGTACGACCATTATGAAATTCGATTGCTGTCTCGCAAGTAATGCATCCCACATTCCGCATTCCCAAAAGCCGCACAAACCACACACCGGCATTTTCTCTCTTTTCAAGCCCTTGAAACAACTAAGTTACATAAGAAGAAAAGCAAAAGAGAAAAAAACAAGATAAAACCGCTCATAAACTGAAGCTTTCGTATTTCAGAGAGCCTCGAAAAGAAATAGAATAAAAACAAACAACAGTTAAGAAAAGAAAAAAAGAGTACAGTCAGCGCTCAAAAAAACAAAAGGAATGGTCCCTGTAGGCCTCTCGCCAGACAAATCGTAGATTACACATTGAGACACACAATCTTGATAGATTGAAGTCTCTCCCCTCCTTAGACGATAAATGAAACCCCGTATGAGCGAAAGAATATGTGTTGGTAATCGCGGAGAAAATAAAATAAATAAAATGGTCAGGTTTTCAGGAAAACCATTCCAACCCAGCCTTGCAAAAGTAGTCTTCTGTGAGTTTGACTCATCAAAGCTCATAACCAGAAGACTAGATCAAGTCCTGTTGTCACCCTATCGCATCTTTTGCAATCTGTTGCATTTGTTGGATATATCCTTGCCTTTGAGCCGATTAGAAGCTCTCAGTTGATGAATTTCGTAAATGTTGCTTTTGTTTGTCCCCGTGGTATCTCCCATTCAGCCTCGCCGTGATGGGTAATTCTCTTCCCCTGCGTTTCTTCTTCTCCTTCTGCTTTTCTTTCCTCAGCCACAGCATTAGCCCGACTTCTCATCGCTGCCAAACTCAATTTGCTGACTCGATGAAGCGGCCTCTTCTCTCTCTTCTGCGTCAGGGTTTCGTCTCTTTCCCATTCTCTCACACCACTGTTCGGCGCTCACAATGGTTCCATCCAAGACGCCCGTCACCTGCGTCACCATGTCAAGGCCCTCCTTGGCCAGCACCAACACCTTTTGCGCACCCTCACGCATTGCCGAATCGCCATCTCTGTTGGGGTCTCCTGACTGCCTTTCAGACATGGTTGCGAGGCGGAATCGCTGAGGGAGACTGGTCAGGTGGCGGCGAACAAGGACCCTCGCGTTCTCGGGAAGGGCACCGCCAGCATACTTGGACACGTTGTTGATGACGTCTTGAAGAGACTTAAGGATATCACCCTTGAGGCTGTTGATTCGCGCGGCGAGTTCGCTTCGTGAGGGGTTCGGATTCTCTTGGCTCTTTTCCGCGCCGTCGACATCCATGGCCTCGGCATCGCTGGGGCTATCGGTAGATGGCCCTCCCTCTGACCGCTCCTTCCTCTCTGCCTTTTCATATTCCTCCAATGCGTGCTTCAAGTTAAGAATGGCCCGGTTCATGTGATCGTTGGTCCATCGAAGCCAGCGCAAACAGTACTTGAGGCTACGCAAACTCTCGGCGCTCATAGCAACGCTCAGTCCCGACGTGGACATCATCAAGCGGGTCTGCCACGGCTGGCTACCCGGCGGCTTGTGCGTTGCGGGCGCAGTTTCTGAGTATGCGGGCGACCGCTGGTCGTCATAAGCTGGCAGCGTGTCCACCGTACTAGCAGTCGATAGGCGGCGAGGAGTCTTTGACATGACCGACGACGAATCATCAAGACCGTTGTCCGGTGATCCATTCGCATCACTGCTGGTGCTGCTGCTCTCTCCTGTCCTCCGCCTCTTGTTGGAACCGTTCGAGTCGGGGTCTGATGTGGGTGCCGGATGCCGGCGACCGGCGCCGAGGAACCATCGAACACCGCCTTCAACGCCCGTGACTCTGCCCACGGAGTTGACTGTGTTGGCGATAGGCGTTAGGTAGCCTTCGACATATTCGGCGCCCGATTTGAATCGTGGAGAGAAGTTCTTAGCTCCGCCGTATGCGGAACTGGCGCCGCCAATTGTCGAGGCGACGAGGGGATGAGCGGTTGTAAGAAGAGACAAAAGCGGCTCGGGCTTGGGTGACTTTGGTTTTGTCTGTTGAAGCTGGAATGGAGCAATGGGCGGGCTCATGGGCGGCAGCGAAGAGGAGTCGGCGGGAGGCGATGATACGAAATCTGTGGAAGAGGGCAGTTGGCATCAAACATTGACATAACAATTGGGCATTTCAATATTAATAATGGCATGGTTACTTACCTGCGCGTAAATCCCCCAGAGCCTCAGCTGCAAGCCGAACGTCTGGGTCGTCGAGCGTGAGGCTACTTGGGGTTGGTGTTCCGTCATAGATGCGATCCGGCGACGGCGAGGCCGCACTGGCAACGCTTGCCGCACCGTCCATGTCCATGATTGTCGCTGGACTGTCGGGCGCGTGGAAGGGTGGTGGTTGTCGGTACGAGTTCAATGAACCATTGAAGGACGACGGCCAATGGTTCTGGTTCTGGTGCAGAGGCGACGGATTGGGGAGGCTGTGAAGATGCTGGGGAGGGCGATGCTGGTCGTCGGCGCGCATGGCAACGTCGCCGGTAATGCTGCTCAGCGACGGCAATGTTCTGCTGTCGCCGTCATGGTGCACCAGCGGGGGGAGCCTGTCGTTGTCGGACGGGCTGGGGAACTGGTGATGGCTGTGCATGGACTGCGAGTAGTTTGGGGGTGATGGCGATGGCGGTAATGGCAGAGGCCGCTGTAGCGTCAATGGCAATGGCGCATTCGACGGCCGCGAGTCGACGCTGCTGAAGCCCGGAATGGGGTTTGCCGAATGGTTATGGATGGAATTTATCGAGGGAATGGCCTGGATCGAGTTGATGGGCGGCAGGCGAGGTCGCGGCGGTAATGGTGGTGCAAGTGCTGGTGCAAGTGCTGGTGATGGTCCGAGGGGGGCCGAAGCTGGACTGTTGGCGAGCGTCTGGCGATGCATGGCATGTGATTGCGGCCCAGGCGCATATATGATATGCACATATGGGAAAACGGCTGATAAGCACGCAAGCACTGCACTCCAGTGGCTGGCTGGCGCTGCGGCAGGGGTTGTGGCGGGAATAAACGCCGGGGCAGCGGGCTTTCAATCGGCTGGTATTGGGGCGGTACAAGACGGAGAAAGAAGAAAAAGAAGAGAGAAAAGAAAAAGTGTGATGGTGGAAACGGATACAGCACAGGCAGGCAGCGAGAATAGCTTCAGATGGGGGAAAATGCGCTCTGATACATGCTAAAGCCCTTCTTTTTGGGTCTTGGGACAGAGAAGGGGAGAAGAGCAGGGTGGTCTGGGCACGTGGATGGACAGTGATGACAATGGCGATAAGACGACAGGACAGGACGGCAATTACATCAAGTGCGCACAGAGCATAAGCCCGCCGACGGGCATATCAATGGCTGTCAAGGGCTGCCTGGGCGATTTCAAACAAAAATTGGAAACAAGAGGGTAAAAAATTCGAGATAAAAAGACGGAAATCCACTTGGGACACTGCCCTTGTGCAAGCGCCGAGTCAGACCAAAGCAAAGCAGTATCGTGATTCTACAGCTAGCAGCTAACAATCATGGATGCCTCAAAATCTTTTTTGGCCGCGTTCCTCTCCCATCCTATCCCAATCCAGCAATGGATGACGGGCCTCTCCCACACCATCTCGCACCTACGAATGAATTGGCCTCTGCGACACACTCGATACTACCGTTTGTTGGGGACTCTGTGACGGCGTGGTGTGGTGACTTTTTTACGTATTGACAGCAGCTAATGCGATTGGAGACCAAGTACCTGTACACGGTGCCGAGGGCCCTAGGTCAGGCGCTGGGAATTCTGCAGGGTCCGCAGGGTTTCAATGCGCTCATGGTTGGTGCTATTAATGGAGCCCTGGATGGGGATTATGGAGCAGCAGGTGGGCGCATCGTGTACCGGTACGCGCATGTGCTCCGACGAACCTTGGACTACCTGCTAGTTTAAGTACCTCCTACCTCACCTGTAATACCAATGTCCCATCAAGCAAAGGTGGAGGGCAGAAGAGGCGGCGAATGTTCCATTGACCGCGCTGCTGCAGACTTCGAGACGGCGATGCCGCTACACAAAATCTCACCCCTCGTCTCGACGCTTGACTGGTGCCCTCTCCAGCTCGTCGCGGGTGGAGCATCCACATGGAGGCAAGACACTGCGACTGCACGCTGACTGACGGGGAGCTTGCAAGTGGTCGACAATTCTGGCAAAAGCACAGCATTCAGCCATTAATAACCAGTAGGCCTGTGCCATCCTTGCCGAGCACATCAACATCAAGCAATGATACGCAGACAAATCAAGGCCGCCTGTGATGAACCGCTTGGCATCCCATCATCATCGTCACTGCCACGATCTCGCCGCAATAGCCCAGAGAGACGAGGACAGACCAGACGAGAGGGCGCGCGGCCGCATCTCCTCCCCCCTCGAGGACATGCCAAATCCAGCAATGGACCAAAAACTGCTGGTGCCGTCACTTGTTGCTAAATTAGAATCAAACCCAAAAACGGCCTTGGGGAGACGGGCTACAAGCACGTGCCTGAGCGTTGCAAAGCTGTTATCACATGCAATGTGACGCTCTTCTTTCTGCTCTGAGCCCCAACTTTTCGCTTCCCCACCGACGCTGGCACTGGACAGACTTATTTCATGTGCTTTTGCCCCCTCCCGGCCGAGCAAATCCCACCGCTCTTCGCTGTGTAGCATGCCGTGCCCTTGTCGCGATTGGAATGTCCACATTCTTCCAGTGGGGGGTTTAGGGGTAAGTTGGGGCCACTAACAGTTTCCAGAGGAGGGTTTACTGCTCACATGGCCACGAGAATTCTCATCAAAAAACATGCGCCGTATGGGGAGGCAGAACTGCGCACGTCAATAGCCCAGACCCTGCCCTGCATCTCCAAATCGTTGCTGTGCGATAGCGATGGCGAGGCTGGCTGGCAACCTTTAGAGCATCAGGTCCACCTGGTCATCAACAGCCACGTTCCCAACAGAGCTTAACCAAGCCACGCATGTGGTCGTGAGAACAGGCACAGTACTCGTAGTAGGAGGCTTGTAAGACGGGCACCCTCATTGCCCTGAGCAGGATGGCAGGCTTCATCAATTACCCCGAAACCTGATTCCAAATGCGGGGACCCCGGACAAGCCTCTCTCTCGGTGTGCCATGGTCTGCTTGCTGTACGGAGTACACTGTTGTCTCTGTCTTGAACAAGGACATTGAAGCTTTTGCTCCTTGCTCCTCTAAACCACACATTCCGATGCACCCCAGATTGTGTTTCTCAACCTCACATCATCAGGCAGTGCATTGGGTACTAGCACAGGCACCTTGACGTCTTCCCCAACAACGGCAACGTCTTGTCTCAGACAGTAAAGCACCTATTCGCAGAAATGCTCCGAGTAGTGCTGCCACTCGGCACAACTGCTAGTTCACAACCATCACATGACGCCTTTTACGTCGCCCCGTTTCATCAGGCAAAACGCACTGTAGGTCGTGTACTCGTACTGTACTGGAGGTCTATCGTGTCCTGGTCGGCTGGTGGTTGCTTTCCGGGATCTGGGCCTGAGCTGCCGTCTTCCGCGCAATGCGCTACAGGGAAGCCATTATTGGTTGAGGCTAGAAAGCTCGCACACAAGCAGAAGCCGGGCGCGGATAGCTTTTGCCATCACTCTCTCTGTGCTTCTCCCATGCCTGCATATCCTATGCCTGCCACAGGCACATGCAAATGAGAGAGCACATGCAAATGAGGGCATAGATACAGTAGCGAAGGAGCTGGATTCGCCTACACGGCAATCACATGAACGATCGGCATCATGATTCGCCTCGCCTCTCTAACACAAGGTCCGATGGTAATGAATGTGTGGTTCCTCTGACGCCGCCCAAGCAATCAAATCCTGCCAAAGCAGAAAACACACGCGGGCAGCTCTTAATGAACCAAATGAAACAAGTTTCCTTCCTCTCCGCACCGCCAAATCGCTAACTCATCCACGGCTCTGCAGCTGTCATGACAGAAAGCCACGCGGTCGCAGGTAAAAAGATGAGTTGCACTGTCTAATGGGTGCGTTGGAGAGAAAGGAAAAAGAAGAAGAGGAAAAATCCTCCGCTGCATATTTGATATTGTTTTTTTTTTTCGGCGCCTTAGTGGAGCAGCTCAGGAACAGAGATGCCTTGCACGTGACATCTCCCTCTTACACCCGTAGTTCTACCGGCCCGTAGTAGTTGGTCCCTGCACTACTGGGCCTATCGCATCGCAGACGGTGAGCAACCAGTTGTCCGATTCGTAGCAGCCTAAGTTGAAGCTACGTCGCGATCCAGCTCTCCAGGTCGCGCCATCATATCATGCCCCTTCTTTGAACCTCCTGGATCTCCAGCTTTTGTTCGTGTATGCTCGCATCTTCTCTCGCCTTCGTCTCTCCCTGGCCGCTGCGCCAATCCCTGAATCCGTCTCTCTAGCTGCCCCTCCTCCCCGCCATCTCTCCTGGCCAAGCCATCGTCTTCTATATATAGATCGTCACCATGGCATCTGCAATCTTCTTTCTCGATCTCAAGGGCAAGGTATGACGACGCTTGAAATAAGGTGCATCTGATGGATCACCGGGTCAATCTAACATGGCTTCTCCTAGACCCTCCTCGCCCGAAACTATAGGGGTGACATTCCCATGTCCGCCGTCGAAAAGTTCCCCGTTCTCCTGTCAGAAGCCGAAGAAGAGTCGTCAGCCGTTCCGCCATGCTTCTCCCACGAGGGAATCAACGTCTGTAGCCCCCAGGCAGCATCTACATGAAGCTCCATGCGATCCAAGGATTGAACGGGGAGAAAATGGCTAACGCGCGCGACAGTACTTATACATCCGCCACAACAACCTATATCTCCTGGCGCTGACGAAGCGCAACACCAATGCCGCCGGAATCCTGCTCTTCCTGCACAAGGTTGTCGAAGTCTTCACCGAGTACTTCAAGGCCTTGGAGGAAGAGTCCATCCGCGACAACTTTGTCGTTATTTACGAGCTTCTCGACGAAATGATGGACTTTGGCTACCCCCAGACCACCGAGTCCAAGATCCTACAAGAGTACATTACTCAAGAATCACACAAGCTCGAGATCCAGGCCCGCCCGCCAATCGCCGTGACCAACGCCGTGTCTTGGCGATCCGAGGGTATCCGTTACCGCAAGAACGAAGTCTTCCTCGATGTTGTCGAAAGCTTGAACCTCCTCGTCAGCGCCAACGGAAATGTGTTGCGGAGTGAGATTCTCGGTGCCATCAAGATGAAATGTTACCTCAGTGGTATGCCCGAGCTGAGATTGGGACTCAACGACAAGGTCATGTTTGAGACGACAGGCCGCTCAACGCGAGGCAAGGCTATTGAGATGGAGGATGTCAAGTTCCACCAGTGCGTGCGACTCTCGCGCTTCGAAAACGACCGGACAATCTCCTTCATTCCCCCCGATGGCGAGTTCGAGCTCATGTCGTACCGCCTCAACACCCAAGTCAAGCCCCTAATCTGGGTCGAGTGCCTTGTCGAATCCCACTCCGGCTCTCGTATCGAATACATGCTCAAGGCCAGAGCCCAGTTCAAGCGACGAAGCACGGCCAACAACGTCGAAATCATCGTCCCTGTCCCTGACGATGCCGACTCACCCCGATTCAGAACCAACGTCGGCTCTGTACACTACGCCCCCGAGCAGAGCGCCATTGTCTGGAAGATTAAGCAGTTTGGCGGTAACAAGGAATTCCTCATGCGCGCTGAACTCGGCCTTCCCAGCGTCAGAGGAGATGACGAGCACGGCGGTGGCATGACGGGTGGCTTTGGAGGCAGTATGGGTGGAATCGGTGGCAAGGGCGCCAAACGACCCATTCAAGTCAAGTTTGAGATTCCCTACTTTACGACAAGTGGAATCCAAGTTCGATACCTGAAGATTACCGAGCCCAAGGTAAGTCCTCTATGTTTTTTTTTGACACTTTCCCGACGTATCACGGTATGCTAAATAACGTTCTTCTAGCTTCAATATCCTTCTCTTCCATGGGTCCGATATATCACACAATCTGGCGATATTGCTGTTCGACTGCCCGATGTAGCTTGAGCCTTTGTCGCGAGTTGAGGTGCTATATAATCATAGGTGGGATAGCAGAGAGGTATATTAATTTAAGCGGCTGGCCGTTCGTTTTGCAAACCAGCATCGAGATACTTGGAAAGGGGGGAGGAGAAACAGCGAAAACGCAGTAAATAGTCATGTGGAGCCTTCAAATTATAGCGAATTGAGAGGCTGAAAGGGGGGAGCAACAGGAAAACGCTTTGCATGGCTTCCACTATCTTTTCTTCCTTGGGGAGGGCCATGTGAAAGTGAGGTTCGGGAGGGGGTTATTTAAACATAGAGCTATAATGTTGTCATCACCGTAAAATCAGCTGGATGAATAAGATGAAATGAATTGAAACTGCCTTAATATTCGCATAGTCATCAAGGTACAAAAAGAAGAAGACACATATCAGAACAGAATAGAGGACTAACAGACAAGACAAGACAAGAAGTGGTGCGGTATCTTGCAGAGAGAAAGACACAGCTCCACGCACTACCAACAAAGAAGAAGAAAAAAAGAGCAAAGAAAAAACGTGAGAGGGGAGCGATCAAGCTCCACGGAGTCCCCTGCGTGGACTTCGTAACGTATCAAGTGTCGTGCAGCAACAGACTTCAATGATGAGAATCATTCAACGTATTCAAAAAAGAAATGAACAGAAAAGAGCAAAACCTCGAGTGCGGCAGAAAAAAGCAGTAACGTGATGGGAAGGAAATCGAGTACCACAGCCTACCCCCCCAGCATAACGAAAGAACAACATAAAGTAGAAGAGATGTCATAGCCGTTTATCGTCGGCTTTCTCGAACAATCACTTCTGTCCATTCCATTGCCTCGAGAGACTCTTTGTTGGAATATTCTGGGTTCGCGGGATCGAACAGCACCGTAACGAGGAAGCCTAGCGGCTTCGCATCCGCGGAAAGTGCATCTACACCATGGTTAATACCCAAATAATTATGTCCATATACCAAATCCATAGGAAGCAAAGCAGGGGAGAAAGGGAGGATTCCACAGAAAAAAATAGCAGCACAGAATTCGAAAAGGTTGAAACTCACATCCCCGAGGAGCCTCCGTGCGATGCCATTGCCCATCGCGCCATTTGCCACGGTGACTACCTTCTCCTACAAAAATCCGATTCACAACTTCTTCCGAGCGTGTAGGTTCGCTAAATGCCATCAAACCAAGGATAATTGGAAGCTCTCCAGCAAGCCCATTCGATGGACCCGGATTATTAGGGTTACTGTAAATCGTCGGCACCAGGCTGGGCATCCAGCTGGGGTTTGCCCCGGCCACGTATTTGCACGGTCCGGGACCACGCTCCATGTGACCCTCCGGGTATACTGCGTGTGATATTCCTTCTTGGAGAGGAGGATGATGGAACATTAGAGGCATTGGAGAAGGCGTCTCGCTGGATGATAGGTCTGCGGTTAATGGGTCTCCGTTGATGACAACGATCGGGAGAAAGGGGCCGCATGAGAAGACAGAGAGCTTCTTGTAGACGTCAACGTATTGTGGCATTCCATCTTCGGTTAACATGGGTAGTCCGTCCGAACTACACATCAGAACACCGCCAGCAGGCCACGCACGTCCGTTGAAGTCGCCTCGGTACCACCCATATCCAAAAGCTTCTGTCACTCCCCTATTATGATACCTCATAACCCTTCCGGGCGTCTCTCCGTCATATCCGCTGGAGTTGCTTCGCGGTATGCGATTCCACCAGTCATCACCCTCGTATTCATTGTCGTTTTCTGTCACCTTCAGCTCGTTGATCACAAAGAGGAAGCTTCTGGGATCGGGATGGAGATTGTTGGTCGAATGCCTACCACCCCCCGCATGCTTATGTGAGCTTTTGGCCTATTGTATAAGATGGCAAATCAGTACCTTGTACTTCTCGCTTCGATCTCCCGATAAGACAGCTTTGAGTATTATGCCAGGCACGCCGGGTCGAAAACTAGAAAAACTCACATGTCCAGACATGACAGCCACTCTATTCACCGATGTATGCCCTGAATGGCTGTGTATTCGAGACTGGTGATTCAGAGAGGGTGACAGGTCAACAATACAACGTGCTTGTGAAGATGATATACGCGGAGTCTCGGGGCCTGGCGTAGAGCTACATATTATCAACTCCGCTGCCCATCACTCCCCCTCAACCCTCTGACAGACTCCATAGGTGTCGCTGCCCAAGGCCAGGTATCAAGTGTGTGATTACCGGCCAAGTTAGGCCGAGATGCTACGTATCCAACGTTACAGCACGATGAGGGCAGTCGGCCACTAGCAGACAGATTGGGCCAGGAAAGATGGTGTTCCGCGCTGTCCACCAGCGGACTTGCGGCTCAAACTCTTGCGAGGAAGGCTCAGGAAAAGCTTGACGTCGACATACATGAGTAGTAGTGTCTCGTGAACAGAACCGGTGAGAGCAAAGTTCGGTTCCATTGGGTCCGACGTCCATTGAGCCTCATCCTCTTCGTCGTCGCTCTTTTCCCTCCACACTTAAAGGAGTTTGTTGGGCTCTTCCATGTGTCCCACGACTCCTGGAGTGCTGGCTTTGGGCCCAGCACCGCTTTTACCTACCCCGGTCACAAGCTCTCCGAGATACTGGCAATCCGTGTGATAGGCCGGTATAAGATGCAAGGCGTGTTTTCCGCTCGTTTTGTAATCATAAGGCCATATTTCGGATACTCCAGCTTGTCTGTACACCCAACGCCACCAACAGGTGGTCGCCACGGGCTTTGAGAGATCCTCTTGGTGGAGGCAGGCCATTGTTGGTTTCCCAGGCCGATCTAAGCTTGAAAAATATCTCAGACAAAGGTTGAACACACCATCCACAGTCGTGGACCAATAAATCACGAGCTTTCGGACTAGGGTTATGGGCCTCTTGGGCTCGTAACCTTGGGCCTATCACACTGCTCGCGCCGCTGTGTGCTGTGTGGTGATGACGAGGCTGCGTACGGGGTGGTTCTTAATTACGGCCCCCTCGGGGAGTAAATAGCCGCGGTTGTCTGATGGTATCATAAAACACCACCATGCACGATGTGCATCCCGGTCTCCTATCCCAAGTGTGGGGGCCTCGGGGGAGATGATACGGGTATGCAGTGCGAGAGCCGTATACTGTCCATTTCGAAGCAATCGCTGCATTATCAACGGATGCTGCAAGACGCCATATCCCAGTCAGAGTAACACCTTTGTACTAGCCAAAACAAGAGGCAAGTTGTATGTTTTCTCTGCGAAAAGAGGAGGGGGGGATGGGTAGAGAAAAAAGTCTGTCGGGAGAAAACAAAACGGTTGTAGACTCGCCATTCGTTGTCGGGGTTTCAGCACCCGAATGGCCAGTTATAAGACAGCAGATCTGCGGTCCCCAACAGTGGAGGGTCACACAAAACTGAACTTTGTCACTATGTAGCTCTTCGAGTTATGCATAGTCATGGCAAGTATCGGGTAGAGCACTGTCCGCTCCCGAGAGCTCTTTTCTCATATGTCAGTCTATCGGTGAAGATGTCAAACGATTCACACGCAGGGGCCCATAATATCAACATTGATGGGTTTGACAGAGCCTAAGGCGCCAAAGCGCTGAAGAGGCACGACATCAATGCCAAAAATTAAGTTGATCGCTGTGTTCCACGCTATTCTTGCGGCGACGTGGATTTCTCGTTCAGATGCGCAATCTCAACGGCTATCCCAAACGAACACAGTGGTTTTCATGCATGTGTTCCATCGTACGACTCGACAGTCCTCTCAACGCTTGATATAGGCATTAGGAAATGCCGATAAAGCGGTGAGCGAATGGCACAGCTAAGCTCCTTCATCGAAGTGTTAGTCGAAGAGTTCAAATTCGGTGATACACTTCCGACTTACCCAGTGTTTCCATCCTCTCTTCAGCAAATAGCATGAGCCGTCAATGCAGCGGAGATCAATTACTGATAGAATTGATTACAATAATCACGATCAAGGTATCAAGCCGAAGCATGTAATATTGATTAGAGGCGAGGGCAGAGTGATGAGGACCAAGAGGTCTCGACCTTCACAGTAGATGGGAGTAAGACGCCTGGATGAAATGATTACGTTCTCGGATTCATGGAGACAGAGATGGAGAGATATAAGGGATTTTTTCTGGCATAATCAATCATGGACGGTTGCCTTTTTTTTTAGCTGCCTTGCTAGGAAGGCTGGGTCGGACAGACGGTGGTTCGCGCATCGAATGTGGATCCAAATGAGGCTCCGTTGTAAACATCTTGAGCGGGCCGCCTTGTCGCCTTGTCACGCATGTGATATATTTCTTTTTTCCGTTTGCCTTTTTCGCCCAAGATCCTAACATCAACCCGGTCGGTTCCGGTAAATAGCGTTATCCTACGCATAAAGGCTGAGTAGCCTTGGTTGTGAGGGGCCAACTACCGAAATCGATGTGTCGTTTCAATCCCGTCTGGCCCTCTTATTTGATGCCGGCGTCTCCTCCGAAGCGCCATCTGAAGTAATGCCTGACAAGTAGAGTTTAGCCTCTTGGATCAATCGTTTTTCCCCTAGCCTCACGGTAACAGCGGCTCTATGCCGCTCGCTAATGGCGCTACCAGAAAGAATCCGTTCATCCTCTAGAACAGTCGTTGGATACTGCGATTCCAGAGCATCAAGGGCCTTGAAAAGTACGGAATGTTGAATCTCGTCACGTTTCCGCTTGTCGACCACACTTGATGGATCTGCTTTGCGAATGGCTTTAAGAAGCAATTTAAGCTGCTCCCGAAGATCCTCTGGTATCTCGCTAAACCTAGCTGATCCAGTAAACGTGCCGTCCGGGTTAGGCTCATTTGATTCTCGGTCCAGAACAAACGTATCCTCGATTTCATCCATGTCCAGGTGCTCTCGCTTATCTGTTATCAGCCCCAGTCGTGATGGATGATGGGATGGGCATAGAAGAACTCACCGCACTGGCCAACTGTTCTTCTGACAAGCCCAGGCTCGCCGCTAAAGACTCCTCAACCAATTTCCATGGGAGCTCAACAACGTCATAACGAGAGTGCTTCGGGGTTACGTAGCCGTAACGGCGGAGAAGCTCTGAATTGGGATGAGGACCATAGTAGTTCAAGATTTCTTCGCCGGCCTTGATAGTTCGTAATGCTATCACAGTAAGAGCGTCATCTCCATAGTTGACGTGTGCCTATTTTTTATGAATCAGCCAATGGCAAAGCGCTTAGCAGCATAATTGTAATGGATGGGATCGCACATTATACTCAGCGTCAGCATTGAGAATATCAGCCATCGGCACCATACCCATTGTGGATTTGGGCTCGCGATCCTCAACCCATTCTTCTTCGTCTTCTTCGTCTTCCTCATCCTCATTCTGGAAATCGAATGCGTAGGACATTATAGTGCTTCCCATGCGGTGAGCCAACTTGACAAGGTCTTCGTCACTGTAAGACTGGCTGGATGGAAAAATTTCGTGATTTGCACGGAGGACTGGCAAGATCTTGGCATGAAACATTTCCTCGGCGTCAGTCTTGCCAACTTTTGTCCGCGTAGCGCTCGCCTGAAGCTCATTAAGCTCCGCGTCGGTCCAAAACATAGGTGTCTCGAAAGATGCCGGAAGGACGTCCATGTACGGCTTCCATTTGGACTCGTCTCCCTTGAAATACTCATACATCATGACAAGAATCAGAGAGCTCCATGGGTCCTGCTGCGATTTGTCATCCACCTCCATGATCTCATCTGGATGGAGGAAGACGTCTGGGAGCTTCTCCTTGAGCTCGGACGTCTCCATGTTTATTATCCCATTTCTTGGCACGGTAAACAGGACGGTATCAGCCGGGATGTCCTCCAGTGCCACTGCCACGATATTGTTAGTCATCCCACGCCGCACATGAACACGATTTGCTCACATACCTATGCCGCGGCCTGCATTTCTTGCTCGAAGGTCCGTGATCTCGATATGTTCAGAAAACGTCGACCCAGGAAGCACCTTGAACCACTCAAGGAACGCCTGTGTTTTGGCACCAAAATCTTCAGTAGACATGACGAGAATCTACCCAATTGTGCAAAAATACAATAAAACAAGTCGTAACGCACGCTCTGCAAGAATCAGGAGATTTTTACTAGGTACTAAGTTGTGTTTGGGTGAAAGTAAGGTCTTCAAGGAGGTTCCTTCCTAAGTGCAGGTATTTTCTTACAGTGCGCGCTGCTATGAGATGTGCTTTGAAAATTTTTATTCGCACGGGGTACTTGCCCAACAATCGGCCGAGTATCATCAACGAGCGTTTCATTTCTTACAAGCAGCAATGAAGAGATCCTTTGAATCCTAAAGTTATTTCAATTTTTACCTAACAACTCCATCCATGTTCTCAGCTACCTAATACTCAGTTCGTCTACAGCAAAACTTCGCTATTTCTCTCTGTGGTTTCACCGTTCCCTACTCTCATATATCGGTAGGGACATCCTTTCACGCTTCATCTTCAGCTTTGGTCTTCTTGTTGATCTCTCTTTTCTTGGGTCGCAGCCATTCTTCCATTCCTGGTGGCCAATATACCCGGTTTTGTTGTCCTCCCATTCCATACTCTTCTGGGCTGATGGTATTTGGGGAATCTCCTTCTTCAGTCTCGCCAGTCGTGTCGTTCTGCTTCTCCTTCTTGGTTCTTTTCGTTTCTTTCTTAGGCTCATCGTCTCGCTCATAGGGAACGACGTCGTTAAATCGGTTCCATCCCGGAAGTTTATATGTCCTCATAAGTTCGAATACTGCCTGCTCCTTGTCTTTCGCCTCAATCATCAAGTCCATGTCTGTTGCACAAGGTGGAAGCGTCTTAACGCGCGCTGAATGCTTACGCCGATCCCGTGGCGTAATAGCCTCCGCGGTTGGCTCGCTGTAATGCATCTTTTGCTTGATGTTTTTCCTGGTCCAGGTTTTTGCGATGCGATCATATAGGCTCATGATATCTAATGTGCCCTCGCGAAGGCTGGGATCGAAAATGATGTTGTGATGATGATAATCCAGCACCAGAGGAATGTTGAGTTCCTCACAGATGGGTAGCAGGTCATGGACACTCCATGAGACGTCGTCATTCTCCAGAACTAGCCTTCTCTTCACTCCATCTGGCAATTTGGCATAATTTTCGCGAAAGCGATCCAGAGTCGCTGCCTTGTCGCCATATGTACCGCCCATGTGCAGAATCATGACGGCGTCCCGGTCAAGCTGCTCGGGGAGTTTCAACAATGACAGCATCTCATCGTGATACTCGAGATCCCTGAAAGCAGCAGCGACGACCTCTTTCCTCGGACTGGCAATTTGCGTATACTGGCCCGGGTGTGTGGTGAGGCGATGACCTAGCTCAGCAGCTACCTTGCCGGCTTCAGCCAACACATCGGCGGCGAATGGGGCGAGCTTATAACCGTATTCTTCATGGCTTGCAAAGGGGAACATTTCGCTACTAAGTCGCATGAATTTGATGCCATACTTTTCGTTCCATCGTAGCATCTTGACAATGTCTCTGGCGTTTGCAAGACCGAGCTCCCGGACAAAGTCCAATCCGCGCTTTACATCTGGAGGCTGAGTTTTGTCGGGTCGGTTTTTGGTGGCATGTTCAGGCTTTGTTGGGTCTTGGAGGGGATACCTATGATCAATAATCGAAGCTATACGGCAAGTTCGGGACGAAAAGACAGGAGTGCTAGCAGATCTGAGGTATGTGTTAAGACAAGCCTATGCGCCGTCGCATTAGCTTTGGTGTTGACTGTGACTTGTGAACTCTTGATGTTCTGCAATCAAGACCCTTTGAAAAGTTAAGGATACAGGTAAGTATGTCTATATCGGCACTCACATAACCTAAACGGCCTTTCCACGGTAGTGGCAGCACGTCACTATTCACAGGCGGTGGTCTCCTCGCAGTCCTTTCAACAACCTCGGAATCTGCTTTTTCTTCAGCCGCATCAGCCGACTGTAAGTCAGTATCAAAGTTGGGTTTCTCCGGAATCTTTTCTTCGACCTTCTGCTCGGCTTTTGCCTGTCTCATTGACGCCGGCCTAAGCTTGAAGGCCTCTTCTCGAACCCTTTCGGGGTCACACTTGGACAAATCGGAAGTTTCCACAGCTAGCCGCTGGATTTTTACTGCGCTTTGAAGCTTCAGACCCATCTCTCCGAGCTCTCTCATGGTGCGCTCAAACGCCTCTCGTGAAGCATTTGGACTTCCCGCCGGGCCCAGGGGGTCCTCCTTTTTCCCCCCTTGCCGAGAGCCATCCTGTTGCTGCCCGGGAGGCCCATTGACTCTTCTGGAGCTACGTCTGACTTTTGCTGCGGGGGTCTCGACTGCAAAAGCGTCGGCCTTCTTTCTCTTAGGTGCCATCGTGTGGGACAAACGAACAAGCGGCTGATATAATAACGCTGGACGAGAGCTGGGTGGAGTTTGTCGGGAGCCACTTAGCAGCACCACGGTGATGAGTTGCAAGAGTGAATGACAGGGCAGGACGTGTCAGGCACATGGACTTTCTTTCAAAAGGAATTTCATATTAGTTTAACCACACGGGTAACTCGAGAACGCGTGTGTGTTGATACGAGGACAATGACTTCTATTTCTCACACAGAAGCATCGCCACTCGGCTATTTCTACAGCCAGCTTTGGCCAAAGAAGGGGGGAAGCGGGTGAGACGTCCAAGACAAGGCGAGGGAGTGGCAGACAGGGTACCACAGCAAGGCACTGAGGCCTCGATCCGTGCCCAGATGCCAGATTCAACGATTCCTGGCTATGACTTCGATGAAGTCATCAAACCCCAATCCATCTCGATCGGGATCGCGCAAAGGTGGGGACGTACCGGGTCCACTACTAGGTAGCAGTATGATGTTGGGCGAATGGCCATCGGGCTGCCGTCTCAAAGGCGCAATCTGCGCGTCTCTTTTGGGGATATCTGCTGATTCAAGCTAGGCCGGTTTGAATACTGCCTTTGCTAGATGACATCTTGATGAGCTTAAGAGTCGAAACCCTTGGGCGACAGGCACGAGAGAAACAAAGGTGGCTGGGCTTTCTGGAGCTTCTAGCGTCAACTCTTAGTACTTTACGGTGATGGTTGGGGACAGCACTTGGAGCACCACCGCATCACACTGATGTAACCCTCCCTTGTCGGTGCCTGGTGCCACGGAGCAGTGCGTCCGAATACTTTGCAGCACACATATCAAATAAGCTGCTGAGTCGGAGCTCAACTTCCGCCATGGCTGGCAGCAACCCCGAAGAGGCAGGGAGTTGGAGACACATGGCGATGCACGATGCTATATATTCATCGCCTGGAATGCGGCCCAAGGTCTTGTATATAATGATTCATCACAGCCAAATCCCGCACATTCGGATCTGAATTACTCCACACGGGTCTTAGATGTTCTGGCAGACAAGGGACCAGTTGCTCCGGGGCATTGGCATGCGGGGAAACTTGCAACCAAAAACTTCAATTCTTCATGGCTTCAATCATTGCCTTACCCTAGAGATTTACACCTAATGAGCAGAGCCTCATTTACTCTCCCAGGGAGAACTTATGAGAGAAGTCAGCACTACGACTCATACAATAGCAAAAGTACGAAAGCCGTACGCCTCCGCCTGTTCACTAGTCGGCAACTTTCGTTCAATCAACTACCGAGGAGACACGCCACCGCCCTATGAAATCATCAAATGTTGTGGAGCCGGTAATTTCCATCTGTGCTGAACAGCACCTATAACAAGGAAAAGCCAGGGTCGATCTTTGCCCTGGTTAGGATTGCGGAAGTTTAGCTTTAGCATCATAATTAGCTCGGTTATGGGGTCGACCGCCGCGCTGGAATATTCGAGCAAAGGGACGGCTCACGCTTTACTAACACACAGTGACAGTCTACATGTGATCATAAGTTGCGAGTGAAGATTGTCACCGCCGCCATATTATCTCAGCGGCGGATTCCACTCTCTCCGCCTTTTTTGTTCATCTTCCCCCTTTGACAGGCAAATTAACGTATTGCTTCCCCATCAGATCTTCTGTTGACAGGCTCAAAAGTTCAAATATCGTCGATGCCAAGCCTCGCTCTTCTGGGGGATCGAGATTCAAGTCAAATAATGGACTCACGTGCTTTGGCTTTATCGCAACAACAACGCAGTTTGATATTCAAAGAGAAGACTCTCTTGTTTCAATTACAATGAATCAAATCGGAATGAATTATACTGAAAGATAGGTATGTGCTGGGAAAGCCGCGGAGAAGCGGCTGCCGACACTTCGGTACCTATTGAACGATGCTACACATCTCGATCCTTTTTGCATGTTCCGTAGGACCGGTCTATCCATACGGCCTCATACTTGAATATCTACCTGTTATTCATTGGTATGAAAGATAATTTGACTTGGTGTCTTCTTGGTTCCCAAGGTCAGAATGCTCTGTAAAAGCTAGCCGAGCCAGAGAGCCGCGATATTGGACGACGAGTTTCGGCGCAACAAACACGGAACCACGTCCGCAAAGCATGTCTTGCATGCGGGCAGACGCCAACTAACACGGAATACTACGTTCAAGAAACGAAGTGCTTCGCATTTACAAGGACGGACGGACGTCAGCAGGAAATAAGATGCGAATATGCTTGCCGTCCAGGCGTCTTACCCGCGCCATCCTACCCCTGACAGAGCATACCACTAACAGCCCCTGACGGCGACTGGCGATACAAGATCCTCGTGCTCTCTCTTGAACCCTAGTACCTTGAACCACTCCTCTCTGCTGCACTTCGTACAGCACCGTACTGTACTCTCCACTAAACCAAGGCGCTCACTCATCCAGCATCACAGGTTTAGGAGGCTGCCCCAATCTCACCTGTCACCTGTCAGATATCAGCGGCATCTGCGCTCAATACAATAACTGGCCGGGGTCTCAATTTCAATCGATGCCTGCTTCAGCAGAGAGAACACGTGGAGCGGGTCTTTCGGAGTTCTAGCACATGTAAGCCCCAGGATAGACGCGATGAAGTTCTACGAGGACAAGGTTCATATCTGTATGCTACTCGTACTCCATGCTTTCGGATACGACAATGTGCTCCTTACATGGCCAGAGCTTTGCTTTGTTGGCACCTGTAAATCGATTCATACAGCCCTGTTTGTCCTAGCCGTGCGTGCATTTGAAGGCAGGGCGATGCGGCGACGAGAATTACAAGTGGACTGCCACGATATTAGTGAGATGACGAGCTGTACTCTACCTCTTTTCAAGGCATCGCTCTAATGCGGGCCAAAGAAAGATGTCTCAGGTTTGCCAAAGCGAAGTCTTGTACACAGTGTGTACAATGCAGGGTTGCGTGCTTTCCAGGCTCTCGATGGACATGGGTATGTGATTTGATTCATGCGCTATCCACGGAGGGTCACTCCGCCCACTCCGTTATCGTCTTCTGTGTCTGGAAATATGTGCGAGTATATTGTAGAGTAGCATCTGCTCGTACTCCGTATCTAACATCGAGCATTTCGTTAAGACCTACCTAGTTAGTAATCGACAGGGAATTTATGTTTTTTAAACTCTGTCAATTTTCATGATATCTGGAAGATGCTCTCGACTTTTTCACTTCGGAATGGCATGAAGCAGCATGAACGATTGATACAATGGCGACGACGTGTTGAAAGGCTGGAAAGAAGCATTTAGCCGCATAAACAAGGCGAATATATAGTGGCCGGGCCGAGAGAATAAGTAATCGTATCGTGACCTGGAGATACGATCATGTTACCATGTGCCCAGCTAGGTACGAGTACTGGCACACGGGACGTAGCAGAGGGCGCCGTGCTTATAGGCTTAGGCTTATCACGGCTCGAGGTTGTAGTGCAGTTCAACCACATGTACGGGCTAGGTCAGTAGCGCTTCGTGGATGAGATGAGCCAGTGCTCTGCTCGTATGTACGCGTACGCCTCGTTTTCTCAACCATTGATGCTACATACCTGCTGGTAGCAGCACCGAGCGTACGGAATCAGTACGGAGTGAACTCCGTCCGTATGGACCTGTAAATGCGCCTGTACTCGTCTGGAGTGGCCAAAAAGGCGAATGTTTGACTTGCACTAGTCCGAGGCATCCCCACGTTGTTGCGGTGGAGACTCATCTGAAGCCAGCAGGGTCATGACTCTGCTCTATCTCCGTAGGTACTGTATCGTATCACAAAGCCAAAGGGGATTTTTCGTGCTTTGGTTCTTCGGAGCTTTCTTCCGGTGCATGGAGCCCGGACGACGCTTGGATACAAGTGTTCATATCCCGTAGTTGCGCGAGAGACTGGTGAATATCATGGGCCTGAATACTTACATGTGGTAGATGGGAAGGGCTTGATACTTGAATGCGGGTTGGATTCAAGAGTGCGTCGCAGTTTTCTCGCATTCTTTTTGGTACTCTCTCAACCTCTGTCACTCTCTTTATGGGGCTGTGCCTCATTTGTGTGATCGTCAGTCAAAAGCACTCCAATGGACAGGGGGCGCCGTTACACACCGCAGCGGGCCAGACGGGTTCAATTTTGGGATAATTGTTCCCCCGTGTGGATGCCATCATCTCGGCCATACTTGCTGCCTTGAATCGTCTCGGTAAAACATAAAGGGCAAAAGGCGAGCCAAAGAGGAGGCCGTTCGATTTTCTAGTCTGTTGCGCTTATACTCTGAGGCAGAGGTCTGTACAGGTACGAATACATCAAATGCCTTCGTTCTTTTAACGGCCCCGGCACTTGAGAGCTCGCTGGTCCACGTACGGCATATGCCATGTATGACGGGATTCGGGGCTGTGATACGGAGCACGAGTGCATGGGAATCATGTAGTGTTTTGTGATATCACTTCCTGCTTGATGCAGCCAAGAAGGAGTTGCATGCGCTTAAGTACAAAGTACATGCTGTAGGCAGGCAAGTGTACATGTTGGGACTGCGAAAAGAAGAGGCAGGAGCATGTATTTTGGTATTTTGGCCTGAGGCCCCGTGGAGATACGGTTCCCTCCCCTCGACTTTGTCGCCTCTCCCTCCCCTGTCGCCCACCTGGTCGCTCCAGTAAGAGTACATACTCGTACATGCGCTTGTATGCGTGCTTCGCACATCAATTCCTGTACTTACGGCATTCAGACTCACACTCGTACAGTAAGTAGTACAGCATGAATGAATCATATCCACCGACACGGGCTGCTAACGGAGACCCAAAGGTAAGCAGTAAGGCAGCCGTTTTTCGTGGATATTGGTCTCGCACGAGACACCGTCGCACTGCTACCACGTTAGCAAAGACTGGCTGGGAAGCGAGATCTGGACGATGCTCCCCGTGACGGGCTATTGAGTGGCAACTGGCGTTTGGACAGCCTCTGGAGCAGGGACAGATCGATTCACCGCGACTAGGGCCTGCAGCCACCACGTTTTCGGACCATGGCCGGGCCTCTCGATACGTGAAACCCGGCGTTGCAGTGCATTCCAGCGTCTTCCCGGATCATCCGCCCACCTACCACATGCACCGTACAGTGCGTGTAGCTGTATGTACAAGGACGAACCGAGGGGATTGCAAGTGTCATCGGTTGCTTCAGCCTTACAGGTATGCCGCTCCATGTTCTTGGTCAAGAAGAGGAAGGCGTTCTGCGCGGAGCACGAAGGATGATGCTGTCTGTTTAGCCAAAAAGCTGCCGTTCCTAGCGGCACTGACACCCGCTTCAATCCCAGGCCAACAACAATTTTCGACGGTACTCGTACAAGTACAGGTACAGATACAGGTCCTTGCTCCCTGGCATCCGAACGTCCTAGCCATCTTGTTTCGTTTGAACAGCCTGGTACAATCAAGAGAGCACAGGCGACCGGCCTCGACTTGGCTAGAGCTTCCGCACCTTATCCACCTCGCTTCAGCGACCAGACATCAATCTCTTCTCCGCCTTCCCGAGCTTTTGCTGGTTCCCATTCGATAAGACAGCGACGAGCAAAAAGGAAAACATGAAAAATAAGCAAAATACAGAGGCCAGCGGCAGTGCTACATCTTATCGAACGCGCCTCGATTCACTTGCCGATGCTAGTCTGCGCCAAAGCTAGGCCCGGCGTAGCCATGCAACGGCCTGGACCCTTGACAGGTCACATCGAGAGCTAAACATGGATGCTCGCTGCGCTTCTGGCTTCTGCGACTTACCTAGCTGCCACACCCTAGCGCCTGGTTATCCCAAAGCTTCTTTCTCCGGACCAAGCAGCGAGAGTTCCAGCACTTGGTTCCAGCGCTGGCTCCAGCACCAGCACCAGCGCCGGCTTGGCCTCATCTAGCCAGGCCTTGGCCCCAAAGCGATCCCCCTGGTCGGCCGGATCCTAGTCTGGCAGTTGCATGCTAACGACTGGCCATTTAGAGGTGATGGCGACCCTCCTAATTAATCCGTTTTCCGCATGTTGGTCAGCCCAGGCAAGCCTGGTTAATACAGTAGGCCCGGCCGCATCTCCACCACCTCGCTCCACAGACGCGATGGAATGTCCATGGACCTGCTGCCATTTTTTGGCTTGAAACGAGAGACGAGACGAGATATGCCTATGGACAACGAACAAGTGACGACGATGAAATCTCTAGACGAGCACCTGTTGATGTGCTCCTAGCAGACGCAGCACTGGACGATATTGAAGGCTCAGCTCAACCAATATTATGTCCAGCTCCCGGCACCATTGCATCCGCCCCCCCGCAGCCGCCCTACATAGAGAAGGACAGGACGCTGCGGCGCTAAAAATTAGCGGCCTAGCGCAGCAGACGCCCTCCAAATCCAGTAAATTTGAGCTGCGTGTGGCGCCTAGCTTGCTTGCTCAGCAGGCACCTCGTGCTAGCAGCAGCAGCGCAGCACAGCACTACTAAGAGAGAAAAAAACGGCTCCTAGCTCGGTCCAGAGCCGGCGATATCTGCGGCCGACTTTGCCAGGCCCTTAATCCTTCTCGCATTTAACAAGGTCGCCTCGCTTGTTTGGCCGCTTACCGCCGACTCCTCATCTCTTTTCCCTCATTGCCACTCTCAACCATCAATTGAGTGCATATGTGAATCGATCATTGATCTCACGCGCAGGAACATTGACGCTGCGCTTGCAAAAGACCACAGCAAAGCAACCATCCAGGCGGGAACGCAAGCGGGACGACCAACGCCTCGCTAACGTGCTTCCCCCTCTCGACCCGACTTTTGATCTGGTTGACCAACGTGTCTGTGTGTTCTGTGCTCTCAGCTACGCTGTGTGTGTCCCCGAGGCTGCGTCTAAGTCTAAACTGGGGGCCAGCGTCTGCTCTGCGCGGCTGAACATATTCTTGAAATAGCCTGGTTTCAGCCTGGTGGTTTGGTTTCCATCTCGCCTGCAGCAGCACGGCTTTCTCGACACTGGACCAGCACAAGCAATCCAAAACACGTCTCCAACAATCCTCCGATCCAACATCTTAGACAAAGCGCAACGCACGCCCTCCCGTCTGTCACCCGTGGGAAACACACATTCTCTGTCTGTCCCCCCCGCTCATTGTTTCGCCATCTCGGTGCCAGTACCCGTCATTCGAAAGCGAGACATTCGTCGTCGCTCTCTTGTACCGGCCAGGACTGAGAACCACCCATTGACTGTTCTTGCTTGGTGTGAAAGAATAGCATGCCCCATATGCGCGAGGTCAAGACGTGTGACCGCTGCCGCCATTTCAAACGGCGCTGCGATCTGCTCAAGCCTTCCTGCTCACGATGCATCCAGGCTGGCGTGCGCTGTAGCTTCGATGTCAATGGTGTCGCTGTTCCCGGTGCTGTGGCTGCCGCTGCCAACGGCGCCACTTCTGCCTCCCCAAACTCATCACGTCAGGCAAGGGCTGCAACGGCTTTGGCATCATCTCCTCCTGTCAACGGCGATCCTGCCCAGGGCATACCTGGACAGAATGGCTTAATTTCTCCCACTGCATCGACTGAGAGCCCTGAGCCTCACGCCGTTGATGCTAATGGCATGCCGATTGAAGGTGCCGCTACTGGGGCCGCAGCAAATCAGCTGCGCGTTGTCCGCAAGCGCAAGCGCAATTGCCTGAGCTGTCTGCGCTGCCACCGCCTCAAGGTAAAGTGCGACAAGGAGTTGCCGTGCGGTCGCTGCAAGTCGAGCGGTAACGGAAGAGAGTGCTATTACAGTTACAACAAGGGCCCCAACGGCGGAAAATTCCCTTGTCCCACAGCCCCATCCAGCAATAGCGAGGAGACAACGACGGTTCTTGCTACTTGGCAGGTCCAACACAAAGTACGAGGATCCAGCCATTGGCGAGACCTCATGACCAAGGTATGTCGACTTCTACAGTACACGTATGCCGCGTGCATGCTGCTGACTGCCGAGAGTAGATTGGCACTTTGACAACTTTAGAATCAGCACCACTAGCTGCTGCCCTTGAGGATGTGGCTACAAATGCTTGCTTGGCCAACTTCACATTACCAGGCAATTTCCCCTTTGGTACTCCTGGGGCAAGCAAGTACTACACCCGCGATGCTGTCACTCGATTGTTGGCAAGCGAGAGGGCAAACCACGAGAAGTACCTTCAGCGGTATCTCGAGCTGCTCGACGTGGTCAACCCAATCGTGGACATTCACATCTTTAGGCGTGAGATTGAACGCTACTGGATGGATCCCAACGCATCGGATCTCTGTTGGCTAGCGCAGTTCCTCATGGTCATGGGCCTGGGCAGCTTTGCCTCTCCAGAAGGGGAGCCTCCTGTTGCCACGGAGCTTATGATGGCTGCTGAGGCCTGTCTTATGCAGACGCCTTTCTCCTTCCGACCAACTTTATTGGCCCTGAAAACCCTGGCCCTCATGGTTGTGGCCAAGCAAGTCTGCAATCCCACTTGCTGGTCTGTAGATTCATGCTGGTCTCTGCTCGGACTGCTCGTTCGCACGGCCTTCATCTACGGCCTTCCTCAAGACCCGTCAAGTCTAGAAGATGAGGGCCGCAACCAGGAGGAAAAAGATTCCCGGCGAAAGCTGTGGCTCACAATCCTCTATCTTGATGTCAAGGTAGCCATGTGCGCCGGAATGCCGCCTCTTACACGGCCTGATGAACTTGGTACCCTGGAGAAGATCCCCGATTGGGGTCCGCCGGACAGCCTGCAGATGGTGCTGTACCAGTCGCTGCCAACCGTGCTGGCCGTCATGGCGCAGATCAATTCCAACAAGGAGCAAATCCCCTACCCCGACGTGCTGCGCTACAACGCACAGCTACGAGAGCTCATGAGCCACGCCCAGCGGGTCTGTACCGGACAGCTGCAACGCACGACGGTCGACATCTTTTTGCGACGGTGCCTCATGGTTCTGCATCGCCCCTTTGCCTTGCACCCAGAAGGGCCGGTCATGTTTCCCGAGTCGTACTGGTCGTCCTTGGAGTGCTGTCTCGCGCTGCTGGTACACTACCGTGAGATGTGGGCCGGCGAACCACACCTGCGCCTAGATTTGGTCGGACGAGCTTTCGTGCTCGACTTCTTCTCCGCAACTTTGACGACATACATCCATGTCCTCCGCGCAGATGCACCTCTAACTGGTGCTGCTGCCATGGGATGCGCCATTCCGCCTCGGCAGATCATTCTCGACACACTGCGAAGCTGTGTCGATATTTGGAGCTCGGAAAAGGATAAAAGCGTGTGCTACCGTACTGGATACAATCTGGTCGTCGCAGTGCTCAACCTTGTTCCGAAAAACAAAATCTAGCTTGATCAATAGGCGGCGTTGGTGATTTCGTCGTCCGGCAATCTCAAGCTTGAGATTGCCAGACGATTGTTGGAAGCTGTTGTAACGAGCGACGGCAGCATTTGAGTGCTGTTCTGAATCCTCTTTCACCCTCTTTATCAACATGATGGTCATTTTGAGACTACATATGCGTTGCACGATTCAAAATATCATGCCCTACCTTTATTCCATTTTTTTTTCTGTTTTATACTTGAGGCGAGAGAGCATCCATCTGTAATAACATCCTCATAACAGTAGGATATTCCCCCTCACATTGGCCTATATCCCCTCTCTATTGAGACTTTATTGTTTTTTTGCGGAGCATAGTTGAGATTCCCATTTTCTTTGTCATGTTTGTGTCTTTATTTCTCATATTTTGGTTTGGACAATATCCGCATGGTGGGCTGGTCGATTTACCTGGGACGAAGCAATGAAGTTTAGCATGGCGGTTGGTTTGCGAACTTGGCAGTGCAATTAGTATGGCATATATGTGTAATACATGGCCAGGGCAAGGGATGCCTGTGGAAATTAAAGACAGTAATATTATTCCCGATTATATACCATTGCATAAAGAAGATAGGATGAATGGATGGGGAGATATTGAGGCCAAACCAAGCCGGGCGTTGTGGTGTTGTAGATCATAGGGCCAAGACGGGAGCAAATTCTCCTTCCAGCCACTAGGCACATTCATGCTTGTTCGTGTTCTGCAATAACCTGACAAGGCATGCGGTAGAAGCAGGAGAGGATCATCGTCTTGCCATGGTCGGGTGCCAGTCAGAAGAAAACAAAAACCAGAAGTTGAGCTGCTGATAGTTCCACTGGCTTGTGATCAACCAATCTTGGAAATGGGCCGTGGCGACATGCCACCACTGCGTCATCTGGCAGTGGCTAGCAGTGTCTAGCAGCCACTAAATCTGGTGAGCTGCCACAGCACTTCAGGTTTGTATCCCCCGCTTCACAAGCTTGGGCTGCCTTCTCCCCACCTTGACAGAGCACATCCTAGCTTATGCATAAACAAAAAACTATTTCTCTCTTGTCGCTGGCAACGTGATTCTGCTTCTGCCTTTAGCTTCTACTCGCACTCACACGACCTCCATCACCTGCAAGCTACGACCACGGTTGCCTTCCCACGAGAGCCTCAGCCCGCGCTATCGCAGCCTCGAATCTTACCAGCCCAGTCACGCCGAGGCGGAAAAAAGACGCCAGGATGACTTCAGTCGAGCATTCGCCGCCCTCTCACAGCCCACCGGGCCCGGATGCCAAACGGCCCAGAGGTGAGTCTCGATTTGCTGGATTATTTCTTATTATTCGGTGCCATCGCTGACTCTAGACATTGCAGGCATCCTCAAAAACCCTTCCTTTAACACCCCTCACTCCCCCGACGAGTCTCGAAAAGAGGTTACCCTCGCAAACACCCAAATCAACGCCGGACACCGACGATCGTCCTCCGGAGCGGGCTCCCGCCGCCACTCCTCCAACAGCATCACCGACCCGTCTGATTCGGCCCAGCGTCTCAAGTGGGATGAGGCCAATCTGTACCTGACGGAGCAGGAGCGCACCTCGACTATGAAAATTACCGAACCAAAGACTCCCTATGCGAAACACTACGACCCGACAGAAGACCCCTCCGACGACGAAGAAGAGGCACCGGCTGGCCTGGACGGTGCTCCTTCTGGTCGCAAGAATCAACGTGCTGGCGCTGAAGACGACATTCCGGGCCTATCGCTGGGCGAACCAGAGGAAGAAATCCCGGAGAGGCCGGCGCCGGCGTCGCGCAGCTCCAGCGAAAAGACGGTCCATGTGGACAAGGAGAGTGTCACCCCCTCCGCCGAAGAGGAGATTGTGGGGCTCTCCCCCGAAGAAAGGGAGAAGCACCGCAAGTTCGAGGAGATGCGGAAGAAGCACTATGAGATGAAGAACGTAGCGCATGTTCTGGGACATCCGGAGGCGATTCCAGATGATGAAGACGAGGACGATGACGATGATGAGGATGATGAAGGAGAGAATGGCGTCCCGCCTGTTCCCCCCTTGCCTACAAATCTTGTCAATGGGTCAGCGTAGTTGAAAGAGAAGGACTCTATCACGCAAGCCGTTTCGGTTTCTACTTCTTCTTATTGTTATTATTACATCTCGGTGCACCGCTGCATATGGGCATGGAATGGAGGCTTTTTCTTTCTTTTTTTCTTGTTGGCAGTCTTTTACGAAATACGCAACAAGACCTTGGGTGGAGTTCTATGGATACGAATATGAGGCGTTTGCAGTGGATATGTGAATGTGGAACGAGAAACGTACGCAAGACGACAATGAGTCTCTTGCATCAAATAGCATGATGGGTGGTTTGGAGAAGGACTGAGTAAGCAAGTGGTTGCTATCTTGAGCCTTTGGGCATCTGCGACTTGGGGTGGTTGGAACAGGCATTGCATGTCTTTATGACTGACAGAGGTGAGCTTAGAGTTAGCGCTTTTGAAGGCAGCTCTTTTCTATAAGTTGCAAATTTCCATTTTATCATTCTATAAGATGTCCCATCTCCTAATTTCCACAATATGTCCAAAATCGTGCGTCAAGTGTATCATGTCGTGTCGTGTTGTGTCGCATCGCATCTTTTGTGCTTCCCAAGGACAAAACGTCCCGCCGCCGCCGCCGTCGCTCAAAGCAAACCCTTGCGCGCCAGTTCAATCTTGCGTGCGGTTTCTCCCTGCTTGAATCCACCTTTTGAAACACACGTGCGCATTCCCTCTGCAAGCTCGAACTTGTCGTCGTTGGCGTCCCATGCGCAGGGGCAGTGGTGAGGGAAGTGGACGCAGGCGAGGGTGTCGGGACAGAGGTAGTTGTCACAGGCAGCTTGTCGCATCTTCATGTCAGCTCTGGCTCTGTGCTTCCCTGTATGTTGTTTGGGATGTAAAGAGGAGGAGATAGATAGAGGCATGAAAGCTGCACTTACAATGTGTGTATTGGTGTTGATAGTGGCGAGCGTCACTGGGGTTGTTCTGCTGGCGCTTTTCCTGGTGATGGCCACCGCCGCCGCCGCCGCCAAACATTTGGTCGAAGAAGCCAAATTGGGCATTGGCGAGTGCGAAGAAGGACAGGAGGGCTATTAGGAGGCGCATTTTGAAGAGCTTTATTCGCAACTATGCGGAAATAAAATCAGAATCGAGACAAACTTGCAAGGTCGTGTGATGACAATCTTGCGACTGGAGAGCAGCTCGGGATGCTAAGCTGGCCACTACAAATTCTTATCGATAAGAGGCGCTCTGGATGACTAAGCGTCAAAACCTCCCAAATTTGGCAACTTTTGGGCTAGGATCATGCAAAGGTGCATTGAAGCATTTTGACATCAAACCCCTCGTAGGCCGAAAAAAATTCCCCCCACGACAAGAGGGGAACGTCGCATGGCCATGCGGTTTTTCATGATGCAGCGGCCGATATTGGCTGCTGTGGCTGGCATTTCCAGGCCAAGTCTTGTCAACAGCGCTGTTGCTCCTCTGGGGGCTCAATTGGCCAATGCCTTGGTTGAAGGTCGAAGAAATGCTTCGGTGAAGGCGCAGGGAGCCTACAAGAAGAAGAGCAAGAGGGGAATTCCTAACAAGTTGGGTGCTAAGCGGACTGGAGGTATGTTTGACACTGCAATTGGAGGGTCCAAGGTTGAGTAACGAGTCTTGCTAACTCAGTGTGTGTTTGAACATAGATCAATTCGTCATTCCCGGCAATATTCTCTACAAGCAGCGCGGAACACACTGGTGGCCAGGCGAGAACTGCATCATGGGCCGCGATCACACCATCCACGCCATGGCGACTGGCTACGTCAAGTACTACCGTGATCCCGCGAAGCACCCCGACCGAAAGTACATTGGCGTCGTCTTCAACAAGGAAGACACGCTGCCCTACCCGCTGCACGCCGAGCGAAAGCGCAAGCTCAACAAGACGGTGCACACGATACGGACCGAGGCGGCCAAGGCTGAGGTTTCGCCGTCGGGAATCCCCTTTGAGGTCACACGAGTGGAGGCTGGAGAGCCCGACAGGCTACTGAGGCTGAGATCGGATTACAGCTATCGCGAGGACAACTGGCGTATTGGTCGGCTGGTGAAGACGACGGGCTTGAAGACGAAGGCGTTTAGGACGCGCAAGCAGTGGTTTAGACATAGACGGTGGAGGAGGGAGAGGGAGATTGCTGGGCAGAAGGAGGCTGAGAAGAAGAGAGCGGAGAGCGGTGGTGGCGGTAAGGTGATGAAGGCGATTAGCAAAAAGGCTGCGAAGAAGGCCGCGAAGAAGGCTGGAAAGAAGGCCAAATAAATGGGTAGAGAGGTTTTGATGTGTGGGATTTTGTATTTATCCAAGTGTATAGTAGAAACGAATGAACGGACTGATTTGAATTATAATTCAGATGGGTATAGCTTTGCTAATGGCTACCTGAGAATGGGTGAATGGGTTTTGTATCGATCTTATTAGCACCTATCTGTGGCATTTTGAAACTGGGTACCGTCCTAAGAAGAAGCTTTAATGATACGAACCAAACATGAATGTTGTGATGGTATATGGCATTCGCTATACCTACTAGCAAGCGTCTTGGACATATAAAGAACCCCGAAGGTATACTGCGCGGTAATGGGCAAGTTCATCTCACGAATCACATTTTTAGACGGTTTCTATATGAATGGAGTGAAGCTGGTTTGCGCTCAGAAACATTACCTAACCCAGAGCAGTGCGGAAAGCCGCCCTCGCGCCTGGCGCTTGTTCCTGAGTCTTACAGTACATGTAGAAGCTACAGCCTTGTGGTTGTGCCCCTCGCCCACTGCACGTCACTGAAGCTCCACTGTAATCCGCTGTAAGTCTGTGAGTGTGCATAGGTGCACTTTTCTCCAAACTTCACGCTTGATCGCGGCCTAGCGCGAAGGAGCCCGTGGCTACGAAAGGCTGGGATAGGAGTTGAGTTGCCTGATTGCCCTGAATACCGTTCGATCGCGATACGACTTCGAATTCTCTACCTATACATACAACAAACGTGGCCGTGGCAGCTTGTCTGCGCGTCATGCCTGGAGCTTGGGCAGCTCGAGCCTCAACTTTGACGATCCGAGGCCTGTGGTGACACGTCCGTACTCGTGTATCGTGGTCGTGAATCCAGTCGATGCGTGCCGAATCAACCTGAAATCCCTTGCCGACGATATCTAGACTATAGAGCGCAATCAGCGGCTCTGGCCCCGCGCGCACGCAATCATGGCTTCCACTACCGAGGGCGGCAATCCAGGACATAAGATGAAACGGACTGGACGGGCTCCGTGGAGGAGGAGCACCTTTGGAGGGTTATCGTCATCGTCACCGCCGGTGGGGGATAAGATAAAGACCCAGCCGGGCCAGGGAGACGAAGTGCCAATTCCAATGGTTGTCAGCGACATCCTCCCACCAGCTGCGAGCTATCAAAGCGCGCCGCCAATCGAGACACCCGTGCCTATACCCGTGCCTATGCGCATGCCAACTTCGGCGACGACTTCGACGACGACAACGACTGCAGCACCTGGGTTGGCAGCGAAACCAAATACAATGGCGGCGAACAAGAATATAATGCAAGCGCAGAAGGACTGGGAGAAGAAGCAGACAAAGGTGGAAGATCAAGGTAAGCAGTGCGGATCACGGCGTTTGCGTTGTTTGCCTTTTGCGTTTGCTTCTGCTGGGCGCACAGGGCAGGGAGAAAAGAGATGGGACGAACTGAGCCAATGGTCAGCTCAAAGTGAACTGAATTTGCTACAGCTGTCAATTCACTTGGCCGTCTCCCCCTCCCTACCTGTGTTGTTTCTTTGTTGCTGTTGGTTGCTGCTAACCTTTACCCTGGTACAGGTCCTACCCAAGAACGACGTCCCCAGACGCATGGGGATTTGCCAAAAGCATCAACAAGGCGTGAATCGACAGAGATATTCGAGGCATCACCTCAAAGCCAATTGAAATCAGAGACAGATGCAATGGCTAGCCTGAAGCGCTTACCAGAAGAGGCTCTGCTGCAGCAGATGACGGAGTTGAATCGACCCGCGAATGTTAACCCGAGAAGGCGAGAGTCGAGACCTAGTACGGCTTCCTCTTCTGCATCTGCATCCACATATGCGTCTGCGTCTATGTCTGCGTCTCCTGTCCCTTCCGACCCAGGAGATGCCATGGATACTGGGGACGTTGAGGCTCCCCGAACCGGCCTTCAGACTAACGCGGACAATGCATCATATTATACTTATATAGGTAATTACACCATGTTGCACACGACGCTTGTCTTTGTTTGGTGCCGAGCTGACTTAGTTGCTACTAGAGGATGACGGAACCGAACAGAGCACGAGCAACGCACCAATTCCACCCGGCAAGGAACGATATGACGATGGCGAAAACAGCGAGAACGGCGGTAAAAAGCCCTTTGTATGCCCCGTACGGGATTGCAGGGTTCTTTCCCAGAATATGAGGGCTCTGTCATCACACTTTCACGGGAAGCATAGCCGCTCCTTGTTCAATGACAATGGTGATGGCACATTCTCCAAGGTTGGCGACTACGTGAACGAAGAAGGCAGTTCTCCAGGTATCATCGTATCTCTCAACCCCCTGTCACCGGGAGCGCCACCACCTGCGGTTCCAGACTACACAGAGAACCGGAAGAAGCTGCTCCAGCTGCTCAGCAAGAGGAGCTTTTCAACGAGCAGAGTGAGCATTGGAGGAAGCGCTCCGCCAGACACATCGAAACGCTCCTTGCGCGGCGAGTCAAGCAACGAAACCATGGAAGAGAGACTGGCGAAGCGGCCCAAACCTACACCAGTCCCTTTGCCTGTTCAGGCCACTTCCTTTGTTTCGCCGCCGCCGATAGTGCAGGCAGAACCATCGCCTCCGTCAATACCACCTCCTATGCAGTCCTTGGAGCCGCCGCTCATGACCGATGTTCTTCGGTACTTGCATAGGAGCCTCTCGCCTAGCCAGCAAGTTCCTGCTCGGCTGGACGTATTGGCATTATCCAAATACAAGCAAGTTCGTAATTTACCGGGTTTATGGTGGGAGCATCATCATAATAAGACACTTGATCCCCTCCAATATGCCTGTACTCTTGCATATCTTGTGGGCAAGGCGGAGGAGATGAATCCTTGTGACAGATGGAAAGGATTGTCACGACTGAGCACCCCCTGTGTGGGTTTGCCCCCGGATCTACCAGCCGAGGCGAAGGCTGTGTTTAGTAAGTCGGTAACGTGCATTGCGTGTCAGTATCAATTTTGCTGTTACCGAACTAAGAACGAATGCGAATGGGCCAGCCAGGATCAGGATCTTGAAGGAAAGACGGGGGTGGCAGTGCCCCAGCAAAACCATCAAACATCAGTGGAACAGAGTGATAAGGCAGTGGTATTAGATGACGAGGAGATGTGCGACGGCGCAGGTACCAAGGCCGATGATCATGCTGCCCTGCCACAGGTGATGAGACAAAGCAGTAGGTTGTCTTCGTCGATTAAACATCCTGAGCAATACCCCATTCAAGATTCTGAGAAGAAGAGTCACCCATCAGCTGTTGAGGTGGCTGAGATGGAAGAGATGGAGGACTGGGAGATAGCCCCCGGTACAATGAAGGATGAGACGACGAATACCAGTAAGTCCCATCTCCTCTTATCTCGAGAGCACATCAAACTAACTGACTGCTCCAGATGTTGGCTTTTCCAACGCCTACATGTCTAATCAACATCCTATCACGATCGCGCCGGGTCTTAGCTTCAATGTTCTCATTTTGAAACCAGGGCACACGCATCACTGGCCCATCGAAGCGACCAAGGTGCGCACATGTTCGGTAGCCTCAGGCAAGATTAGCGTCAAGATAGGAAACGATCAGGTCTTCAAACTCGGGCCGAACGGTCTAGTCGTCATACGGCCTGGCCAGAGTTGTATGGTGGTAAATCGGCTTTACTCGGATGCGATACTTCACTGCACGACTCTTGATGACTTGTAGTCAAAGCAAAGGGGTGGATGTTTTTTAAAAAAGGAGAAAATTAGATTAGATGCTTTACAGGTCGCTTAATTAGTTACATCGAGTTGATACCCCCCTTGTACGGGCTGGCGTTTTGGGAGCTTGTTGATTCTCTTTGCGTTTTGCGATTGACGATTTGGAAGATCTGTAATTGTTATATAGGGGCTGGACTGTGTGTATATTAAAGTGGTCGCCGTAAATAGTGCCGATGTTATCCATGAGATCGATGATGGAGTGCGGATCCCAAATTAAGAAGCCCATAAAGCATCTATGGATGATTTAATCTACGAAAAGATGGCACCGCTGGTGAGGTTGTTGCATGTGCTTCGGCCGCTCAGAATGTCCTACAAGCTGGAGTTGATACTGGAGCTAGATGACGAATGCCGAGCCTAGAGATGGCAGTTTGTAATCATGTGCTGTCTTTGCTCAGACTTTGGGAAATGACTTGCCACATAGCTGATGAGCTTAAAAGCTCCGTGTGGATCTTGCAGTCTTGCATTTTTCGATCAAGCTACTCCCTACGCGGCATGTTGCTTTGAAGCTTCATGTTGCTTTGAAGCTTCAAAAAAGCCCATGTGCCGCAGGTCACGGTGGCGCAAGTCTCATGGCCAGAATATCGAGCCGAAAGGGGGGGTCAGCTGTAAGTTCTGGTAAGCCCTGCAAGCCTGCTGAAGGGGCCCCCTGAAAGATCTAGCGATGGATCAATGGCTCCCATCCATTCCACGGCGTGGAGCGACTTCTGTCACGAGCAAAACAAGGGATTTGAATTTTCCGTAGTTTATATAATTATCTATGTATTTATTCATTTTTTAACCGCTCAGTGAGGAGGTTTGAGCGGGGCAGGTCTCAGTTCTTGATTTGAGTGTAGCTTGCGGGCGACGTTTTTTGGTGTGAGATACGAGGGGACGGTCGTGATCTGGGGTTGCGATGCTAGGGCGAGTTAACGTAGTCTCTGGCCCTCGGGGTCTCAGATGCTATGCTGTGTGCTAGTCTGTGGGGAGCTTCTGGCTTCGTATTGATCGGTATCTGCCTTGCATCGGTAGGGGCCTGATGCCGGCAGATGGCGGGTTGTTGCGTATTCTTAAGAGAGCAGGTGATGTTGAGTCTTTGTAAGTTGAGAGTGTGATTTGGGCTGTGGGGATGAGAGAAATGCTGGCGAGCTGATCGTGATGGAATTTGACTTTGATTCTTCTTTTCATGTCACATTTGCTTTTGTGTATCCATTCTTCACATGCTATATAAAGGCGTATATCTTGTAAACAGCGAGCTTTCATGATGCTGAGTTAATGAACTTCCAGGTTTGCTTTCACAATATTTGCTTGGACTGAATATCGCTATCACGGACTTTAGTGAGAGTGCTGTAAAATACAGCGGGGGACAGCTATGGCTCTAGGCGGTGGCCGCCCGACAATACAGCGGGCCACCCCCAGTCTCGCCTTGGAAGTGCCCTTTCCCTCTCCTACTCGAACCAGATCTGGCAGAACGAGGCCACCAAGCACCTTTACCGACACCGACGAGACTGATTTGAAGCCTGGAGATGGAGGGCAATTTGTCGAGAAGCAGCGGGATGGACAGGACGGGCTGCGGTTCACGTTTGACCCGGAGGGCCGACTAACACACGATGAGACAAGTGTCGACATCGTCACGGTTCCGTGTCCAGCGGCTCATCCGCTACGCAGCTGGAACCGCGATGGCCTCATGGGGCGGTATTTCGGCGCGCCGTCGATGCGGGATGCTGAGGTTCGTGAGGCGGAGCGGCAGAACCAGAACCCGTCGTGGGTGAGGCAGGGTATCCGAAGAGAGGCCAACAGGGCGCGGATCCTGCTGTATGAGCATCCAGAGGTTAGCGAAGGGACGACACTCAACTCGCTGGCGGTTGCGCTGTTAGATGAGTTGAGGGCACTGAGGACCCGGGAGAGGCAGCAAGAGAGGCCGCTGCTGTTTATTGGGCACAGCATTGGAGGGTTGGTGGTCAAGATGGCCTTGGTGAAGGCTAGTCGGGATTCGAGATATGAGAGCATCTTGCGCGAGTGTTATGGGGTTGCCTTTTTCGGTGAGTCAGACTATATGACGGCTGAGTTGTTAATGATGCTCTGAGGTTCATGATGCTAATGATGCTGTCGTTTGGGCCGGTAGGAACACCGCACCAGGGGTCCAGTTACTTTGCTATGCCAACCCTGGCGTCGAGCATCCAGAACCTGCTTCAACTATCTGTCCCTCTGCCTGTGTCGTTGACAGACGATCTGCGTATGGGAAACCATCTTCTCTTACATGTAGATGAAGATTTCAAGGTCGTTTCAGACGACATCCGCGTCTGGACGTTCTACGAGACAATCGACTCTCGCCTGTCTGCCAACTCGGGAAACATCTACTTTACCGCGCCTCTCACATCCATCAAGTCCGCTATTCTCGGGATGAGGCAGGAACGCATCTTCCCTCTGCAAAGCGACCATGCCAACATCGCTTCCTTTGGGAGACACAACATGCACACTTTACGTCTTTTCCTACGACAACTGGCAGCAAACATTGAACAGGCTGATTCCAACGCTAGAGAGGACGCAAGAGGAGGGAAATGGATGCTCAATTTGGAGCAAAAAGTGACGGTAGAAGTCCATGGCTTCTTTGATGAGGCGGGCATGGAGGATGGCACTGTGAGGGCTTGGTCCACGAGGTTGCCGTTGAGAGATTTTATGAGTAAAGGTCCGGAAGTATGTCTCAGCGAGAGGCTGAATGAGGTGGAAATTCCCCCGGAGGAGGGAAGATTTCTGGCCATGAGGGGGAGGACGGGTCTGGTCGACATGGAAGGGCCGCCGGAGCCTGTGACGTTTCCACCCGACCCGATGACTGTGAAGAATGCTCTTGGAATCAATCAGACCGAACATGAACATGAGCATGAGCTTGAGCATGAACACCCTCCACCGCTGCACCGGACTTCAGCACCACCTGCCGTGTTGTCAATCCCGCCATCGCCTCTTATTCTCCCGGTTGACTCTCCTAGAACAAGGCCGAGGATGAGCACAGAATCCGCACCGACGGCATTGGTCTCGCAGCCTGGTGTTGGGCCCTTGACGCCTCCCTCTCGACCTAATTCGCTTCCTCCTCGGCACTCAACGCCTTTCCGCAAGCCGTCCCCTCTCATGCGTGCCAGCTTGGACCAGGAGCTCGCTATTGATCGCCTATCCCCGCCTTTGAGAGGCAGAGTAGGGAGAAACTCATTCAGCCGCTCGATGAGCCTTGACAGCGACATGGGCGGTGCATCTCCTCCTCGATATCGCGACTTTCCACCATTCTCTCAGAGGAGCCGCAGTACGTTCGATAGAGTTCTCATGGGAGAGGAGAAGGATAGTGATGATGATGATATTGATGCGTCTCCGAAGCTGCCTGAGAGCGTTCTTGAAATTCGAAAGCTGGCAAAGGATAAGGGGCATAGAGCAAGTGAAAATGCCATTGTGGACTTGGACGATGCTCCTCAAACTCCTTTTATGAAGCCAATGGTCAAGGCTCGCAAGTTTGTTTGGATTCATTTACCATTTAATAACCCTACATGGGTGACTGTAAGTTGTCACTCCTTCACTTTGGGAGGATATCCTCATGAATAGGAGACTGTATCGCTGACGCAAATCACTTCAACTAGGCTGTTCTCCAAACGTTGCAAGTCTCCTACCAGCGGGATTTTTCTGCCCTATCAAATCATGATTTTTGGGTTAGGAGGCATACACGTGGTAGGCACTCGCAGCATTATGCGCATTATGCAAAGCCGGGATGCTACTTTACGGCGCCCCGAACTTGTAAGTGGTCTCATTGCTGCTCTTCAAAGCTTGAATTTACTAACCTCAGTGAATAACTAGTGTCTCCACGAGGCCATTCGGTACCGAGCCGCTCTCTTTCTCCCCCTGGCGAGGATGATCAGATGTATGTCTGTCTGTTTCTTCCGTACCTTCACTTTGACTCGTACAAGAGACTCATCCGCCGGCGTGAACTGATTGCTAAGCGCCTGGCTCACGGGAGGGCCCGACCCATTCCCGAATCTGTAGCCAAGTCGGATTCCTTGGAGTTGCAGGTCATATGGGAGTTTCTGGGACACGATCCGCCAATCAATTGCCGGCGAACGCTGGACCAGTTTGGATATCCATCGATAAGGGATACCCGATCGCGAGACGATGACCAAATGCTGTACAAGTTGACTAAAGAAAGGTACTACGATGTAGCAGAGTATCGGGGACTGTATAGCGAGACTTCTGGCAGCAATGTGGGATCCGGAGAAAGCAGCAATAAAAGCGGAAGCGGAAGTGGTGGTAGTGGTAGCGGGAGTGGAAGTCGCACAGCCAGTTGGCGGGAGAAGCTAAACAAACAGGCTGAGGAGAATGGTGAAGAAGAGACTGAAAAGGACGTGCTGAATGGAAATGTGCTGATGATAGATCAGCTATGGGTCTGGACTATCTCTACTCGTGAGTCCATGTTGTTTTCTGATCGGTATGATCCTAAGCTGAATGTTTACAGATACCTTGCTCTCATTCTTCCCCAAACGAGAGAGTGATCCCATCGAGGGACCGCTGTATCAGCAAGCAGACCTTCGAGACAGCATCTTCAACGATGTCAATGTAGATCTGACCCGCCTATGTGACAACTCCCTAGATCTCGCAGCCTTGGCGGCTTTGCATGCAGTGAGCGTTCTTCTAGATCGAGCTTCTCATCCTGATTTGGAAGTTTTCCGAATATTCGAAGAAGCTATAAGCGTCTTGGTGAGTCAAGCTATTGTACCCTTGAGGGTATAACGAACATGTCACTAATACGCATGCTAGACCGAGAAGCTTACAACATCACTTAAAGAGTTCCGCTCAGAGGGATTCCGTGACAAGGCTTTTGATTACGAGCCGGTCGAGAACAAAGCTCGCTCAATTCGGGAGCGTCATAAAGAGGAGGGACGACGGGCCGAACAAGAGAATAGAGACAACACGTCTGCACTGCTGGAGCTTCGGGACATTGAAGACGAACTTGCGACGCTGCTAGGTCTTTTCGAGAGGCAGTCCAAAGTAATTTCATCGATGCACACCATTTATAACCGTCCCGAGATGCGAGCGCACACAGTCCACGGAAGAGGATTCCTTGCCGAGGCGTTGAAGCGGCTAGCAGAATATATCCATATCACAGAAGAAATGGTACGCCGAGTGAAGAACACGCGAGATGAGTACGACAAGCTGCTTCAGATGGTGCAACGCCAGGCACAAGTCGACGAAGTCCGGTTAAGCAGGCTTCATGCGGATCTGGCCAGCGCGCAAAGCCGAAGCGTCCTGATCTTTACTACCTTCACAGTCATATTCCTGCCGTTGCAGTTCTTTACAGGCATCTTTGGCATGAATACGCGCGAGTGGGGAGGAGGAGACAATTTGCCTCTGCGGACGATTGGTATTATTGGCATTCCGGCGAGTGTTGCCCTGATCGTCGGGACGCTCATCGTTGCGTGGAGCACTACTGCGCGACGTTTCTTCAAGTGGATCGGCAGGCAGTATGGGTATATGATGCGCTGGTTGTATGTGGTATTTGGAAGGCCAGTGGCTAGGAAGATGATGAAATACATGGCGAGAAGAGGGAAACGGCGGCAAGGCCAAGGGGAAGATCGAGATGGAAAGGGTGGGCTGAGCACAGAGGCGAGCGATTTTTGGGAGAGGCATAGGCTGGAGAGGGAAAGGGGGTATCAGATTCCTGAGGTGAACAAGGCGCCGCCAATGAGTAAGGGGAGGCTGAGGAGGAGCCAGGGAAAGTGATTTGTGCATTGTGGCTACGGGATATGTATGTCACTTGGTTCATATTGTGGCGGATGAAATACGAGAAAAGGGGGAATTAGCATTTAAACACGGCGGCGTTTGTATAAGAAGAGGGCGCTATATTTAGATAAACGACATCAATCGACTCTTTATTATTTTCCACTTTCATTCTCATCTTTGCTGTTATTAACAGTTACAGCGGCCTCTTCAATCATCTCATTGCTTGTCCCATCTCGCTCATCCAGCAGCAATCTCGCAGTCTCGACACCCGCGACAGGGAGCTTGACGAGGCCGCCCTCATATGGCAAATGTGTCGGTAGAATGCCCAGCTGGCGCAACACTGTTCCTTGATCCCACCAGATATGCTCGTGGTAGAGCCTGTCGCCACGGATATTGATGACGCCGACCATGGGGATGGCAAGGGGCTTGTTCGTCACGGGGATGCCGGGGACGAGGAAGGGGATCTGTCGTGTGTGTGTGCAGCAGAAGATGAATTCGTCTTTTTGGTTTTTGCGTGCTTGTTAGTCTGTGTGATTTGAGAGATGGGGGGATCTTACCGATGATGCGGTCTGGGCCGATGGTGCGGGAGACGGTTTTGAGGTGCGTGTCTGGGGGGTTGCTGGAGTTTGGAGGAGTTAGAAACACGTTTGATGGCATGATGAGTGTAGGTTTTGGGTACCAGAAGATGAAATGGTCACGGTAAAAGGCTGTTAGTTTTTCGCGGCCGATGCCTCCTGTCATCTATGCATGTCATAAGGAAGTAGAAGTTAGCTGTCCCTACTTGAACCTGTATTCGTGTATTATTTTGATGAAGAAAACTCACCGTAGGGATATGATTGACATATGGCTCAGCCTATACTCAGGGGTAAGAGAATGACAACAAGGTTGTTGGAGATTGGATGAAACTCACCACCATGGTGGCCATGGTTTTGGCAACGCTTCGCGCCTCGAATTCCCAATAGCAGTGTTCCTCCCAGATAGCCTCGAGATCAAAATTCGGGCCACCGAGGTGTTTTCGTAAAAAGACTAGGCTGCGCGTGTGAGACAGGGTAGCAGCGGCGTTGTTGTAAGCCGCGGCCGAGGGGAAGATGAAGTGAGGCGTTGTTTCGGGATAAGAGTGCACTGTGGCATTTGACTTTTGCACATCGCTGCTGTTGGCCCTGGCCGTACTGGTATGAGCGAGCAGCGGGATTGACGTGGTGATTTCAGGAGCGGCGTGAGAGAAGGTGACGATGCCGGCGATTCCATGTTGCTGCAGGCGGTCCGCGTCGAGGAGCAGCTCGCTAACAACAGCTTCCTCATAGATGACAAGGGCAAACTTGTCTTTGGTGTCGACGCTCTCATGTTTCCGTAGCGCATCCACAGCGTCCCGGATCAAGTTGACGACATCAGAGGCGGAGGCGTCATCGCCAGTGAGTTCCATCTCAGGTTCGGGAAGCGTGATGGCGACAACGGCGAAGCCTTCCTCGGCCCATTTGAGCAGCGGCTCCGGGTCGAGCGGCTTTTCTGCATCGGGGCCGAGTGGCGGGATGGTTCTGGAGCTCGGGAGGACGAGGACGATGCCTGGGCCGGAGCCGCGGCGGGAGAGCGGCGGCTGGAGGACGGAAGAGGGGCCGAGGACGGAGGACGGAGCGGAGGGGAGTGGAGGGGCGGACTCGGAGGGGGAGGCGGGATCGTAAGTAGTTGGGGGAGGAGGGGCGGCCATTTTTGTATTCGTGATTCGGGAGTGGATGGACGTTGGGATAGTTGTGATAATTTTATACGATTGTGTTTGGTGGAAATACTTGGAGTTGTTATGAATCGATATTTATTATTCACTTTTACGGGTGAGGATGAGGGGCACACACATACAAATGTCGATCCCCACATACAGAGGGGAAGAGGACATACAGCTGGGGAGCAGCCGCTGTTAGTCCTGGGTAGATGTATGAGGCATTGGATGTTACTAAAGTAGTAGGTGTTCTTTATTGGGTTTGTGCGATCATGTACAGCTCTGCACCTAGGTAGTTCTGGCATCAATATTACATGTAATTTCTACGACGGCCTGTTTCAACCATCTTTTGCTGCAAGCCTCTTGACTACATCTAGGTAATCTGGACGCCGAATTGAATACGCCATTGTTACTTCCACAGAATTACTGACACTGTTGCGGATTGAGAGCATGAATGAGTGAGGCTAAAGTGCAAGACGCCGTACCTGATGCAAAGCAACCCATCTTAGGTAGCACATATTCACCTACTGCATCATCTACTAACTCAGCTTCAGCCCAAAACTAACGAACTAATAAATGCTATTCCGATTCCATGTCCATGCATCAACAGACCCGGTCATCAGATCTCTCTCCCACGTGCCCATCAAATTGGTAGGTGTGGTGCCACTGGTCCCCCCAAGCGCTGCGCCACAGCACCAACTACCGCTATCAGCCAGCAATGCTACGCTGAGTCTCGCCATTTGGCTGCTAGAACTCTTACGAGCTTTCAGCTCTCAGGCAGCTTCCCGTTCGTGTTAGCACGCTGTTAGTGCATGTCTCACTCTAGCCTCCCTCTCATCTCACGACCGACCTCATCCTTGTTCTTTTCTTCATTTTTTCTACTTCGCCAGGAACCATGCCGGCGTTTTAATCTCATCTTCTTCATTCTGTTTCTCCAGCCTACGGGTTCAGACTCTCTGCAAAAGAAAGGAGGATAGGAAGAAAGAGAAAAGGGAGAGAAAATATGCCTTCACACAGCTTCATCACCTCTAGGTGGCTTGCGCCGCCCATTCAGTTCGCGTCCTTCAAGTCGCTCCTCGTCATCCCCGTCATCCTCTCCGTCGGCACCTTTGTCGCTCTCTTCGCCCATTCCGACGTCGACATCGCCTTGCTGTGGTCGCAATGCCACTCCCGCGCCCGCATCCCCGGCCTCAGCCACATCCCGCTCATCGGCACGCCGAGCTGCTTCCTCGTCAGCTTCTTCCAGTGCGCGCTGGACTCGCTGCGGTCCAAGGCCGTCATGGCCGTGATTCTGTCTTATGTTGGCGCGCTGGCGACTGTATGCACCGTGGAGTCGGCCAGGCGCTGCAACAAGCCTAATTCGCTGATTGCGAAGCCCACGCTGTGGTGGCTGTTGTTCAACTTGCTGGGAGGCGCCATGGTCTGGCAGTTGGTGATTGTGCCGGCGTTTCTGCACCGGGCCAAGGCGCTGGTGCTCGCGGAGAAGCACAGCCAGGGAACCGGTGGTGAAGATTCGACTGTGGCCGCGGCTGAGCTTGAAGATATCAGTGAGGAGGGCCGCACGCTGCCAGATTCCGAGGCCGTGGCGATCCCTATTGCTGTTGCCGCTGGCTATTTCTTGCCCTCGATTCTCATGTTGGTCTTCAACTCTCCGGCTACCATTGGCGTCTGGCTCTTCTTCCCCCTCTATGTCTCTGTCATCCGCCAGGGCGTGCGTTACCTCGTCGAGAGCATTCGCCGAGTCAGCCCGACCAGTATCCACCATGAGTCTCACTGGCAGTGTGTGGCTCTTGTCTACGCTTTGCCCATTGTGCTGTCCATCGCTGCGCACGTCTTTGTTATCTGGAATCTTGCTCAAGGCGACGACCGCAAGAAGATGACCAAGTTGACGGTTAGCTTCATCGAAATCGATATTCAGTTTATTGCCTGGACTGTCCTGTATTGGGTCTTTGTCGAGGCGGGATGGAGGGTGCCGCTGAGCATGATTGCGGTCTCTGTGATTGCTGGGCCTGGTGCAGGAACTGTTGTGGGGTGGCTGTTTCGCGAGAGACTGGTTAAGAATGGCTTTACCAGCCAGTCTGTTGACGAGGATGAGGATACTTTAGCAGAGGAGAGGCCCTTGTTGGGATGAGCTGTGTTTGGAGTGAGAGATGGTGTAGCTAGGCAAAAGGATTGTGCAGATACTCTAATTGAGATACCCCGAATGAATTGTTTTTTTGGTTTGAATACAAGATCTAGCAGCCATGAACCGTGAGTAGAGGATGAAAGATTTTATATACATCTCACTACCCAACTTTCAAGCCCAAAGAAGCGCAAATTTTTATGTTACATGCTTTCGCCATGACGATAAACCAAGCCAAGCCAGGTCCTATCATTTCATGCCTCTAGATTCAAAACACGTTTAGCTTCGTCTCCTCATAAATAGTACAAGGTATGATTACACAACGCCGCCGCCGCCGTCCAATTTTTTTTTGGTCATACATGTTCCCCCCTCTCCGCCCTCGTCTATATCTTTCAGTCGTCCTTGGGCACCTGTGCCAATATTCTCTCCCTCACCACCTGCGCTGCCACGGCCGATCCGTGCTGCAGTGTGATTGCGCCAACGATGGCCATAAGCGCCGAGTTCAGCACAACTTCCACGCCAGAGGCCTCAAGTCGTCGCGGCTGTCACCGAGTTAGCTCCACCATTCCCTTTCAACACGATACCATATCATAAGTCTGAGTAAAGAATGGACACATACCAATCGAGGCTTCCACCGTACCACGTCCAGCAGCCCCACGTTGTTAGCCAGCTGATAGAGCTTGTCCTTGCCAATCATGTCTCGGGGTCCCATGACGTTGAGGTTGTCCACCGACAGTAGCTGATCATCCTCCAATGGCGTTCTGTCGAATTGGTCGGGGAGTATTGAGCCGGCGAGGGGCTCCTTGCTCACAATCTCCTTTGTTGCTTCCATTACCATCGTCAACCGTCCTGCAATACAGCACCAGAGTTAGCTCATCATGATACAGTATATGCCACAGAATGATGCGCCAACGCACCTAGCAATGCCAATCGATCATTGAACCCTCTCCTCCCTTGATCGAAGCTCTTATGCGTCACGGCCAGCCACTTGAGCTCCTCTGGCAACATCTTGCTGCCCCCGGGCCCCAGCAAGCGGTTATACACCTCGTCCAGCCGTGTGGGGTCGTTGTTCACCGCCCAGATCTTGTTCTTGGCGCTCTTCGCAAAGTCCAGCTGCAGCGGCGCCTTCATGCCCTCGGGCGTCTGGCTCCATCGCGGCTTCGTATTTGTGCTGGGTGTTGTGGCGGGGACCTTGAAGGTCTCTGGCGTTGACGGTGCGGATTCGGTCGCGTATGCGCGCACGCAGGGGGAGAAGGCACGAGCGGCATGCCGGCAGCGGGCCAGGCTCGGGCGACAGGACTGGAGAGCCATGGTTGTGGATTCAATTGTGGTTTGCGATGCTGCTCATGGTGTTGAAGGCCTCTATCGACAGACCTGGAGCATTTTCCAAGGTCACGTGTTTGGTGGCATTTTGACATCTTATCTTATCTTGGTTTATCGATTAAGTGATGGCGGGCGTCATACTACAAAGGCACCTTGGGCCAGTGCCTAACATGCCCCTTACCCTAGATTTTGTGCTGTTTGATCAAATTCAACTGCCATCAAGTCGAGTCCTTTCAATAATCCCGAAAATTCCATTGTATGTTCTTTGAGGTCAGTAGCCGTTCCTCTACACGACAATAATAATTGTACAAGTAGTACTAGGTATCTATAACGCCTACAGGTGATGGGTACCTGTAGTTGATTTTATACCATTTGGTGCCTCCTTATATCAATAAAGACCAACCTTATGTCATTCTTACCCATATACTTGTTCAAGAAAGCGACTGAAAAAAAGGAAGTAAATAGGGAAAGCCCATATAAGCCCAGATCGTTAAATATCCGATTTACTGCCTCTATTTCACATATGTGATCGACGTGGCTGGTTCCTGATTGATCGGTTCCGCCACCGTTTAGCTTCATGTACGAAATCAGCCCTATTGTTCGCCATTACCGTCCGCTGGGGTCTCCATTTACGGCATGTGGCCCCCCAGGCTTCAGTGGACCCAATGCGCTAACTCAGCTGTAACAGCAGCCCAGGCGGAGCTACTGCATTCACTCTGCGCGCACCGAGCTCGTCGCGACTTCCAAGGGTTCAAGGGAGGCGCCAAACCTTGGTCCATCCAATGTCTTTTGCTTTGCTTTCGGCTTACTCTCCTCTCCCTCCTCCTCCTTACAAATCTCGGGCCTGTTGAACGACGGTATCTGTCTTTATTGATTCCAGATGGCGTCTGCAGACTCTCAGGATACTAGCCTACGCGGCCGCCTTGCTGCTGTGCTTCCCAGAGGCTACAAATTCGGCATCCATCATGTTTCGACGCCTCCCACCAAGGTTGACGCGCTCTACTCTGCACCTCCTGGCGAACGACCCGAACGAACATACTGCGAAAAGCACTTCCTCAGCGTCTCAATTGAGGTTCCAGACACGTTAGCGAGTGCTCTAGAGAGTGAAAATACAGCGGAGCAATCATCGACACAGCGGAAACGAGTCCTCGTACTCGGCATCGAGATCTTCATATACACCACGGCTCGATCCACCACCTTGTTTGTATCCAAGGCTGACTCTACTGGGTTTCTGGACAAATTAAAGCTGCCAAAGGGTGCCCCCAGCCCTATTCGAGAAGTCTGCGCGACCTTCATACGATACTTGGTCGACAAACGGAGGCGCAAAGATGTGCAGTTCGTAGTCAGCCTCTTTGCACGCGCGCAGGACCAGTATCTGTTCCCCGGAAGCATCGAGTACCCCGGAAAGCATGTTTTGGATGACCGTGGCCTCGTCAAGTGGTGGTGCCGGGTGCTTGACCCCATTGTCGAGTCTCCTCCCACTGGTAATCTTTCAACATGGCGAAACGCCAAGGGGCATTTGCTTGTTCCTGGCCTTGATGCCTACGAGACTCGTGCGTTCATTCCCCGCCGTGCCGGTGCTGCATCTAGCTGGTCGTTGAGCCACCCACTTGAGCGCATATCGCATTACTATCGAGAGTTTGACTGGGTGCCACCACGATGCCTCATCCCCAGGTTCCCGGATGACCCTAAATCACGATTTCGTGACGAGCTGGATGACGAGATTACAAAGACCAAGGCGATGAAGACTACGGGGAGCTGGAAATCAGTCAAGACTCTTGACATGTTTTGGGAGATGATGGCCTTTCGACAAGAGTGTTCGAGCGGTAGGATGACGGGGTTCATGTGGGTCGTGTTTGATGACTTGAAGGACGAGCCAAAGCCAGATGGTAGTGACACTGTATCGGTATCTAGTGCCTCAGTCGTGACCAGTGCGTTGGGTGTCGCTCCCGAGACGCCCAGGAAGCAGAGAATGGTGTCCAATATCACACCGACAACCACGCCTAGGAGACTCTTCCCGCTCAAGGCAGATCAGAGTGACACCACTCCAACTAAACCAAAACGTGATTCTGATATTGAAGACAAAAAGACCAAAAAGAAAAAGTCGGCAAAGACCAAGAGCAAGCTCCGAGGCCCCATCAAACCTCGCCAGCCACGTATCAAGACCAAGCAGCGCAACTATCTTCTAGATCAGCCCGTATCGACTGCGTATTACCACTGGCCATCCCAAGGTCGAGGTGAGAGGATCGTGGATGAAGCCGACTATAAGCGAATCCACGAGCTTCTTCTGCGCTTGGACTTTGCGACCTTGGAAAAAGCCACAGGGAGCACGCGTCGCTGGCTAAGCGAAGTTGGCCTGGGAAGTCGGTGGGGATTTGACGTTACAGGGACACGGGAGCTTGCCGCGGCTGCTGGAGACAAGCCAGACCTTGGAGCTGCACCAGTCAATAACCTGTCTGGGCTTGTTAAGAGGAAAAGGGCAGACACGGTGACGAAGGCATCCCAGGACGAGACGGCTAATGGCAGTGGTGTCAATGTGCTGAGCGGTGGGCTGGTCAGGAAAAAGCCTAAGAAAGAGCAAGGAGATGATGTTCACGATGGCGGCGATGCGGACGCTTCTACGGTCAATGTGCTGGGCGCAGGGCTTGTGAGGAAGAAGGAAAAGGCGTGAGAGTGTGATGCATGTCAGTATCAGCGTGCTTATTATAGGGAGCTGTTCGCCCTCAAAGAAATGGCGGCGAAAGGCGAGATTGTAATGTTAATGTTTTATGACGAAGCTGTATGTCTCACCGAGGTGTGCCGCCTTTGCATGAATGTGTGTGTATTTGGCCATTTGATCTCATCATCGCTGATATAAAGACCTGGGTTATTAAGAGCCCTGGAGCATTTACGGATCGACATTTTATGGCTGGATATATGCATGTTGATGAGATGTAGTGATGTTCTGCAGTGTATGGCGTTGCATTGCAGATTTACATGGAATTGCAACATAGCCGCGTGTGTAACGTGGTTTGATGGGACAAGAGTGACAGCGGGTGATCCTTGTTTTCATTTCATTTCATTTCATTCCTCTGTCCTAGCTGTATTTTTTTGTTGTATTTGATGGAATCTAAATGTACTGTGCTTCGATCTTCCTAAGATGTGATGATTCGAATAGTAGGTATATATCGATACATGCTCGTACTTCGTATATGTATGTTAGTCTCAGCGTCTAGAACTACAGCACTGGGCAGTTTTCTCTCGGCATTTTGTACGCCGTAAGCGGCCCCATTTACGCAATAAGTAATAGCTTCTGCCGCGGATGGTCTTCCTGCTGACTGCTTTGTCCAGGAGCGGCAGGATGAAGGGCAGGGCAAACTAGGATACGACGGGCTCAAGTGGAGACGGTGAATTTCTCATAGAAGGAGGATAAGCCGAGATGGGGGAAAAAAGCATGGATGAGAGATAAATGGCGAAATGTCTTGGAAAGTTGCAAACGCAGGGGGGGTTGGCAGATGCACGGCACTTTTTGTTCGGAAGTTGTGTGGATGGAGCGTGGATATTTCGGTAGGATTTTGACTCTTGATGGATTGAGGTTAGTGACGGGATGTCCGTGAGATTTCATGATTCACATATAAACGGATTTTCTTTCCCTTCTGAGAAATGGCCTTTCCATGGACGAAGCTGAAGATGCATGCGGTGCAGCTGCGACATGAGGACGATGCCTGTAAGACGAGCCGCGATCTCGGTCTGGAGCCCGCATGGCTGCAGCTTATTGCGTTTCTGGCCGGAATTTAGGCAAAGAACGAAGATGTGATGTCAAATCGAATTCTTGTCTTGGTTTGTTTCAGCTGAAGTCGTGATCAAGCAACACCACATGGTGTTGATATGGAGGGATGCGTGCATCACGATGACGAGGGCCACCGTAGGATAAACCTAGGGCTATCTCACAACATTCACCATGCTGATGATATGGACTACGAAGCAGATTCTCTAATTAATATTCGTGCATACGGAAACCTCGGCCCGAGAGGATCGCTGTCAAGGGGTTTGCAAACAAAAAAGAGGGATCGTGAAATGATCAACCTACAGAAACAGACAATCCGCACATCTCCACCTCACTAAACTCCTCTAGAATGTCGGTCGTATTCTCCCCATGTATGCACATGTTTATCTCGCGGCCCCTGCGTTGGCGTTGCAGTTGCTTCTAACCTTGTTTCATTGGCCAAACACCGCCTTTCGTGATTCTCTTGGCGGCAGCTCATGTGGCAAGACAAGGACCGTGTGCTGCATGTGCTTCTCACGTGTTGGGCTCGTTGATCAGTGCGCTGGGTGTGTCCAGACGATCGCGATCTTTGCGGTGAATCTCATGATGATGATGTGACTGAAGAAATTCGTAAGCGGAGGTGAGTCGAAGCAATATCTACATGTATTACTCCGTATACATGGACATGGAAATGGACATGCAGGGTATCATCGGAGGCGAATAATCCAGCCTGCATTGAGTTGCTACGGGCATGTCTGCTTCTGCTCGATTTGGTTCACACGCATTACTGCTTTTGACTTGACCCCCACACACATGTAAGATGTTTCTCGATATCATTGGGAAGACCGATGCAGTATGGAGCTAGGACAGCAAACAAACAACGGCTTTGCAGTAGTGAAATGCTAGTGCTGTATATGCAGTTGATGATCTTCTGAGAACGAGAATACTGAGACTATCGGAAACCCTCTAGTTTGGTTTGACATCAATGTAGGAGATCGGGAGCTAAATGCGGATTGGAATTAGAGTTACATCGCTCACCCGGCCGAGTCGGTATTACTCCATGTACCTGCCTGGTATTGCAGGTATACGAGTACTATGGAGTCGTCTGAAAATGACAAATGATTCTTCTAGCGAATGCTTGCTTCGGCGTATTTGAGAATGGCAGGCTTGAGACTGATACAATAAATGCTGTTGGGTTGGACTTTTCTCTTACGGAACATTCCATGCAGCTCGACCTCTGAATGACACCATCTGAGACTCTAGATCACCTTATTTGTCAACTCTAACATTCTGCCTGCGATGCAGTAACCCCCCACTCGAGAGACATACAAAGTGCCTCGTCTCTGGAAACTCGCTCGGCCTGACATGCAGGGCACGGCGTTTGCTTCTGCACCAACACCGTAACTGGTTCGAGTGACAGTTTAGAGTAGGCCTGAGCTTGTCAAGGCACAGCGTTTGTCTTACACGCCTTGGCGCACGGGCAACTGGGATGTCTGGTCTCCAGTCAGGGGGGTGCCCATGTCGTTGATCCTAGCGAGTACAGCAGGTGGGATTCGGTTTGTTTGTTGCTTTGTACCATTACGGGAAAATCTGTTTATCTCGGGAGTCTGGACATAGGCAAGAGCTTGCGCATCCCTGCGCCGTACGGAGGTCTCATATCCTATCCCGGATTTCTCGATGCTAGTTTAAACTGGGTGGTCGCCGAGGCCTTGTCATCGGGATTCAGGGTTTCTCACACCTTGATACACTCTTTATCGTTTTACGGAAGCCCGTCTCCCAAATTCTACTTCCTTTTAATTTTTCTTTTAGGGGGAACGTTGTTCAAAATGAGACAATAACGGTTGGAAGCAATATGTTCACTCAATGTTCAAATCGGAAGGACTAAAAAGTCTGGTTAAGCCGCACCGTCGACGCAAAACTCACACATCACAGCTCAGAATCGAAAATGAAGACAAGACATTTGTTGAGGCTCTTGATGGCAGTGCCATTCGTCTACAGCCATGGACTTCAAAAAGAACCCAGATTCTTGAGCGGTCATGAAGCGATGTCACCGGAGGACTTCGACAAATTAATCCCAGAGATCCCATCTTGCGCTGTAGGTGACACAAGAAGAAGAACAAGGATCGAATTGTGTTAAGGAAGCCGACTGATTTCGGCGATTTTAGCTCAACTGTTTGACAACGCTTATCCACACCACATCATGTACTTTCGGCGACCTGCCATGCATGTGTGACGATGAAGAGTATTTTGACGCCGGGACAATATGTGTCAGGGCGCATTGCATGATGTCGGAAGCCTTGAGTACGTGATACAAACTTAAGATGGTGATATGATACTAACGTTGAATTGTAGAGACAATGAATCTCACCCAAACAGCCTGTGGCCGGCCTTATAGAGACGAATCGGGACAGTACACTTCAATGAATATCGCCTCTGGTGTTGTCACCATTCTTCTCGTTATTGCTCGCCTATTCTTCAAACGATATCTTAGCGACAATGGACAAATCGGACCAGATGATTGGGTCATCTTTGCCGCCATTGTCATTTCCGTCCCTGCAATCGTTATTAACCAGGTCGGTCTCGTCGGCCATGGCATAGGAAAAGACATTTGGACTTTACCGGCGCCCGAGCTTCCCCTCTTTGCAAAGTTCTTTTTCATTGGGGAGGTCTTCTATCTCGTTCAAATGTCCTTGGTCAAGCTCAGCTTATCGCTCTTCTACCTCTACGTCTTCCCAGGGCCGAACATTCGGCGCCTGTTAATCGGGACAGCCGTTTTCAATATCGTGTTTGGAGTTGTTTTTGTCATTACCGCCATGACTCAATGCGTACCTCTCGATTATTATTGGGCACAATACTACGATTACCCTCCCAAGGGAAGATGTTTCGACTTGAACGCATTCGCCTGGGCAAATGCAGGATTAGGTTTGGCGGTAGACGTGTGGATGATCATACTGCCCTTGATACAGATCAAAAGGCTGAATCTCCACTGGAAGAAGAAGATTGGCGTCGTTGTCATGTTCATTCTAGGAACTTTGTAGGTCATTTCTGCATCGACTTCGACGTGCATCCCGGAACTGTTTTGAGCAGTATGACTGACTTGCTTCTAGTGTGAGCATTATATCGCTTCTACGCCTCAAATCGGTCATCTTCTTCGCTGAACTCATCAATCCAACCTGGGATCAATGGAACGTCGCTTGGTGGTCGACAATGGAGGTTAACATTGGTATCATCTGCACTTGCTTACCGACCGTTCGCCTGATTCTCCAGCGCATGTTCCCCAAGATACTATCCTCTGGCGACGAGCAGAGTAACGATGCCAGATTATCCAGGGCTGGAGGCACTGCTTCCCGGGGAGAAACACAACGACCGACTTTTATCGTAGAGTTATCGACGACCACGCTTGCAACGGATGCGCGATCCAGTTACAAGCATTTTGATAATTAAGCGGAAGAATACTATACGTGTCGATAAATAAGAGGTGGGAAGCGGTGTGGTTTCGTCCATTTGTCGAATATTAATTACTTTATACCCATGTTTTACTCAACGAGGTCGGCTTGTAGGAGGCATCTTGGTTGTCTGTGGCTTTGGGTCCCGGATCATGTTAAAATGGGAAGTTCTGAAAAAAAGAAGAAAAAAAGAAAAAAGATTGACGATGATTATGCGAATGATGAATTATGTTCTACATACACAATACAGAAAAAGTATACACTCATAATATAGCATTGTATATAAATCTCCCCGCCAGGTACACTGCCGTTGGACATGACCTTGACCTTTGGCCCACAACCTGTCACTCTAATAACCGGAGAGTATCATTTTGAAGCGTACCAATCAAAAGCGCATAGTATTTCCCCCCGTCTCGAAGCAACGCTCGATCTTTACAATAGCAAGTGGCTCAATTGGGACTTATGACGCGGCCAAGTAGCACGGCTTGCCAAATAGGGTACAAAGACCGGCTGCGGCTGGAGAGTCCATGTTCAAAATAAGGAAACCGTAAGAGAGGAGACAATATGCATCGCTTCCGGAAGCTCCAAAGCCTCTCATTCGCTCCTCTAAGCAAATAAAGGATCAAAAAAGCGCAAATCACATGCCATGAATCATCTTGAGTCGCTCAAAGGATTGTCAGGTACCGAGATAGTTTCGATGAATCGGTGAGCATAACGAGCGAATGTTTTAGCCGCCAGACAGGGCGCATCACAGCAATAAACCCCACGAGTCTCATGACTTTCTCAGTGGCCGATCTGCCGGGCCGTTTCCCATCTGGGTATCAAGCGGACGTTTGTCTCTTGGGATGACCCGTCTGGTTTGCGGGGTATTAGCGGAGCCTGGGGAAGAAGAAATGCGGGATGCATGAGAAAGCGGTTTGTTTCCTTGAGTGTCTAGTCCCCTCTCGTCTCTGTAGCGATGCTGAAAAGTTCTCGGTATGAGTGCTGCCTGTTTGAAGCTGCATGAATCAAGTCGAGGAGCCACAATGAGGCCGTGCAACTCTCCGTCGAGCCCGCAAACTCGAGACTCTTCTAAGCCCGTTTTACTCTTTGCCCAGAGAAAGCCAAGGCGGGATATTTCGTATATCCCCGACTGGGCCGTTGTCACAGCCACCTCTATGGGTGTTGACGGCTCGCAAGTGCCGTCTAGGCGCAAAGCTGTCGGCTTCTCCTCCAATGCCTTTTTATAATTTGGCTTGTGATACCGAGAGACTTTGCACTTGTTTTGGAGACAATGAGGGGAACGCGATGCTGCTTTGCGATAGGCTGTTCGGAGATGTCAAGTGTGCGTCTGTGTGCCAACCAACCCTTGCAAAGCCAAACGGGCGTCGATCTTGGATCCTCGCATGTAAGACGCACAGCACAAACAAAATATGCAAGGGTAAGGCAGAGATCGTCTCGTTCCCGAGCTGTCAGGATAGTTTAAAATATTCACATTGTTGGTTCCGGATTTCACTTTGATGCCATGGTAGTATTGTCAAAGGTTCATCTCGGGGTGCATGTGAAGTTAGGGTTAACTGATCTCTCACCGTTTGCGTAGCTTCATGATCCTCCGAACTGACAAATCGTACGACGACGCAGCTCTTGTCAACCCCAGATTTAATTCCCCGTCCACATAGTCACGCATCGTCTCCGGTCCCGCATTGGTGCCGTCTTACTGGCGGAGCAGCGAAGCGCCGCATTGTGCAAAAAAGGACCTCCATCCCGGATCTGGAAGGTTCTCCTTGCACTATCGAGACTGCATGACCCGAAGAGGGTGATAGAGCCCGAGTTTTTACTCGTCAATCGACTCTGAGCTTGGGGCTATCAGATCTATTGTTGCGCTTGTATGTACATGTGCTCGGAAATGAGTTTATACATCGTGGAGAAAGCATGTGCTTCATGTGGAAGCATTCAGCCAGGGTGGAGATGAGAAGTATATAAAGTGATACTTGGGCGACTCCATTTCGCCTCAATCATCCTCTGGCGCCTTGGGAAAAAGTGAATTCTAGCCTCCTAACGTTGTATCACCTCTTCTATACCGGCGTACAAGATGCGGTCCCTTTCCCTTTTCATAGCTCTCTTGGCAGGCCATGCCTTTGCATACCCCAAACCCGTCTCCCAGTCCCCCAGTCGTCGAGACTGGCCGTCTATCAACGAGTTTCTCACTGAGCTGGCAGAGATTATGCCCATTGGGGATACCGTCTCAGCTGCCTGTGGTCTGATCGGAGATGCTGAGGATGTTGCTGCCGACCTCTTTGACATCTCCAACACAGAGAACGATGCCTGCGGCGATGTGACTGTCTTGTTCGCTCGCGGTACTTGCGATCCTGGAAACGTCGGAGTCCTCGTTGGACCCTGGTTCTTTAATTCGCTGGAAACCGCCCTCCCAAACAAGAGAGTCGGCGTCAAAGGAGTTCCGTATCCTGCAAGTGTCCAGGGCTTCTTGTCGGGATCGGTGCAGCCAGGAATTGACATGTGAGTGGCACATCACCTATCAATTTCCCTCCCTCTCAGATGACTTCAATCCAGAATGTTTGCTAACAATATTACTCTCGCGACAATAGGGCCAACCAGATCAAATCTGTCATCAGCAGCTGCCCCAACACCAAGCTGGTGCTCGGTGGCTACTCTCAAGGCAGCATGGTCGTACACAACGCAGCAAGCAACCTAGATGCTGCGACAATGGCGAAAGTCAGCGCCGTGGTTCTCTTCGGTGACCCATACAACGGCAGACCTGTCGCCAATTACGACGCTTCAAAGGTTCTTGTTGTCTGCCATGACGGAGACAACATTTGCCAGGGCGGAGATTTCATCCTGCTGCCCCATTTGACGTATGCTGAGGACGCGGATACAGCAGCTGCTTTTGTTAAGCCGCTTGTTTCCTGAAGCGTTTATTCCGTGTAGCGTCTGGTGTTTATGAGGGACGACAGGAGAGTATGAAAAAATGGAAAATGGAGCCATAAAAGTCATCTGGGAATGTATATAGCCGAATCATGATACTGTACATAAGCAAGCGTTTTACGATTTTGTATTTACTGTTGGATAGCAATGATGGGAACGTCGAATAGCGCAATGTTACTTACAATTGTTGTCTTGAGTGTCTCATTTTGGTAGTACATGAGGCTGACTGCTTCCTGCTTACATCTGCTCTCTTGCCGCACTGAAGTAACTAACACGCCAAATGACTGATTGTGAATAAGATCAAATAAATTCATCGCTAATCTAATCTAAGCATATGAGATTGACCAAATATGCTTTACAAAAAATATTCCAAATATATCCCTCTGTGATGATCTCATAGTTGTATCATGTGATAGATGTTTACTTGCTGCCAATGAGCTCGAGGTAGTGCTCAACAACGGAGACAGTCAGCTCCTCGAATGACTTAAACTTGAAGCCTAGAGCCTTCTCGGCCTTTGTTGAGTCGACATATGTTGGGACTGAGACAGGTCGAGGAATAGACTCGAACTTGAATGCTCCGTTAGCGTAAGCCTCGGGGAAGCGCTTCTTGACAATCTCAAAAGAGTCTGCCCAGTCAACCACTTCATTTGGCTGTGCGCAGGCAAGGAAGTCGTGGTTGCCCTTGAGAGTAGGCTTCAAGGCAAGCACGTGCATGTTGGCGACATCGTCAACGTGGACGGCAACGCCAAGGAGCGGCTGGTCGCGAGCATGGCCAAGGAGAGGGCCCATCATCAAGCCATTAGTGCCCTTGGCGATGTTGGAAACATCAGTGACGGTGTCATCGCGGCCAACGACGAAGACGGGGAGGATGTTGATGACATCGAAGGCGGGCTTCTTTTCGGCGATGAACTTCTCGGTAGCCTGGAAAGCAAGGGCCTTGGAGGCTTCATAGGCGAAGATGCTGGAGGCAAAGGGACCCTCGGTGCTAGTGGCACGAGTTTTCTCTGAAGAAGTGGTTAATACAAGTCCAATTGGGACTGTGAGGTTGGATACGACATACCATTGACCTTGGTTCCAGTAGCCATGGCAACAATGGAGGCAACAGACAAGACAGAGGCTGTGATAACAATCTTCTCGATGCCTGACACCTTGTTTGCAGACTCGAGGATGCCGACTGTGCCCTGGATGGCGGGCTGAATGATCTGAGTCTGGTAGGCCTCATCGCCCTCAACCGGAAGAGCCAGAGGAGAAGCGATGTGAACAACATACTTGACACCCTTAACAGCCTCATCATAAGCACCGGGAACGGTGATTTCGGGCACAATGATGCTCTCTAGCTGTGAGACATAAGGGGCAAGAGGCTTGAGGCCGGTGATACGATCATAACCAGCTTGGTTTCGGACAGCGACGCGGACCTTATAGCCAGCTTTGACGACTTCGACAAGGGTCTTGAAGCCAATCATGCCAGTGGCACCGGTGAGCTGAAAGGCGGATAACAGTGTTAGTAGGAGATGGCTCAATGGGGGAAGCTGCATATGTAGGATGGACATACAAGGACGAGATCGCCAGCCATTGTGATGTTGGGTTATAATAGATTTTTGTTGAAAGTAATTGTTTGATTAATTGATTTTCAGTTTAGTACTGAGTTGTTTGTAGCTTTGCTGTTGTATTGATTGCTGAATTGAGTCTGAAGATGGAGATAGGAGGCTCTACAAGACTGGCCAGTGCCATCCTTATATCTCCATTCTACTACAGCAGTTTCTATAGACTCCGAATATTCCATTTTTTACCATTACAAAACTTCTCATGGATTTCGCATTTCTAATCGTTACAAGAATCTTCCTTCTCTTCGGCGACACCCATGCGCCGCGGCTGCGTGGTGTTGAACGAGAACGATAACGGCGCAAACGCTCTTTGCGGTCTTATCCCAAACACCGAAACACCGCAACCTCCTAGGAACTATTTGCCCTGATGATGTAACCTCTGAGATGATTGGCCGCATAAGTCCGTAGAAGCAGGGAGTCCCACTTTTGGAAGCATTCCACAGCTAAAAATCTGGCGCCAACGAAGCTGAGCCGCGGCTTTTTGCAGAAATTACCAATCAGAGGCAACTTTTGATTAGTATTTGGGACTATTTCAGGGCCTTTTATGATTAGTCGACACGGTCATGATTGGCCACGACTCATTATTAATGACACCATCAAGACGAGAGGCTTGGGGCTAGAGCTCTTCCAAATACCTACAGACTACAATAGAAGCAGGGCAGCGGGAAGAAGCTCTGTAGCGTAAAGGCCGCCCGCTGAATAAACGTGCAGATAATTAATCTCCTTGTGCTGGTGATGGCCGCAATGCAGTAATTTTCCCGGGTCGGCATAAATGCTGTACCGCTTGGTGCAAGCTGAGAACTCGAAAAGTTGCCCTTGTTCCTGAAAGCGCGCGCGTACATCTTGGTCAGCCAAAGATGCGTATGACACTGTTGACAGATCTTTGGAACTATTGCATTTTACCATGTACTCGTGAGCGAGACATTGGCGATAATTGGACACGTGTGCTTAAGCCAAACTCAAAGTCGATGGCTGAAGGATTCATCTAGAGTATCCAGTATGATTGGTAATGACTTACTACGCCATAATGTTGAGGAAGTAGGCTGTACGATGCTGAATCCGTGTCTTCTTGTATGCTTATAAGCCGGGCGTGGTGGACTTGGCACAGGCGTACTGAATAAAGTACGGAGATCTTTCCATACTCTCCATCCTTACCCTAATCTCTATCTCCCCAGTTTCCTAAATCCCCATCTATTTCCTCAGCCTCCTCAGTTTCACCATAGGATTATTTCCGAGGAAAGAGATCTAAATGACGAAAGTCATACCAGGGCTTGGAAAACGACCCACCAACTGCCTGAAATTGGCTAGAGAAACCGAGATGCCTTTCGTCAAGTGGAGTTTTGACAGGAAAGTCCGACAGGTGCTGGATTAGGCTTCGCCTAGTGTGAAAGATATCTAGGAAATATCTCCTCATAACATTCTACTCATCAGTCATAAAGAGCGAGCTGTGATTCGCATAACCTGAGAGCTTGCAAGCATGAAAGACAAGTAATAAGATGAAAGAAACGAAATTTTGGAAACTCAGCAACGCCGCATCCACAAAGAGCTTCAGTTTGGACTACGCTCCCATACTTGAATTTACAACTACAATGCTCATTAAAACTGCTCGCTTTCTTGACTAGTTTAGCCAGGCTTTCTCAGAGTGCCTTTTCCCTTCCTTGGTCCTTGAATAGGTGCTTCAAATAAAAGTGCTTTATCCTTAAGAGTGACATAGGAAGAAGTCATGTTTATTAACGGTCGTTACTAAATCTATAATGCCCAGACAACACGTTGTGGCGTTTTAAGTAGAACCAACTTGATGCTTTCTAAAGAGCAAAATGAAAAATGCGGAATCATTTCTCAAAGAGTGTGAGGATCGTCCCACGACGATGATTTTTTAGTGTTGACAATATAAGGACCAATGCAGCGGTGGTGAAATACCGTGGCAGCATCATCTCGCTGCAATTTGATGACGGACATGTTTCGGAATTAAATCCACCTTTTGGTGTGAGTTGATTTCGAGTCAGTTTGTCCGAGTGGCTTAATTAGCCAGGTCTTACGTCTTAACCTCGGTTTCACTGAGCCACATCTACACAGGGCTGACAATTGACAACTCTTCAATGTCAATTGAAAAATTTATTCGCCTTGGCCAAAGGGAGCTATTAGTACAGCAGCTTCATTATTAAGCGTGGCGATATCCGCTTGTTCATGATAGCTCAGAACTTCGATGAATAGTTGCATATTAAATTGGAATATCGATCTATAAATTCTATCTAGGTATACATATGTAGGTATGTGGCAAGTGCCAACACTAGCGAGCGACATACCATCGCTACAGAAATGAAGATACACCCTTTAATCCTCCCTCACCCCGCCACTCTTCGCAATACCGCATGAAATCATGCCAATTAATAAATATTCTTTAGCGGGTGCACCCAGGGAACTTGTCCTTCAAATGGTTCTTCGGCATCTAAAAAGTTGAAAGCTAGCGCTTTGCTCGTGGCCGGTGCTTGCAACCAGTCATTCATGAGATTATCCATGAAGTGTGGTACCAGCACGATGCGACCCAACAAATAGTACCACACATTAGCCCAGGCATGTATGCGTGTAACATGCCCAGATATCAATGCATCATGAGACAGAGGATCCCATCGTTGACTTTGGTAGCTCTTGTACAAGGCTTCCAGGGTAGAGACACTGAGGCCCATTGAGGGCTCCGAAGAAACGACCAACTGTCTCAAATTGTTGACCAGCGATACCACATCTTGGACTCCAGTTTGATAACCCAGGCCGGCATTAGGACACACTTTATGGATGGCATCTCCCGCAAGCACGATACGACCCCAACCCCAGTTGCTGCAGATGCCTTCTTGGAGATCCGACATGCCGCCCGTCATCCGATCGGGGAACACATCCTTCACTTTGAGGTTGTCCCAAATGGGATACTCGGCAAATCGGTTGCCCATTGCTTCAACATCTTCAGAGGTATATGAAGTGCGTTCTTTGGTGGGCTGTGGTAGCTTTTCATAAAGGAATATCCAGCCACGCTCCTTGCCCACCAAATACATGATAGAGGAATCCTTGTGCTGAGTTTCAGCTGCGTCTCCCACGGCTGTTGGTCTCTTAAAACTCGCCCACATGCATCTATAAGTCGCCGTAAAAGGTGCTTCAGGGTCCCAACTGACATTGGGGTCTGCTTCCAGAGCGAGTTTTCTCATAATCTTGCGAGTTTGGCTATGCACGCCATCGGCGCCAAGGACCAAGTCTCCTTCATATATGCTTCCATCGTCGCAGACAACTTTGGCTTTTTTCTCTCCCGATTGGATGTCCGAAACCTTCTTCTTTGTCAAAATATTGGGTTTGACTTCCTCGGGAAGTTGATCGTAAAGAGACTGAACAAGCTCTGCTCGATGGAAAGCAACAGGGCGGAGGCCGTGGCTGAAGGTATTGCGTTAGAATGCATTTCAATACTTATAATATCTTGTGATAGATGACTGACCTTTTCTTCATACCATACAAAAAGTCGCCGCTCTTGAACTTGTAGCCATCTATGGTGAATTTTTTTAGGAGAGGTCCTATCTCTCCGCCGAGGTTCCACAGTTGATCCAGCAAGCCAAGCTGATGAAGGACTCGCAAAGTATTAGCTCCCAGAGCGATGCTAGCACCAACATCCATAGCAATTTCATTGCTGCGCTCGAGAACGGTGAAATCTATGCCTGCTTTGTGCAGAGCGTGCGCGGCCGTCAGTCCTACTGGACCTATTTGAAAAAGTTAGTCTATAAACTTGAACACAGCACAATAGATTGTAGCTTAATCTGCTTACCGCCGCCAACAATGATGACCTTGAAATTAGTCACAGCCATTTGAAAGTTGCTCCGAGTGCTGGTTATTGGAAGTTGACAAGCTGACAAGCTGAAGGTGCAAAACTCTCTGTGTTCTGCTATGCTGATCTATGAAAGAAGGGGAAACAACAAGGAGAGTGGTCACAGCGCTCCACGTGACAACTCAACAGAAGTATATCTCTGTATGATATTGCTGCTCTTGTCACTAGAGGACCTAAGCAACAAAAACATGTCTGTGCTGCATAGTTTATATAGATAAGTCTTTGATAGCAGTGGCCTAACACAATATGAAACGATATTGAGAGCCTTTGCCATAATGCTTCTCCTGAGATCGACAAATGTTTATTAAGCGGAAGTATCGGATATGATCGAAGATCCGTTTAAAGAAGGGAGTGATGCATGCATGAATGCGTCTCCATCGTTAATGTACTGGCTTTGGTTGAATAGGTCAATTGGGAAGCTTATAATCTGCGAGAGAAGTTCTCGAGTTTCCTAGGGAGATTATACAACATCAACAAAGTCACCAAACTACCATACATGTCTCTGCAGCTGCAATTCCATAGTGTGTTGGTTAAATACACTAATTGAAGCGTTTGCTACCGGACAATATGCCAAGATGCGTGACTGCGTATTGTCAATCTAAGTTCAATAGGCGGGGCGTCCAATTGGAGTGGAGCGTGAGATCAGCAGCTACCAATGCCTTGGCTCAAAAGGGGAATCTTTCGCGACCTCGTTCGTTGGCCCACGGATTCTCCTAACAATGAGGTAGGTAAAGGATACATAGAAGCCCCGTGCATACTCCGTATTCCTCTAAGATATGCTCCGTGCTTCGTATTCCTCTAACCTATACTCCGCTCTCCGCTCGCCGCTCTCCTTTCTTGTTGTGGAGCTATCACTTGTCCTGCTGTACGTTTGCCAGTGTCTTTCTACATAAATTCGTGTAGGAACGGGGAGCAGTTACCAGTACCGGAGCATCAGTCGCGAGTCAATATTATCATCAGATTCTGATCGTAATAGAATGACTTCCCTTGCTCGTGTTTCAGTGACGAATGTAAATTTCGTACTGGATATCATCGCATACTTGCAACCCCTGGCCTTGATACCACGTATCAGGACGGCGAATCTCCTACGAAATCATCGGACTTTGTGAACGATGCCGATTCAACGAATATCTCTGTGACTGATCATACGGAGATATCTCTATAGGTAGCATCAGGGGTGGATTGGCGAAATTCTCATGCGAAGAAGTAAGAGTCAGATTGCGGATTTCGTCAATTCGGCACTCAATGTTGAGATTGATGCCGCCGCTTGAGGCGATCGAGTCGGAGTTACTATCTCCGCCGCGGACCGGAACCATGGGGGCCGCCCGTGGAGAATACATGTAGCATTCCGTCCTTTCAGAATAGGCTTCAGAGCAGAGCCGTCGAATAGGGAGAGACACCACTATCTTCAGAAATATAACATAAGCGGCTGAGCCGCGGAGCCGAATTTCAGCACATGTTGTCGACTCCTACAATAGGTACAGTCTCTACCGCTTGATGTGGTGAGAGGCAAGGAAAGCGGCTAGGCTTCGACTATTATGCAGTAAGGAATATGATTGGATTCATATTTTTATTATTATTCATCTAGGGAAACTGTTACTAAAATCCCAAGCATCGGGCTATTATCCCGAATTTTATCTGCAATCTCTCCGCTGATATTAGGAGAACATGAAAATAAAGATGTATGGCCTGCAGAATACTGTAATGGTAATTGCAACGTGCTGGAAGTCCTTACTTTTGGTAGCCTGCCATTGCATCGGGCGTCATATGACGTTATACGCCCTCTGCGATCGTGGCAAGTAAATACGCGGAGTTAAAATGCTGCATCGGTCAGGTAGTAATCATGTCCTCTTGGAGTGTGAACCCAATAAGAGCATACGTTGTGATGTCGGTGGCAATGGTTTGACTTTGTGGCACAGCCACCCATTTTATGCTTAAAAGGACACTCGTTCCTGAATATCTGTGTCTAAGTCTCTCACCTCATTTCATTGTTTCAATAGTGTCAAATAATGAAAGCAAACTGAGAATGTTATCTCTATTATCCATTTGACTTATACCTTAAGCGTACGTGCGTGTTTGGACCCCAGACGCTACTACGCTCTTGCAATGATTTGGCGATGATTTCGTCCAGCAGCATTCGTCCCGAAGTATAACGCGAAAAGAAATATAAGAGTCATTGAACGCAAAAATTCGCAATTGGAATAGAATGAATGTACACAATCGGCTCATGGGCTGTATAAGTAAGTGATTGCGGCCATCGTTTGTTTGTACTTTGGTGAACCGGAATGAAAATTCTGGAATATGGAATCGGCAGCTCCGGACTTCTTCCCCCACCACCAGTACCAGTATGTAAGACGATTGGTGAGAGCTGAGATGTAACCCTTCAAAGAGAAAAACCTGTTTACCAAATGACTCGTGAGTCCAAAGCTGTTGAAGCATTTCTTTAGACGAGAGGCTGATGAGGCAAAGCGCGCTGTGATGTGATTTGATGGCTAGCCGTGCCGTAGCCGACACCCGTTGCCACAAGCTATCGCGAACCGCCGAACTCGCGTACGGAAAAAAGGCAGAATGACACATTCAGCCAAAGCTCAGAACAGCATCTCACTCAGAATCGCGAAAGTTGGCATCAAGGAAAGATGACGCGAATGCCATTCAACACATGATGATAGAGGAGTGGTCAAAGACATTGCCGTGATGACCTTTGTTAAGAGATAACGAGAAGCGTGAGTATATGAGAGCAACACACAACGCAAACCAAATGCTGAAGTTGCAACAAGCTGCAGACTAATAGCCCATTATTTCCGGCCAACTACCCGCGAATGTTTTTTTCCCCATTGGTTTTGCATTGATTAGCATGACGTCGCGACGTTAGCTGATGCTGATGGCTCGGAGGTGAGAAAATAATTGACGGCACATCCCGACCAACACCGAGCCGCCGCCCGCCGTGAGTGACATCCATCTCGCCCTAGAAAAAATTATCGAACGAGGCCATTCCCGTCCGGCAATTCATCGCCGATCTACGGATTCACGAGTATTGCAATTCTGCGACTCGAAAACTTGCTCATCTAAACCGGGCAGCATCTCAACGGCTCTTGGCGATACCGAAAAAGAGAGCAAAGCGGAACACTAGTCGATAGCTGCTCCTCGCAGGAAAGATATGTGTTATACCAAGACAGATACGATATTGTTAGTTCCGGGCAAAATCTCTATGTTAACATGCAGCAATAACTGGGCAACAAGTTCGGATTCCTAATTCTTGCTGACTGTGCAAAGCTCTGGTGAGTTACAGCTCGCCCATTGGAGGGCATCATCACAATTCCGAAATGTGCCGAGCCAATGGAATCTGCAGGTGTTTCCATGCAGCTAGCTTCAGACCCTGCTCGCCTTCGCGTTTATTCCTCTTCTGCAAATTTTGGCCCGACAAAATCGGCGAGCCAGCCGAGCGGTTGAAGGCATCCTCATGCCCTCGGCTAATACACAACAACTCATTGGACATTGCCTGATGTGACCCAAAGCTCTTGGCAGCCCAATACAGCAATGCAGCTAAACAAGAGACCCAGAAAAAGTCTCAAGAGCCCAAAGAATCAACTTGTGCAGCGTTAGTCAGGTGGGTGCAGAACTGCCGGAGCTCCCGGAGCGCCGGCAGATGGCCCAATGCCCGAGCAATGTCTAATCGTCGGCATTGCGAGAAGTGGCATGCTATGACGTCGCAGCCTCATTGTCGTGATATTTTTCTTTCTCAGTCTAAGGCGAATCATCAGATGACATCAATCCGATGAACGGATTCGTTCGGCAAGAGACATCGCGGGGAGACAGCGATGGAAATTGGTATAAAGAAGGTCGTGCGCTCCGCGTATCTGGAGGTTATTCGGATCACTCAGCATCAGCTTCAACATCCTCTACAACAAGCAATTAGGTTGGATCAACAGCTTCATTAATTGACATCCATATACCCTCATCCATTAATATATATACCCCCGCCACCTCGACCTCCTTGAAGCATCATCACTCTCACAACACCAATTAATACCCTTTAGAAGCAACTTGCACTTAATACCGCCAAAATGTTCGGCAACTTGGAGCACGCTACCCTGCGATACATCGCCTTTGCCAACCACTTGATGATTCTCATCTCTTCGACCATCGTCACTGGTCTTGTCTCTTGGTTCCTTCACAAGTACGACTACCGCGGTGTCAACATCGTCTACCAGGAAGTCATTGTATGTCTACCCACTTAGACTTATACCATACTCTAGCTCTTGCAAGCTAACCTTCCCATCTAGGCCACTATCACTTTGGGCTTCTGGCTCGTTGGTGCTGTCCTGCCTCTCATTGGCAGATACCGTGGATACCTGGCTCCCATGAACCTGGTCTTCTCCTACCTCTGGCTCACTTCCTTCATCTTCTCCTCTCAGGACTGGAGCAGCGGCAAGTGCGGCTTCGGCAAGCCTGGTGAGGGCCACTGCTCCCGCAAGAAGGCCATTGACGCCTTCAACTTCATCGGATTGTAAGCATCTTACTACGTCCCTTCTTCTTAATGAGCATTCCCACTAATATCTACTTCTACAGCTTCTTCCTTCTGTGCAACACTATTGTTGAGGGCATCCTTCTCCGTGCCGAGTATGCTACTCCCGCTGCTGCTCCCCACAACAAGGAGATCTCTGCTGGCCGCCCCTCCGACAACTCTGTCTAAACAACGACAGAGCATCTGTCAGATGAACTAAGAGAAACAGCACAGCAAGTCTCCGCTTTCCGCGCTTGCGCCGTTCATCTGCAGCACATGCCACTTTGACAATGCCAGCCATTGTCTGTGCACTGCACTAGCATCTTGCGAAGCTGAAACAATCACCGCGTTTTACAAATAGAGAGATACCAACACATACCAAAATGGAGAGAATGAATGGAGTGGAGAATGGATCCCCATATTAATGAGGTTGAGGATAGGATGGGGTTTGCTCGGACATGAAGTAATGATGGATAGATTCGGTCGCTTTTGATACCTTTGTTTTACACCCAGCTCTAGACTTTCGTTAATGATAAACCTTATACCTCATACGCACTATGCCTAACACAGTTGGTTTTGGTGATTCAACATGCAGCTTTCAAGAGTTTCAGAGCTTCATGGCATGATCGTCACATGATGGAGCTCAAAGTGGTTCTCTCCAGTACTCAATCGCCAATGTGGATCCGGGAGATCGTCAAACTTTTGGGTCACAATGAAAAAAGTGGCCTCGGGCATCCCTCGCTTCGTAGTACAAACGAGTGCCGAGAGCTGCCCATATTAGTCGGCCACAGATGCAGCTAAGGTGGAGACATATTGCCTAATAAGTTGGCGCCCTGAAAGACCTCATGATGCATGTTCCTCGGGAGTCCCGGAGAGAAGCTGCACGGCTAGTAGTAGTTTACGCGTGTGGTGTGCAATTCCGCGGATTTCACTTACACGATCGGCCCAGGTACGACTCTACAAAAAGGAATAACATTTTGGAGAAAATATATAGATGAGGTAAACTTTTAAAAATTTAATGTTTACTATAGAGACTTTCTTATGCTGTCTATTCCTCCTGGTTTTTAAAATTCTGCAGTCGTCTGGCGGTTTACATTCTGGCCGATTCCGGAGCAGCATCCAAGTCGCAGATCACCTGTTTCCAATTACAAATATCATGCGCGCATCCAACGAATAGTAAAAAGGCTAGATATTAAACAATTACATATCACGGAATTAAAGATAAATTCCTATTCGCCTGCTCATTTCTGCAGGTGTATGTACTGAATGAGGGGTACGGCAGCCGAAGACAGCCCTCATTTATGCAACTTGCTGATATTTGATAGCAAACACCCGATGACAGCCGATTCCGTCTCATGTTTTCAACACTAATGTCTCTACTACAGGCTGGTGCTGTGAGCATAGCATATGATTTGTCATTCTGCGCTATACAGAAGATTTGGCCATGCTTTTCTTGTTTGGACGGTCTTGTATGATTTGTATTTTACGTATTGAATATGTCGTGTTATCTACATATGTAGATTCTTATTGGACTCGGGGTAATTCAAGTCACACGGAGTTAGTTTAGTTTAGTTTCATATTGATGTAGTCGTTAATACAGTAAATGTATATAAAGCTTGCAACCCCTAAATCCTGCTATCTTTTCTTCCAGTAGACGCCCTGGAATACTTGTTTATATATTTATGTGTCGGTAGGCCTAGGCGGGCTTGGCATTGCGATCAAGAAGAGAGTTTCTTTGTCGTTTTTCGAAATACATGATGTAATATGTGACAGCACTCGTAGCGCCTGCAAGTCTCTCTACCCTCAGGCTCAATTAACAACTCATCAGCAATATTTACTTGTCATAATATTCTTTCGAGTTGATCTCAATTGCGTCGTCAGCCTAGGGGCTGAGCTCACTGATTTTTCAGCGAGTTGCTTGAGTTAATAAGACGGCTATTTAGGCAATTATACAGGTCATCATTTAGACGATCTGTGCAGTGCAGTGGGTGCATTATCGAATTCTCGTATAGAGAGAAAAGGGGTGAGTTTGCCTTGACTTTATGCATGAGAAGACTTTATCAGGCATTACATGTATTTGAAGTCTCTTTTTGGCATTAAATGTAGGTGAAGTATCTGTTTGGTATTATATGTATGTGAAGTATCTGTTAGGCAATACACGCATTTGAAGACTCTGTTTGGCATTACATGTGTGTGCCTCGTATCCAGCAGGCTAGGGTCGCTGCAATCCACGTCATCCACTGTTTCATCTCCCTGTCACTGACCCTGATGTGTTGGGATGTAATGCCTTAGAGAGGAAATCTCATGTAGGCTTCAAGTCAGATATGTGAAGACTCAAAGAGGCACTTTAGTTGTTGAACTTTTAGTCATGTCTGAGTAAAGTTCCACTTCGCATGCTTCCACTTACAGTTATCTATAAGGTTTTGATGTAATGAAGGCCTTCACCGCTCATGTTACGACGGTATTGATTAGTTTAAATACTTCGTGAGAAGCAAGAAGGATATGAAAATTATTCTAGACAACCAGTCTTACTGAGAGCCAATTTCAACCTGTATCTGCGTGTAACCAGCCTAGACATCATGGTTATCTCGCCCTTTGCGACTTTGGCTCTGCTCTCAGCGGCTGTTGTTTGTGCCGCATCTCCGACGACACATGTCACCCACGAGCGGCGAGATATTCACAGCCATAGTCACTGGGAGAAACGTAACCGTCTCGAGCCTCACGATATAATACCCGTACGAATTGGCGTGAGCCAGCGCAACTTGGATCGAGGTTATGATCTTCTCCTGGATGTGTCGGACCCAGATTCACAGAACTATGGTAAACATTGGACAGCAGAGCAAATAATAGAAATGTTTTCTCCGTCGCGAGAGTCTATAGAGTCGATCAGAAAGTGGCTCACGGGATCAGGTATCTCTGAGGAAAGGATCATCCATTCATTGGGCTATGAGTGGATTCATTTCAATGCTACTGTTCAAGAGGCAGAAGAACTCTTCCAGACTGAGTATCACGCATATCAGTTTGGGTTGGAGACTCGCAGCACTGTTGGCTGTGACGAGTACGTTCTTCTTCTACCTCTAATTATGGAAAAATGGAGAGGGCTAACTACTGCTAAAGATACAAAGTACCCAGTCATCTCGCGAGACATATCGATTTCATCCATCCTGGCGTTGCTCTCGTTGGGAATATGAAGAAAGAGACCATGAAACGAAGTATACTGCCAGAGCAGCGGGTCTCAGCACGCGATGCCCTCCATGAACGAGCAGATGTTGGCCCTTGCACAGACTTGGACCTCATCACACCAACCTGTATTCAATATCTCTACAATGTGTCCAAAGGGGACAAAAGAGCTCCTGGTAACTCTTTGGGTATATTCGCAAGCGGATCTTGGTACAGCCCGACTGCGCTCAAAGCATTCTTGGCTAACTACACCAATATCCCACCGGAGACGACGCTCCTAAACATCACTATCGACATATCACAAACTCACTACGACGAGCCTGATGACAGCGGTGAAGCGGATCTCGACGTTCAGATGTCGTTGCCACTGGTCTACCCGCAGAACGTGACGATATACCAAGTGGATGATGATTATTATACCACCTATGGGCGTGAAATCTACTGGGGTATGTTTCAGAGCTGGCTGAATGCTATTGACGGCGTAAGCATAACCCTCCATGCTTAGTTCAGTGGTGACTTTAGAGCACTTACCTATAGTTAGTTGAAAAGTGAGCTGACCAAAGGAATTATAGTCTTATTGCAATTATACGGCTTTTGGAGAGACAGGAAATGACCTGGATATCGACCCTACATATCCTGACAATCACGAAAACCCTGGCGATCCCGATGGCGGAATCCCTGAAGGATGGTACAGAGGCCCCCCTCAATGCGGAACAACAAAGAGTACAAATGTGTACTCTATATCGTATGGGTGGGATGAACAGTTGCTCCCGTACAACTACATGCACCGGCAGTGCAATGAGTAAGTCCGCCGAGCCATATCCTCTAATCTCTTTTTAAACAATACTGATGTATCGCAATTTGTTAGATTTATGAAACTGTCGCTCATGGGGACCACGATTGTCGCATCTACAGCAGATCTTGGTTCAGCACCATCCAACATCTGTGACCCCAGTAAGTATTACGAGTGGTACTACCACGCCGTCGCGCAATATCCTGCGAAGTAAGTAATCACAGCGTATGCTACTATTAATTGCATTGTATTGACTTCCTTTAGTTGCCCATATTTGCTTACCGTTGGCGCGACCCAACTTCTCCCTGGTCTCGAGGAAGTTGGTCTTAATGCCCTAGGCTTGGCTTCTGCGGGAGGCTTTTCCTGGAACTACTCTCGCCCTGCCTATCAAGACGAAGTTGTCCAAGCCTACTTGGATAGCCATCAGGACCTCGATCGCGACCGTTTTAACAGCCAGGGCCGTGGCTTTCCCGATGTCAGCGCCTTGGGATGGAATGTCCTCAACGTCTTCGGCTCTGAGAAAGAGATTGTAGCTCAAGGTGGAACGAGCGCGTCGACGCCGATAGTTGCAGCGTTGATCAATCGCATTAACGAGGAGAGGCTCAAAGCAGGAAAATCGACTCTGGGATTTGTGAATCCAGTCATTTATAAAAATCCACAGATGTTCAATGATGTGACAAAGGGAAATACGTCGATATGCGAATCTGTGGCGTTTGAGGCGGCGGAAGGCTGGGATCCAATCACAGGCTTGGGCACACCAAATTATCCAAAGATGCTGGATGTATTCATGAAGCTGCCATAATCTGGACACGGGACGAGTTAATGGGCTTGGGGGTGATAACTGAGAGCCCTTTCGCTTACATCGTTCTTTCTATGGACTATGGATGTAGGCTATGGTGCAGCGTACCTACGAGTAATCATGGCGTTATGCAGAGCACCACTATCAACATCTCCCGTGTGGTAAGCATTGCACAAATTACATGTAGTCTTTGGGAAAGATGGTCATTAATATATATATTCCATCTACATGCAGTGATGGCATCTATACTAGGTATTACGCAAAGGGAAGGTAAGCAGCAATGAGGCCACCCCATCCGCCCTTGTTATCGGCGCTGAGAGCAGCGGCATTACCATTTACAGTGACCATGTTCTTCACCAAGTGTGTGCCAAGGTTGAATATCTTCAATCTCTTAGGCTGACCCTCGATGGAGACAATGTTGTCTTGAGCATATGGGCCCGAAACACCATTAAGACCGTTGAAGAACTATGTGCTGTTGTTAGCATTGAGATCGAAAAAGAGGCATGGGGATGCAAGTGAGCAGTGATGTTGTCTTACCTGCCAGAATCCCAATCCGTAGAAGGTCAAATCGCTGCCACCGACAACACGAAGAGACCAACCCATGAAACACTGAAGAGAGCTTCCATCGCAGTTAGAGTAGTCGGGGTCAGAGTACCGGGCATCAGGCCTAGGAAACAAGTTAACATCAAAGACATATTCAGAAATAAGCAAATATGAGAACACTCACGTCCAAGGTTGAGGAGCCACAGGTGCAGGCTGCCAGTATACAGTCTCCGTTTGCGCCATTAAAGCTTGCACGTTTTCAGCACCAACAAACTGATACTGATACAGTACGAAGTGCTCAAATGCAGTGCCGACAAGCCATGTTCCACGCTTGGATTCAACGAGGAGACCTCGACCCACAGCAACAGACTGACTGGTGCCATTCGTGGCACCGCTCAATCCGTCCAGATCACGGTTGACGGACCAGCCCCAGACGCTCTCCAAGTAAGTCTGGCTGTTGGACTTCAGATGCATGAACAAGAAAGCAGCTTTGCACTGCTCGATGGGCGATTGAGGATAAGAGCGGCACTTGGTCTCAACCTCAGAGCCAATTGTTCCACCAGCACGGAAGTGCGAATCCCACAGACCAACATCGCCGGGTTTAAATCCCGAAGCGTTGTTTTCTACGAGGATGGCGCCGGGGAGGACATCAGCCACGTCGAAGGCGATGTCGCTCACCTCGATGATACCACGAGAGCTGGTATCGCCCATCTTGAAGACAACTTGAGGGTTCTTCTCATCTTCAAATGTCTTTCCGTATGCTAGATTAACGATTGAATGCTTAGCAATGAAACTTTGAGAATACGGCTACACTGGGAATGATCACTCACCGCTAATAGTAGACCACACCTCGCCGACAATTCTGGAACCAACAGGAACGTGAATAGTGCCACTAACGCGGTAGTTTCCGGCAGGGAAGTAAGTGATCCTTCGGTTAGCATTGGCCTTGAGAGCAGCATTGATAGCTTTGGTAGCATCGGTCTTGCCGTCACCAGTAGCACCAAAGTCTCGGACACTTGAAAAGCAGCCGGAGCTGTACTGCTCATACTGAGGCCGCGATTTGGTCCAGTAGGCACCACTGGAGTCGACCAAGGCTTGGGGTCGCGACAGAGAGCCACTGCTTTCGAGGTATTTGCCAGTAGTTTGATCCTTGTAAACTGTTCCTTGAATATAGGATTTCACTGTGGTGGATCGAGTTGATCCAGAAAGAAGAGAGGCTCCTTGAGTATCAGCGACGACATGGTTGACACGGCTGATCCTGAGGTTCTCGATTATCAGGGAGCCATCGGCATTCTTTGTGTGCTGTGATACAACGACCTTGTCGGTAGAAGTGGCTTCTGAATCAATCAGAATGACAGATCCTACAGAGTTGTTTGGTGGGGCAGTGAAGTTGACGCCGGTGTTGACATTGTTAAACTTGACACCCTGAAGAGACAGTGTAAAGATGTGATCAATCTGGATTCCGGTTTTGACATTGTTAAAAGTCAGGGCGCGCATAGCGTACTGCTGGTTGTTCAGTCGAATCTATATGCATCACCTGGATCAGCCGTTGCTCATTTGTATTCAGTTTATAGCACAGGAAAACTCACTCCGATATTGCCTCCGGTAAACTCCAGGTCGCCCATGAAAGTAGCAGAGCCGCCGCCGCCACCAGTGGTTCCGTTGAAAACGACACCCTGGTGCAGACTGTTCTCGGCCATCTTCATGTGGTTGAAGCTTAGAGTCACGGCCTGGGCAGACGGCCAGTTGACACAAGCCACGGATGACTTGACATCTACACTTGTAGTATCGAAAACGAAGTTTCGAACTTGGTAGTAGAGGTTGATGGTAGTGGGAAATGGCGAAGTGGTCGGAGAAGGGAAGGTATCTAACAGATATCGACCAGAAAAATCCTTGGAGGCCTTGAGAACAGGCCTATCCAATGGGTTGCCAACAAGCTGGGTGTAGATGTAGCTGTTGAGGGTTTGTGAGATCTTGTAAGTGCCGGAGGGGAAGTAGATGAGAGCAGGTTTGAGTGTCTTTGCAGGAGGATCTCCTGGACCGCAACCCCATAGACAACGTCCTCCGGCTGATAGCGTCAAGCGTTAGAGAATAAGATATCTTCAAGGATACTGGCTAAGACGAATGGAAGTGGAAATCGTACCATCAATAGCGGCTTGGATCGCAGCGGTATCATCTGTTTTACCGTCGCCCTTTGCACCAAAGTCTTTCACGTTGCGGTAGACGGAATACGAGGAATCGTTCAGAAATGGAGAGATGCCCGTATGCTTGATGGTTTCCATCCAAAAATCTTGGTGGCGAATGACGGGATGGCACTGGCCGAAAGTGAGGCTAGCATCCAAAGACAAAGAGAGACCGCGATCAACAAGTCTGGAGATTTTGTGAGCACCAATTGAAGCAATTGAGTATCTAGGGACGAGAGAAAAGGAACCTACGACTCTGGAGCGATCTCAATGGCGGCCGCATTCACTGCGGACGCGACTCCCGCGAGCCATGTCAGCAATTGAGTTGCTCGAACCATGGTGGCACTGGTCTCGTAGCAGAAGGATCAATGCAGATACTCTGAACAAACTGAGGCAATCCTGAACCCACTGAATTGAGCATGCGGAGAGGACTGGGAATTTAAATGACATGGTAAACAAGATAACCTTGATCCAAAGTCCGGGGCAAGATCCGCAAAATTATCCGTCATGTTACAACAGCTGCTACCATCCTGACGCTTTTCCGAAGCTTTGGCTTTCCCCAACTTCTGGACAGCGAATCGGGAAGCCCTCCGAAAATGCTCAAATGCAGGTTCAACAGCTATGGTTGGTGGAAGATATATAATCTGGGGTACCGGCGGTACTGAGAGCCGGCCCGAATGGTCTGGAGCAGCATTGAGGATCGAATCATCGCGAAAGCAGCAAGGGACGATCTTGTTGTGATTCGTGTAAATTTACATCTACGAACTAAAGCGGTGGGGCAAATAGCTGGGACGGCGTAGTTCAGGCATTGAAAAGGATATGAAATGTCATCATGTCAAAATTGATGGCCGATCAGCTGTTGTTACGTACAACTCCGTTGGTCGATTACATGTACACACAGCTTGGTTCAGAATCTTATAGGCTGGGCAATGCCAATGGGCAACTTTCAACGCTATACAGCTCACCGCAAAGAAGCGCCTCTAGCTGCCGACAAGAAGACTATGTTCGAGGAACATCCATGCTTAGAATGACCCCCACTGCTCAAATCGGGAAACTTTGTCTTGCCCGATTAGATGGGCTGGAGAAAGCTCACATTGTCATGCGCCTTTGGAACTGAGCTTGAACGACGGCTCCAGCCAGCCAGATGAAAAGGGTTCTGTTGTACAAAGAAGCCATTGACCCCTGCCATTGTTACCTAACGGCAACAATCCATGATGCGACCAACGAGTGATTCTATGGGGGCATAGATGACCATCTCAAAAACTCACCATTGTTCAATGATGTTGCAAGAACGATGCCGGATGATCTATCTAGAAGCAAAATTTCACGACTTATTGTCTTCCGCCTCATCCGCCTCTCCAGTAGATGAATGATTGGAGAGGAATCTATTAATAAACAGTAGAGGACACTCAGAATGTCGTCAGAGGCATGGTGCTGGGGTATGGAGAACTTTGTTTGTCCGCTTGGTTGAAATAGGCAGCTGTGTAGCAAGCAAATATGCATGCAAGGATCCAATGTTACTTGTCACAAACCATCCCCTCCAACTACAAATCGGTGAAGTAAAATGAGCTTTCATGAGCCTTACTTATCAACCTGACAAAAAGTAGAAAACACAAAAAAAGAAGAGCGACTGATTCTCAATCGCGTTGTTATATAGGAAAAGCCCAATGCGGGGGTCGAACCCGCAACCTTGAGATTGCATTCAGAATGTGTAACTCTTAAGAGTCTCACGCTCTACCGATTGAGCTAACCGGGCAGGTCACGTGTTGGTCATTGACCAATCATGAAACGCCGATTGAGCTGTCAGTCGCTCGTTGGAAAGACAAGTTCTTTTTTCACTCTATGAAGCTATAGCGTACTGCAAGTGAAAGTAAAAGAGGCGACTGCTCCAGCGCTTGAGCTTTTTCCTTTTCTGTCGACTTCGCATATAATACTATTCTAGTAATTGTCTTATGTCATCAAGGATTGTTGTTATAAAAACGATGTTTTGTAAGGAATCGGCAGTAAAGGCTGGGAGTCCAACATCATGATGCTGGTGAAGTTAGACAGAATATCCCATCACCACTAATTCTCCAATAAAACGCCGCGTAATATTGGGTGTAACCAAACTGCCGAAAGTTGAGACAGGTTGAGTATCACACGTCAACCGGCACCTGTTTGCATAACTCGTCTTACACCAATGTTGCCGCCATGATCTCATCACATTTGCGCTCTATTGTAGGCAAGAAGACAGCTATATATAACGCTACACTGCGCTTTTCGCTCATAAACTTGGAATGTATTGCCCAACCAAGACAAGAAAAGGCCTTAAACAACTATATCTTTTGACAATGTCCTTCGACGAGTTATTCCTTAGCCCGAGAGGCTTGTTGGTGAACAACAACTCAAACTTTGTCTGTCATGGGCCAAACTTCTCAAAGCTCCAACAGGCGACCCAGGCAACGCTAAGATTGCCATACGATGACCAAAAAATTCGCTATGTGGCCGGGTTTACAGACAAAGGAATGCAAGAGGTATGGCTCAAATCGTACTATTCTGTTAGTAAGACCTGAAGCTAAAGCTAACAGCTGTACTCGGATATACTTATCCCCATCATGGATGACTTTTACAAGGTACACACCCATCCTAAGCTGTCGTCAGTCCTTTCAAATGACATCACAGCAGATTACCAACCAATCCATGGTTCTGGAGGTAAGCAAAAGACACTTCACTGCAAATCTTGAAATACATGGAATTTAACCTCCAAATCAGAGTGGATATCGTTCCGTGGGAAGCGTATCCAAACTCATCCTAGAGCTCGCAGCCACAGCCCAAATGGACTATGGTAAAGAAAACCTATCTTTCAACCCCCCCTCAAATTAATCTGATCCTGATATATGTCTCATGTTCATCTAGACAAGATATTTGATGCCCTTGAGAGGCTCTACGGCCATGAATCAGACAACGACAGCCTCCGCGAGGAAGTTCAGGCGAAAATGAAAGAACGCATAGATAAACTCACCACTTTATCAGATATAGCCACCGACGTAACCAACAGCCTGAGAGACGCTATTGGAAATGTTACTGAGGCGCAAATCCTGGTCAAAAAGATTGGCGCTGATTTGTCGAGTCAAAGTACCATTGAGCGGCTTCGCGCATGCCATGAGGGCGAGCGTGACTCGGAGGACTTTGACGATGACTGCAATGCGTTGGGAACTCTCCAGGTGAGCCTTCAGCCCAATCAATCTGCAGAACCGGATATGATCCTCTCGTGCCTTTATGCCATTGCTGACGAATAAGTTGAACAGGACATAATAGACAAGCAAAATATGCAAGACGACTCGGGCGGCTCAATGGATGACTTGCAACACGCTGTCGGTACGGCATTCCCTCCGATTCACACTTTGAGTCGGAAAACGAGCGATATTGATAGGAGATTTCTGTAGGAGCCACTGTCGATATCTGGAATGATCTCACTGCATTGTCTACCTATGTGGCGGAACATACAAAACCTGGACCAGGGCCTCTTCTGGATCTACAGAAGAACAAGCTCTTAGAGATGTGGAGCGATTTGGCGACTGAAGGTACGAGAAGACCATCGTTGACATGAAAACTGCTGATCGCCAAATATTAACCTTGTTTTTTACTGTCTAGTAAAAGATTTCCTAGATAATTATATGGGATAGCTCAAGCTTTACGGCGGCACCGGCACCATGAATTTGCCCATTGTAGCGGCGCCTACTCTGGACCACCTCTTGCTCAGCTACAACGTGGCGTAGCTCTTATGAACCTCTATAGGGACAAAAAAAATATTTCAAGCCGGGGTTACTTGCGCTTTGGTCGATACTGTATGTGGTGTAAGCTTCACGGATCTTAGCTTTCATAGTCAGTATCCTGATTTATTTTTTCAGTTTAATTTCTTGTTGGCAGCACACACGCAGAGACTGTCAATGGCATATTGCAATTTACTACATCTCTCCCGAAAGATACCATGTTAGCTATGCTGTCTTACTCCTTCAACTTTCCTCCTAAGAGTTGACTCGGTGCAAATCGAACATGTCCTTCCCATTTCAGATCAACTCCTACCAATCCACTCAAGTCAACGTCTTCAGGGTTCAGAAGTTTTATCTTCCATTGCGTAAAAGGAGTGGGCTCGGCGTGATATTTAGTCTCAAATATGGGATTATCCCATGTCTTTCCTCTTTCTCCGTTTTCGTTCAGCTCGTAGGAACACTGGCGAGACTGGGGAAGGCTTGCAAAGCGAAATACCTGACCATCTCGTATATCTTCGTATATTCCAGATGTGGTAATTTGCAAGTGGACAATTACCACGCCGTCTTTGACGGCTTTCTTCTTTGGAAGTGCTCCTCTGAGAGTTGGATCTAAGCCGCTCAGCCGGTAGTGAGAACCCCCGAAGAAAACCCCAGCCAAAGATTTATTGGGGGCTAGAGTAAAGCTACCAGTGTATGTTTCGCCTGTAAGGCCTTTGACCAGCAATTCTCCAAAGTTAAATGGGAGCTACCAGTATTGTCAGCTATTATTTCCTTCGTGACAGCGCTGTGAGTGAGCATATATACCTTGTCACTTTCCTCATAGTACGTGAAGCCTTTTTTGTATCGGTCAGCTAGTCCTGTAAAAAGATAGAAAGCAGCAGTAGTAGCTTACCTTGGAAATCGCTGGGATATTGCTCATCTATTGTCTCCATATCGCGGGCGATCTGATAAAGATCGCTGTCGTAATCTTCAATGGATTTCGTGGCGTCAAGAACAAGTTTGCTCTCTGAAAGAGCCCAGTATCGATATGCCCAAACCATATTTTGTAGCTCAATCACCACACCCGTTTTGAGAGCCAATAGACGATCATAGAGTTGAACCTCGGCTTTGAGGTAGACGTCCTCTTGTCCTGTATAGCTGTCAATCAAGCTCTGGAGATCTTTCACCTGTTTTGTGCAACGAATGAGTTCCATTTGAGCCTGAACATACTCATACCCAGCTTTAACAGCTTCAGCCTGTATTTGGACCAGCTGCTTTCCGTTGATTGCGTGCTTCCGCAGAGCAAGCTGGTATGTAGTTGCGCCTTCAATTCCAGCCGTAACTGCGAATGCCATCTGGTCATCTGATTCAAGAATCCACATGTCCCAGGCTGCCATGGTAGCAATAACACTGGAGTCTGCATCCCCCTTTGTCGTGCCCGAGATTTCAGCGATGGAGGGAACATCGACAGAAGGATTAGATTCGAGAGCTTTGATTGCCTTGACCATTTGAGATACTGATGGATATAACTTGCTCAGTGCCTTGACAACATCTTTTAGCTTCTTGAATGTGCCTGAAGTTACTTTTGCTGCGACTTGATTGGCAATTTTTTCCGCTTCCACAGCAGCCTCAACAGCTTTCTCTGCTCCGCTGGCTCCAGCCGGATTACCAACGCACATTTCGCCAATGCCAACAGCAAATGCTAAGCAGATGTCAAATTAGCCTCGTCTAGGCAGGCCTGAATCACGGCAAGATACTTACTAATGACAGCTGTGATGATTTCTTTTATTGCTTTAAGCTTCTGCTCAAGCTTCCATTTCTCTATGCCATTCTGAAAATCCACTCCGGCATTCTGTACAGCGTCATTCTCAAACCTGAACTGTTGGTCGCAACTGTCGGCTGCTTTAGCAGCATCCTGGTACTTTTGATATGCCGAGTCACGCAGTTTGCTTTGCATGGTTTGGCTCTCAGTTGCTTTGGCAAGCATTGTCTTCCACGCCTCAATCTGCCCTTTCAGAGACGTTGCTTTATCCTGAAAGCGATCGTACTGAGTCTCGAATGCGGAGGCAGCCGTCAGCGCCAGTTGCATGGTGTCCTTGTATGTGTCTAAAACTAACACAGGGGCATAGGTCATATTTTGGCCCGCCATAACTCGGCCTGCAAGTTGCTGGCCCAGGGCCACGGCTTGTGTGTTGAGCATCGTGTAGGATTTCTGACCCGCTGTGATGACTGCCACATAAGAGCAGATAGAGATGGCAATTGAGCAGTTGATCCAAAATTGAATCAAAGCAATCCGTAGCTCGGTCTCGAGACTGGCCTGTAGCTCAGGATGGCTATCGTAAGGATACTTCTTGAGATATTCAACGACCATCTCGCCGTTATCGAAGGCTACAGCTACCCCAACATTGTCGGTATCCGCGCCGAGATCCAGCGCTACCGGTTTGGAATCACCCATACAGACTGATATAGGCTGGTCCAACACACGAGCATAAATAGAGATAGCACTGGTGGCCGCATCGCCTGAAGGGACACATAAAGTGACCGGCTTGGCCGCGGTCAAAACCCTGGCTACAATATTTACGGTGCCGTATTTGGCGGGATTGAGGGTGATATCCTCGGTCATGAAAGCAAGAACATCGGTATAGACGTTCAGATTATGCATTTCAGGATCAAGGACAGCTGATGCATCTAGAAAGACGCCCCGGTGGATTGCCAGTTTCTGTTGGCATATTAGACTCTACAGCTCAAAAACATCTCATTAGTTAGTGTAGGCATCTTCTCACCGAACGATTGTTTACGTTGTCCCCATATCGTAGAGGAATTGCGGTCACGGCCTCCGAGCTGGCATACTTCTGCCAGTCGGTGGGGTTGTTCGGTTGAAGCCTAATATTTGCCATGTTATTAAGGATGCAGATGGAACGAAGGTGAAGATAAAGCTCGGGCTGCACTCTGCATATTGGGACCAACCTGCCTTGATATACGTAAACCGTCTGAGAATTCACAGCATTCCCCAACATTCCAAGAGATAGGGATTTCGGCCTCTGAAGATGAGCCTTGTAGCACATATATCATGCCGCTTGTCTCGTTCGAGGGATGCATGCGAACGTTTCGTAACTACTCGTTTGGATGACGTCTAGTCTAACGTCATGTCCACGAATCATTTTCTAATATAAACGATAAGGCACCGTAATTCCCGCAGTTACCCAGAAAGACACTCTTACAGCAACATGAGTTGCGTGACACGTAAGCTTTGGGTATATTTACACAAGTAAGTGCCTATTATATTGACATCTTTGAGTAGACATAGGAAACTAGATGGACGACTGGTTCATGATTTCCTTCTAGTGTAAGAGAAGACAACTTGAGATTGCACTATCTTCGAAAAAACAGTCATAGACTCATAGTATGTATATACCTACACCGCTCATCGATATAAACGATAGCCAACGCAAAAGTAGGGATAAAAAGACATCCATGACGTTTTGATATCTTGCGCACCGCTTAGCTTGTCTTTATTTAATATCAGACTTCTTATATGGGTCTATTTTTATTTCTCGGAAACTCTAGGGAAGACGTTGCACGTGTTAGAGTCAGCTGAATTAGTGGAGGACGATTATAACAACTTCTAGCTATCTTCAATATACTAAATATTGCAAACCCCTGTTTTGGTAGAACTGAGATGATGAAAGTACAGTTCAATCAGCAAGAGTGCCTGCATCTGAGTGCAGTTTCACCAGGTCGTGTTTGTCGTTACATGTGTGACGTATGTCCTACTATTTGCTGCGCGCGGTACGCCGTATGAAGAGGGTTGAAGCATACATGTATGATCTTATCCCATCGGAATGATAATTGACTGACAAACAAGATGAAACAGAGAGGGGAAAGTGAAAGTGAGCAACGTTGAACAGTCTCACCAAATGTCCCTAATAATATCTCAACATAATCGACGATGTAAAAGTGCCGAAAGCTTACAATAACTAAAGAAGATTTCCAAATATATAAAGCCAATAACGTCTTATCTCTAATTTTTCTGCCTTTCAATCATTCTTCACATCATCCGCACAGGATAGATTCTTCATTTGGGATTTCCCGTGGCAATATATACAACGCATCAACCTCTTCTGCCATTAATCATGGCTGACTTCGACCCATCAAAGCCGATTGACGACCCACAGGTCTGGTTCCCCAAAGGCATGTTCATCAACAATAAAGTGCAGCAATTGACCATCAAGGTCCATGCTGCTGCTGATGATGACAAGACGTTTATTCTGAATCATGACAAGATGGTGGCATTCAGTAGATTTCTTTGGACGGGCAAATTGCTCCCAACTAACCGCGACGCCTATATCAAAACTTTGGGACTTACTACCGCGGAGGAAATAACCGATCAAGTTTGGGATGAGATAGATAATCTACTCGAAACCTATACTGAGGTATTTTAATGACAGCTTTCCTCTAAAAGCAAAATGGGTTTACTAACAAAAATATTCCACTATAAAGATATCCAAGGATTGTACACGGTTCAAAGAAGTCACTTGGGACAAACTTGTTGATCTCTCAGGACAGATCAAGACATACGCTACCATGGCTGGCGGAACATCGAGCAGCTCGTATTACCAAGGCATGTTAGAATGGGTTGGGAAGTACAATGACGAGCAAAGTAAGCCTGATCCTGACCAGAAAAAGCTTGATGATCTAGCCAATGCTATCAAAGGAACGATTGAAGAGGAACAGAAAAAGATTCAGGATATACAGGATCATATCAAAGAGGCCCTGGCTGCCCTGAGTACGTTCCACGATAACTGCAAGGGCTACGGGAATACACTTGGGGAAGATGGGAAAACCCTACAGGCACTTCTGGAAAAGGAGGGCAATAATGTTGAACATTTAACAAGCGAAATCAACAAAGAGTTGAAAGAGATTGAGGATCTACGAACACAAATTGACAGAGGTGAGTTTCTCTCCTCACAGAGAAACATACCGATACTAAGTTAACACGCATTCGCAGATTTCCAAAAGATGGAAAAGTCCCTCTTTTATGTTTACGTGTAAGAGCATGATTAACCTGTATTATGTGAGTTTGAATCTCGCTAATATAGAAATAAATCTTTGCCGTGCAATAGCCCGTATGTTGGGGCTATTGTTTCTGCGGTGGTAATATTCAAGGGCTCGGCTGACATCGACCGACTGAAGGCGGCCATGGAAGGAATTCAGAAACTTTTGGATACAAACAAAGAAAAATTACAAACGGCTTACCATTTGCAAGGGGATATATCATCTATGGGGGTAAGTGTGTAACAGCTAATAGCTGAATCCTACAGATTTTGATGAAATGAACTAATCTGGAAGTTTTCGTCTACAGACGCAGTTAACAGGCTTTGTCAACGTTATGAAACCTGCTATTGAGACGCTTGAAGCGCTTCAGGGGGCATGGGCCGAAATGAATACTGACCTTCAGACCCTCTACGATTTGTTTCAAGATGAAAAGCAGTCTATTCCGCCCATGCTACTGGAGAAGCGGCAGTTGGAAACCATCGTTGATGCTTGGAACGATTTGAAAGCTTATGGTATACCCAATCTTTTCATATACTGCACACGTACCTTGATACCCAAAACAGCAGATGTGGCTAACAGTTTACATAGCTAATGACTATATTGAACATGCGTTCATGACGAATGACCCAGAACAAGTCACAATTCAGGATTACGTGAACCAACTGGATAATGCAGTCAATTGAAAAGGGTAGACGCACTTCATCCACGAATGTCCCTTATTCAGGCTGGGTGCTTTTGGGTTTTCACTCATGATAAAAATGTTGGGTACTCTGAGTTAGCATAATATCCAGAAACCCCTCTTTCAAAATATTTCCATGCCTATAGAAACGGGCTAAAGTGACTTCTTGTTATCATTATATCTTAATTTTGCCTTAGTACGAAAATCATCGATAGCTCCACTGTATTTTCGCGTGAGATTCGCAATCTAGATATAACCAGATGCAAGAATATGTGGCTGAAGGTCATCCCCCTCCTCCCCTTTTCCCCGAACCGCATATTATCCCGTGGAAAAACTCAGGTATTGGCAGCTACGGATACTAGATTTAGCTGAATCCCAGCACCCATGATGCAGATGAAGAAAGGATATACGCCCAAGTCTCTTTCGATCATGACCACAAGTTCGTTAGGATGTCATATAGAAGCAGCCATGCTTTTATTTAAATGATTAGTTATTATGTATAGTAACTATATATACAGTAGCTAACTTTGCTATCCTTGAAGAACTTAGTCAAAGGATTTGTATCAATACCAGCACAAACACTGGGTTTAGGCCTTCGGAACTGGTACTGTTGCCTTGCCTGCTGCCTTGTTCCAGGCATTGATCCTGATCGTTGCCTCGATGCTAGCAGTGTGGTTGCTCACCAAATGCGAAAAGTCATCAATCTTCGCATTAGCAACACTGGCCAGATCAGGCGTAAGGTTGCTAACCAATGGATCGCCCTTCTTGTTGGCGGGTTCTGGCTTCGGGCCTGCAACCCTCGCGCCCCTTCTGGTAGAAAAGCCTCTCTTGGATGAGGCGCAGCCCGCAGCAGGACCCATACAAACAATTGCTGAATCAGCCCAACGGTGAGTGCAGCTGCCACCGGGAGTCAATTCTTGACCAATGATGCTGTCGAGGTTATTCTTTGCGTTGACCAAGCAGCGCCAGTTTCCGATAGGATCGAGGCCTCCGGGGTTGACCTTTTCGTAGAGAGCAAGCACAGATGTTTGGGCGTAGTCTTCTTGGGGAGCTGGGAATTGTTAGTGTCCGCATAAGGGAAAGAGAACAGCAATGTTGGAAGAATTACAGTGATTTGCGTAGTCATCAGGGACGCACGAATCCTGGTTGACAGAATTCAGGTATGAAGAGGTGGTACTGTACACATGAACAGAGCCAGTTGACCCTGTTTGGTCGTTGACATACGCATCCAAAGTGTGGGTCAACTCATGGACAAAGACGGAGGGAATATAACAAGGACCGTAGAACGTGGTCACCGCACCACCCGTACCGGCACTGCAGGAGCTTGCTGGGAGGGCAAGAATGTGCTGCGTCCACTGGCGGTCATGGATTGGGACACGACCAAAAGCATCTATAATACATGAATAGATTAGAGAAAGTCATTCCCCTGCTATGTAACTCCATGGAGGGTCCTACCGATCATGTTGATGATCGACATCTGAGCCTGATTATGTCGACACATCACAACTGCGCTAGCGCAATCGGTGTAGTGAACATTGTAGACTTCAATGTCATAGGGGCTAAATGAAGTCCCTTGGACAACGGACAAGCAAGCTTGTGGGATCCATCCCCAACCCCATTGATCCCAAGTACTTTGAGTTGGGGTCAAGTGTTGGAAAAACACACTGTCAACATGAGGGGACAATCCATCAGTGAACAAAACAGGTTTATTCAAGGCCTGTCCAAGGACGCCAGAACTGAATAGGCCCAGCAACTGGACGAAATTCGCCTTTGAATAAGTGTTGGTCGCCATTTTGGAATTTATGCCAATCACGCTTAATTAGACAAAATAGGAATGTATGAATGGATGTCTCATAATGTCGAATCATCTCAGAAAGGAAAGGATATGCTCATAATATATATACTACGCACCATCAGACTGTTTCTTGGCTCGTACTTCGAATGCGGAAAGTGTTACGTCGTAGACAGAACATTTTTGGATTATATGTCCCTGTAACTGGTTTAAAATCTCATCTTCTCAATAGGGAAGCTCAAGTCGAAAGATACATGGGTTAGGCCCTCAACTGTTGGTTGCCACAAGACGATGGAGATTCTCGATAAACCGCATGAACCAAAACGATGTAGTCTATTTAAATTAACTCTGTTATAGTTTAGCGTTTCCGTCGGCTAGACTTGTATTACCAACCTCAAAAAGGCAAGAGGATTCCTTTTGTGGTTCGGTCAGACATAAGCTTAGGGTTTCCCTTTCTAATAAGGGTAAAAAAAGCGGTACTAGTGTTGCTGACGCTCAGACCGAGTTCTGAATACGCACTTGTCACACCACTTGGACCAATTGCCAGCGTGATTAGATATCGAGTGCTGATAGACTTCGGCGATTGGCTCTCTCCATGAATACGCAATACGCCATTTCATTAATTTGAGTGATTAGGATTATAGCCGTTTGAACCCGAACTCACATTACATGCTCCTAGATGAAAAATCCCACGCGCTTTCATTACGTAGTTAATTGAACCCTTGCCAAGTGATTGAGACATGACAACTCTTTTTCTAACCCCAACAAGATACCTGGGCCTTCAACAAAGGAGCCAGTCAATCTTGAATACACAGGTCCACTTTCTGATAGCTAGGGTATGCCTGTATAACTTAACTCTCAATCATATCATTACCAATACAATCATAATATAATCCTAGTTTGCCTATCGATACAACGCACACGGAGTGGAAAAAAAGTTCCGAGTTTATCTGATCCGGCTGCTTCGGCTTTATTACCTTATGGCCGAAGCTGCCGGTCTGGCCGTGAACAATTTAAAGGTACCTACATAACCCATTAATATTTCCATCTTGTCATCATATACAGGCGTCTGAAATGCGTTTAAAGGGAAAAGTCGGTCAAAAGTAAACAGTTGCTGTATTTAAGTCAATGACAGCTAGTCAATTGCGGACAAACATAACCGAAGCTAATGTTCTCTGAAAAAGAAGGGAGCTTATTTAAAGATAAAAAATTGCCACGAAGGTTGGCCACTACGGTCCTAATCCTCAGTGACAGAGTTCTATTCAACTACGAATATTATGTTAATAAATCTCTAGCTGTATATTGCGTTAATGGAGCTTCACCGTGCAAACACATGAATATTTCTTGATATGAAACAGTTGAATTAATTATATGTGAGCCTTTTGGCTAAAAGTGTGGCATAACATTGTAGCCTATGGTGTCGAAAAGACGACTGTGGTCTACTGAAACTTTAGCCTTGGTATTCTGCTCTTACACTTCTGCTAAGTGAATCAAGTGGGAAAATTTGGGCTGACAGAAGTGTGGCGGTTTGGACGGAAATACGATGTTGGCTGTGGAGATGGGTGGGCTCTGCTGCTTACCCCTGTATGCTCATGTACTCGTATCAGACCTGCCCACTGCTCCATTGATCTAAGATCTTGACTCCTTACTGCAGGGTTACTGCAACGCCATATGCTGGAGCACGGACTTCCGAGTGTACAGGTCATATTGTCCAAAAGATCTGATTTCAGTATTGGATGAACAAGAAGATGATACTCGTAAGACCTTCCACATTCAAGGTAGGCTCTCTGGTATTTCGCTTCATGCGAACCAGATATATCGGAATCTTTATTGGGCTTTGCCATGTTAACATGTTGACGTCTATCTCCCAAACGATTAACTTAACAAAACCCACTGCAAATTCTGCCGTGGGTAGATCGTTGTTAAATACATGTACACTAAGCTGAAGCATGACTGTCCGTGCACTACCAGCTTTTGATTATGCGGTGGCACTGGGACAGGCCAAGACCATGTGTAATATTGATACTCCCATGGAACCTGTCTGCTTGTTAGTTGTCAAGGGCAAACAGAGATCTCCAAACCTCTATAGTAAGTGAACTTGAGCCCTTCTCTGCTGAACAATATCCACACAAAACAGTAGTTTGACATGATACGGCGGCTCCACTCTACTATTTCACTGCAACCTTACGTGCAAAAAAATAAAAAGCGATCAGGAAACCCGCATGAAGTGGGTTTTCTCATCTTTCAGATGATTAATCAACGATGTTGATCTGATAATAAATAGATCATTCACTCGCATCGCGCCATCATTGCCGCTACACTTGAGTGCTGTCAGTTGACACATGTGTCGACTTTGGAACGAATAATCAAGAATTGTTGAGATACTGAAAGGCTTCTTTTTCTTTTACTCGGTTCATTGACATACGGAAGTCCATATTTCTACACCCCAGCTGCTCTAACCATTTTTAAAGCACTCTAGCTCTTATTGTCACCAAGATGACATTGCATTATAATACCTATAATACCTAGTTTCATCACATATGGCAAGCACCTTCTTGCCATCCTTTGGAACCCTGCGTATATCGACCAAAAATAAGCTCCCCAGCGAAAATTCCTATAAGAATGGCTAAAAAGATTCCAATATTAAAAGTCATAACTGCGAGCATTCTTTATTCAATTGTATTAGTGATGATGACTTAGACTTATAAAATGCAACTTTGACTTACAGAAGATATCCAATCAAAGCTCTCGTAAACTCCATTAATGCCCTAATCCCATCTCTTTTGAGACTCCAGGGCGCACTTGACTGCCAGTTCCCAAATATTTTCCGGATCGACATACGGTTGTCGGACTGATCTCGACTAGTAGACCACTCATCGCCGCTCTCTTCGCTCGTCAAAGGGTCCCCTTCGGGATTACTTTGCCTTAGAATGTATGTAGGTATCGGGCTTGCTTTGGCCTTGAAGAGCGCGCGGCGATTACGGCCGATGGGTGGTGTAGACAGTAGATTCCTGCTTCGGGTTTGGCCAGACCAGGCCCGCTCTGTTTGAAACCTCAGTGCTCCTAGGAAACGGTTGAAAAGGGTCAAGCAAAATAGGAATATTATAGTTGCAATATATGCTGCTACTGTGGTAGTTGTCCATTCTGTGAAGAACAGCGTGACGCGGTTGTTTGTGGAAAAGACCGAAGACATGCCCATTCCCTCCATTCCTGTTTCGTTAGACGGTGCGCTTGGTACAGACGAGGCCATCGCATGGTGATGCATCGACGACTCCATCTTCATCCCTTCAAGATGCTTGTCGCTGGAGGTTGGGTAATGCACAGTGATCTTGTCGTTGTCAAGGAAAGATGTAAGAGTCTTTTATTTAAATTTTTGTTATGAATGAAAAGGTTGCCTCGTTGATGGGATCGACTTGGCTATTATTATACTTAGCTTAGCGGTCACACGGGGAGTCTTATTAAAGGGGCATCAGGCAGTGCCCTCCCAAGCAGCCTGACCAAAAGTAGTCAGCTCCGGTCAGAGTAAATGCACATCTACCTAAAGCTAGCTGATCATAGAGGGATTTGGGCTAATGGACATCGGAAGAAACACACTCGACCCAAGGCTGTACAACTCCCCAGGGCTTGTAGAATTTCGTGTGCCAAGAGATGAAACGCGGCCACCGGAGGGGTCTGCAGAAAAACCCGAGACTGGGAAAATGACCAACACACAGACATACACCACGCGCACAAACTAACTGCGGTAAAGTTAATGTATTGGTATTCTGATTGTTCAAATGGATGTGTATATTCATTCTGAGGTTTCAAACCGCTTGCGACCGCTGCTCTACCAGGCATTAGCACTAATGTGAAACTACCACCGTCGAACCGAGGCTGCAGCGAAATATGCTCAAATGTTCTCAACACTGCGTCCAGCAAATCAACCATCCAGGCTAGGCCACTTTAACTTAGTAATAAATAGCTCGTTTTATAATTAGTTACTATTGCAACAGTATTACCTCGTTACAATGCATATGTAATTCTTCTTTAGTCTGTGTTTTGTTACTATTCAGTCCACGTGCATCTAGTATATGTACTCAATACAGGTATGTCTACCTCAGCTGAAAACGTGAGTATTTATAACTTTACCGTATTCTACCTTGTTATAGGGGGGGAGAGATTCTAAATATTATGTACTAAGAAGTTCAGAATGTGAAATGGGCAAGGCACGAAAGGCTTATACCAGTATTTCTTGGTAACTATTGCAAGGACCGATATTGCAGCTATTCGAACTAGCGGGTAGTCATATAAGACTTTATTAAAAGGATCGATAGAAGTACAAGGTAAAAAAGAGGACCAGTGAATATAAGCATTATTGATAAAGATTTTTTATATCCAATGGTATCTTCTACAGATGGAGTATTGGACAACCGCAGCAAAATATAATCTGGCGACTTTTCAAACTCCATCGATCTGCAGAGAGGTGAATCATTTGCAATTATTACCACAAAACTTGCCTTGAGCGCTACCAGCTATAGGCATGCACTTCCAACTCAAACTGAGCTTCTCCACGCTTCGCCACTGCAGTGACCAACGCTCTCGTATCGTCACACATTTCGTCAGGTCCACATGCCACTACTCCAATGCGTTTCCAACCAGCTTGTGCCTCCTCCATAAGCAGATCCTCGATATCTAGGCGATGACCAATCCTCAAGTCCTTTTCGACGACTCTATCGAGGACTTTTCTTACTGAATCAACGAGTGGTGAGGCATATTCTTTAACACTCCACGCCAGCTTTACATTCGGGTGGCTGTCGACCCAAGGGAGGATTGCGGTGATGCCAATTCCACCACAGACAAGCAATACGCGATCGCATTGAGAGATGGGAGCGATTGGATTGCCGGGATAAGGCCCGTCGAGAAGCGTCAGAATGTCAGTACCGGCGGCTAGTGCCTTAGTGAGGCCCGTCGACTTGCGGATAAAGAGCGTGATGCCAGCGGTAGGCTGACGCTCTGATGCACTGGCGACCGGCTTCACAGGCTTTTGCTGGCTAACAACTGTCTTCTCGATGTCATCTGGGCAGCCGGAGCCGTGAGAGGAGCTGGTGTCCTTGTCAAGGGCCGGGACGACGGCGTTAGATCGTTCTAGCATGGCGGTTGGGAGCACAGAAAAGGGGTGATTCTCCCATGGGCGGAGCGGCTGCAGTGTCGGGAAATATGCATATACGACTTTGCCCGGTTGGAATCCCCAGTGAATGCCATCAATGTCGACGCGGACGATGTCGTCACTAATGTTGATAATATGTGCGCGCTGTACGCCGTTTTTCAGGATACGAAAGACGCGGAAGAGGCGATCAAGGCCCCATATACCAAAAGCGACGTACAACCATTTCTCATAGCCTGACATGTTCAAGTAGAGGTAGAAGAGGTGATACCACGTGCCCGCCAGAACGAAGACGGTCAGCACAATATGCGATACCAGGAAGAACTCGTATGAATAACTGCGCACCCACGAAGTTGCCGTGATCAACATCGCACTAATAGCAATAGTTCCGACACATCCCCAAATCCACCATGCCTCGACCAAGTTGACATCATAGTTTCCGTCTTTTACATAGTAGACGATGGAGAGGATCGAGTGGATGATGACGACCAGCGCAAAGATTCGGGCCACCCAACGATGGAGGAGGATGTACGTCTCGTGTGACCAGTGTGTCAGCCACAATAGTGTGTTGTTCCTGGCGGAAAAAAGGAGAACGACGGGTAGCAGGGCGAGAGAGTAACAGCCAGTGCGCCACACAACGTATGCCATGAGCTCAACGCTCAGGCCCGGGTACCACAGGTTCGTTTGGTACGACTTATAGTGCACCGCCATAAATACGACAGTGAGAACAACCATAATGAACACATACAGGGCTTGGCCTCTTGTCAGAGCAGTTCCGCCCAGGTACCGGAGCTGCCGAATCCGATACGACCCGATGATACTGGGCCAGGTGATGTAGGGCTTGAGCTTATGGATGAGAGGGCTCACGAAGGGTATGTATCCTAGCCACGTGGCAAGCAGGGGGATGCCGAATCCCACCATGAAGAGGACAAGTCTGTCACACGTCTGTAAGCAAACATCATCCTACAAAGGGGCTTGAGTCCGTACCCATATTTCTCATGTAAGAACTCTTCGCGGTCCACCATAAAGAGCGTGCCGTATTGGTTCCGATAGTTGGTCTCGTTGGCAAGCATGGTCGATGTGAAGTTGTCCTTGGCCGTAATGACGTGGGTCGGCGCGATGGTGACGTTCATCAGAGCCTCTTGGTAAGACCATCTGGGCGGCTCAAACGCACCGCCAGACCCAGTGCTCTTGGCCGCCACCAAGTCTCGATAATTCCCATGTCATAGTTGCAGTGGGTGCTGATGCAGTACGCCAGCGAGGACAGGAATGGCATGTTGCTACCGCGGCACGCGGGGGTCGCTGAGGCCGAATCACTGTCCATCATTCCGCCGGGAACGTAGCCATCGAAAGAACAGGAGAGGTAGTTGGATCCCAAAGCCCGGTTACAAGCGGTGGCACAATAGGGGAAATATCCAGTCGATTGATCGCCAAAGCCTTGCAAACCAGAGACGGGTACGGATGCAGTCGCCGCCACCAGGACTGAGGTTGATAGCCTCATGTTGAAACTCTATTCTTGATGCCAGGTACAGGCGACTTCCAAATCTAGACTCTGGACATCCTCATACGTAAAGTCTCCGAGTAAGAGGTGGCGGTGCGAATCGTATATAATAAATTCCTAGTCTAATCCGCACTAGGTTTTCTAGCAATCACGGACAAAAGAGATATGCATGTATTAGCCTGTGAATGTCGGAGAGCGATTCTAGACTGTGGCTATGAGAAGATTTGAGCACAATAGCCGCACCTAGCAGAGATCTGCCGCCATTAGCATCAGACTATTTGAACGACGATAGAGCTTTATTCGCACCTCCATCAAATCTCTGATTCATACCCCTCGCTGATAAGAGCTTCTGCTACTGCATCAGCATTTTATGCAGGTGGCAGCCGTTGAACAAGGCTCTGTGACAGATGAACCAATTATAACCATTTGTTAGATTGAGGAAAATCCCTTTCAAATGGCCATACAGATCCTCATAGCCACTCCCAATATGAGCAGTGCGTTTTGCATATATCCATGTCTATTGGACATACATAGACTAGGATGGATACCCGTTCCCCCGTTCACAGTTCAACGGTTGCTCCGTCTAACGGCCATCAAGCAGTGGGTCACATCAAAGTCTGATCATTTGATTGAGAGACATACCCGCAAGCGAGGATCTCTGTACTCTCCTCAGAATAGTTAGTTATCGGAGGTTTAATGCCGAAGCGGGTCGTTTGGACTCCGCTCCGGATCCATCTCTGCCAATGCTAGCCTCCTGTATTCTGCGTGTAGGTTGACAAGCGAAGGCCTTCCTTGGATTCTACATCAACGCTATTTGCTAATGTGCCATCTGGCACCCCTGTCGGCTTTGCAAATAACCAAAGATTATTGGGTGAATCAGGTAGTCTTGTGCCTGTCGCTAAAAGGCTCCAACAGAACTAAAAAGACGTGATGTTGAAATGTGCGCATATCTGCTCATCCCCCCCTCCTCTACCTAAGTAAACATACTAACATGCCAAAAGATTATCAATAAGTCTAGTAACATACAGCTCCCCAGTTCCGATAGTAGCAGGAAAAGAAAAGAAAAGAAAAGAAAAGACAAAGAAAAAAAAAAAGATTCCGGGTATAGAGTACTGGGCAGTGCTTCCCAATATCTTTGTGATTCACAATGAAGTATATTTGTTTAAGAATGACTATTTACCGGCTCTACCCCTCATCTTCGCTACATTTCAATGCTATCAGTTGACACATGTGTCGACTTTAGAGCGAATGATCGCGAAGGCATTTAGTAGGCCGCAAAAGTGTATAACAGCAGCAATCATGACTGCTACGTGAAGTATTTGGTGGCTGGCTCCGAAGATATCAAATTTGTGTGGAACCCATCTCTCCGGGATCTATGTAAAGTTAGTACGAATCCCAAACGGTAACCGAATGATAGTCTTACCCTGGCTGCATAGATGATTGCACCCGTGAGATTAGACGTGGCCATCCAACCCATCCAGTTCAAAGACATATGTGCCCTTTGAAGTTCCCAGCCATGGAGAATGAGACCATGGACAACAAATATAATAGAGCTCAGCCCAAATCCACCATAAAAGCATGCACGCCAATGTCTAAACTGCGGAGAGATGAAGCTTGGGTGTAATGTAACTATTGCACAACCTAGTGCAGTGCCGCTCGTCTAGGACGGATTAGCCCATATAATAGATAAACATTGTTGACCAACTTACAGTCATCCAATAGAACCACTGTACATTTTGGTTGCAGAAGAAGCCGTAGTAAATCGTCGGAATACCGGCACCCCACATCAAAACAAGGATACCAAGATAATCTAATTTATTCCAGAATGAAGTAAGAGCTTGGCTATGATTCCATAAGATGTGAAACCTTGAAAAGTGGTTAGCAACAACATGAATAGGGGGTGAAGAGCTCTACTCACGTCGCTGAGAATGCAAAGCAGACGGCAACTCCAAGACAATAAATGGATATTACCACTATATCATCAACTTGTGCGTTCACCTGAAACTGATAATAATTCCAGTAGAAGTAGAACGGCAGAATACAGAATACGATGCACCCAACTAAATGTGAATAAATGTTGATCGTTTGGTTGTGTAGATAAAGTATGCCCGTGTAGGAAACCCAGGTAGAGCCAGACGTAGGTCTATTGGAGGAATTAAAGCTATTCATGTTATAAGGAGTTATGTAATTAGCTTACCTATAGCCTGATAAAAGAAATTCGTTGTCTTGTTGCCACTTAGGTATTTCCTGGAAATACAACAACCTCGGCACTCTCAACAAGAGATGGTCTGTCTTGTTCTGTTTCATAAGGGGATTCGTTTCCATACTTAGTTGAGAAACGGATTCTAATGTCCCTCGCCGGAGAGACATTGTTCGCACAAAGAGTCTGGTGACTTCAATGCAGCTGGTTGGGAAGAGAAAAATGAAGGATTGTCGGCGTGAGTGAACTATCAGCAGACAACTTTCCATTAGCCGCCCATCCCCTCAGTGTTAAGTCAGCAAAGCGCTAAAGGCTCCAGTGGCAGCTAGCAAATTTCAGCCCCCAAAATCTGCTCCAATCAACGTGTGCGTGTACCTTCTGAAACCCATCCTGAAATAACCTTGAAACTAAGCGAGGGAGCAGCCGTTCTCCCGCAGCCACACAGTATGTGGTTGGTTAGAGGTCACCTAATGCCTCTGAAGGATCGGCCCCTTTGCAAGATGCTTCAAATCATCAAAGTCAACTCCGCTCCTTGGATCTTGCCTACGAGATGTTTTTGTCGGTTCCCAAGAGTGAGCGTTCAATCGCTACGAAGAATATTCCCAAATTCTGTTACCTTTTTCCAAGCTTGCGTTGAGCGCATTAGCAATTCCCATGGAAATACAACGTCCTGAATTTATAAACACCACGTTTGTTGGTTATGTGCCAAATCCAGACGGTCGCGGAACGCTTTCGCTACTATTCTCGTGCCTTCTTACCCTGAGTTTATGCGTTTGGTCAGCTATTCACTTAGACCTTCCACCTCATGGCGAAACCGACATCCAATACACGTACAGATACCTGAAATGGAGCGTTCTGGGAATATTTGGGCCTGAACTTGTAATCTGGGCGGCTTGGCGTCAGTTTATTTCGGCTCGAACATTGACAAAATTTATCCAAGAGGTTGTAGAGACCTTGGGCTATTGCGATGTCAATTGCTAATCATTTCCCACAGAAGAGCAACAACGGTCGAAATCCACAGTGGACGATGGTCCATGGGTTCTACGCAGGCATGGGTGGATTCGTATTTGACATGGATACCCCCGAAATGCGCGGCCCACGTTTTATCCCTCAACGGCGCCTTCATGTAACCCCTCGAGGAATCCAGCTGCTTGCTAAATGTGGCTTGCTGCCTGACATTTCGCTGGAGGATATTAAAGATAAAAGCAAGACAGACGGATCAGCGAAACTCATCTGCTGTTTCCAGGTCAGCTGGATGGTAGTGCAGGCTGCCGTGCGAGTCGCCGTTGGCCTTCCGTTGACACCGCTCGAAACGAATACTATAGGCCATGTCGTCTGTGCGCTGATCAATTATGCTCTCTGGTGGTATAAGCCAAGATGGATCAAAGAGCCAACAATACTCAGAGGGGAATGGACTCGAGCCATATGTGCTTTCATGTACATGTCCAGCCAAGTCAGCGCAGAGCACAAGGTCAATAGAGACGTCTTACGTGACTTTGGTGTCAAGACAGAAATGAGTGGAGTCCTATACACCCCTGGTCTTCCAGGGTCACAAGAAAGCTTAGACGCGCGAACACTCGGGACGAAAGTCGCCCCAATAAGCGATCAAGAAGGTTCTGAAGAGGATATCCAACTTACAGATGAATCGGAACCCTCAGACGACGCGTTCCCAGTGAATGGTCGTATCACTATGCGCAAAGGGCTTGAACTATCAGCACAAACATTCCACCAGGAAGAAGTTGTCAGCAAAACTGCCCACAAGACAATTCCATCGGAAATGCGGATTGAGAGGTGGAAGCTGGCATGCGAAGCCATTGAACAATACCCTGCCATTAGAGAACGGCTCGATATTCCGCCTTGTGACCAAGATGAACTAAGATACCGGGAGGCTCATCGATTGTATCCTGAAATGCCGGACAAAGTTAGTCAGCACCCAAGAGGCCACAAGCCAAGTGAACATGTCAAAGCGAGTTCAAATAAGAGTTGGTGGTGCCCCTCAGAAGAGCTCGTGGTTGAACGTCCTAGAAACTGGCCGGGAGATGATCTACTACGTCATATGCAGGGCCATCTAATGGGCATTATTTTGTGGTGCTCCAGTACGGTGTACGGCGCCGTTCACGTGGCTGGTTGGAATGAACAATTTCCTACTAATGTTGAGTCTTGGTTCTGGAGAATGTCCGGTGCCTATATTGTGTTCAGTGGGCTTTTGTGGTCTTTCTTCAACCTCATGGGTCACCTCTCTGGCTCAGTGTGGTGGTTTTGGTACGGCATACTGGAAGGCGCTGAACGTAAAAGGAGTCACATTCTCATTTACGTCTTATGCTGCATTGGAGGGACTCTTTATGTTATCGCACGGGTATATCTTGTTTTGGAAGCCTTTATTTCTCTACGCGCATTACCTGCAGCGGCATACGACTCTCCATCTTGGGTTTTGACCGTGCCTCATTTATAACTTTGACGAGACAGCATGCTAAGCTTGGCAAGATCTACAGATTTTTTATTGGTAGTCAAATAGTGTTTCCGTAAGAGTTAAACATACATTTGAGTAGTACTTTTATAATCAAGACTTGTTTCATCTCAGTAAGAATGATAAAGGGCAAGTGTTGGGGCATTCCGTACTATATAATATCGAGATTTGACCTCGAAGGCAACCAGCATAGCACAGAACGGTAGACATGCCCTAGTCGCAGCCACGATAATGCATGTTATTATTTTCGTCTTATAAACATCAGTATTCAGATATTCTTTTCAACAAGGAGATTAAACATCAATAATGCCGGATAAAGCCGAGTGTCCCAAAAAGTGACGAATTTCAGGGAGTTGTATATTGCCGCATATTGCCGCTAGTGGCAAGTTATTACCGCAAAACCCGCTGTGTATCTCATAATCAGCATATAAACATCATAGAATGCAGCCCCAAGTAAGCCGTTTAGCTGAGGTTTTCGCATTTATAATGCTCTATCTCCAATAGATCGGATGTAAACGCAAGACTTTAATTCCGAGACGTAAGGTAATGAAATCGAAGGGCCTACATTGCATTCTGTAGGTAGAAACCATTATGTATATATACACCTAGAGAAATTGTATTCAAGAAGCAAATCGCTATTTCTACAGTTCCTTTGTCAAAGTCAAGTTCTTTATATGTCTCTGAAAATTACTACAACTCTTACTTGCCTCCAACATGAAATCGATTGGCTTTCCCTTCTTATATCTATGCACATTGACTGCTGCATCGTCTGTCGCCAGTGGGAATCATGATTCATACGACGTGCGTCCTTTCACTATTAGCCTCTCCGATGGTGTTCCTCGCATGCTTGAGCGTATACGAGATACCGAGCTGCCAGATACAATCCCTCAATATCCAGGGAATGAAGCTGGCATCAGTCTAGAGACCCTAAAAGCCTTCAGAAACCAGTGGCTCGTGGACTTTGATTGGCATAAAGAAGAAGAATCACTGAACAAGTAAAGTTTATGAAACATTAAACTACTTATTAGGGCTATTCTAACAACATGATGTTCAGATATCATCATTTCACAGCCAAAATAGAGAATCTTCGGGTGCATTTCATACATGAAAAGTCAAATGAACCTGATGCGATCCCACTAATTCTCTACCATGGTTGGCCAGGGTCATTTCTCGAATTTGTTCCCTTGATAAAGAATCTCACACAAAAAGCAAAAACATCTACGGGAAAACATGTTTCATTTGATGTGATTGTACCATCACTACCAGGCTTCGCCTTCTCATCCGCGCCAGGAGCTAACTGGACTGTGGACGATTCCGCTCGTGTCTTCAATACTTTGATGACAAAAGTCCTAGGCTATAAGACCTATGCAGTTCATGGTACCGATTGGGGCACAGGTGTAGCGTGGGGTCAATTTGATGGGTTCAATACCTCGGCAAGAGCTGCACATTTTGCTATGTTGCCTTTTCTACCCTTAACTCCAGAACAGCTGGAGGCTCAAAATATTACACTAAATACACCTCTTGAGCAATTTGAAGAGCAGAGATATGTTGACTGGTCAGCTACGGGGAGCGGGTACTTCAATGAGGAAGGTTCAAAGGTAAGCTGCATCATAGTGCCGCGTTTAGTTCTATATACTCACTCAATTTAGCCTAATGACATTGGCCTTGTGCTATACGATAATCCAATCGGCCAGCTTGTGTGGATTGGAGAGAAGTATATTGAATGTAGGGGCTTTTGCGTGCATTCAGCCTTGATGAAACAACAGCTAATTATTTCAGGGTCGGATCCTAAGGCGGGCACCAGCCCATCCGTGTTGACTCACAATGAGATTCTTCGCATTATATCCCTTTATTATCTGACTAAATCCATCTTAACATCCGGATACATCTACTTCCAGAATCCTCTCGGTCAAACTGGATTTCGATACAATTATACGAGGGCCCGCACAGATGCTCCCATGCTCTTCAGTGCCTTCAAGTACAATGTCCATTATTGGCCACGCGCTTTAGCTGAAACCGTGGGCAACTTGGTCCTTTATCGAAGTAGGAAACCTATGCTCGAGATATTTTGATCCCCAAATGTACTAACAGGGCAAAATAGATCACGACTTTGGCGGGCATTTCCCCGGGTTGGATAACCCCCCTGCTTTGATAAAAGATATACGAGAAATCGGCAGCCATTGGGAATAGAAACTCGGGCGACGAATATAAATGGAAAATAGTGCGATACACTGCATGAATTCGGGAGTCACGAGATGAATTTGCATGAGTCCACAAACGGTTGAACTCAATCTATTGGAGAAATACACTTCATCAAGTAGATAAAGCTCCCTATTTAACCACAGTGTGTGATTTGAATCTCAGCTCAATTCTACGTAGCTCAGAAGAGAAGATGTCGGGCAACGACTGTGCCAATAAATGTGAGAGTTAGAGCTTCCCACGGCAGTGGCCTTGTAATCATCGCAGTACTGGTAGGAATAGTGGGGATATTTCCACTCAGAAGCTATGGTTAAAAGCCATTAGCATTCATACTCTCGAAGATGGTCATAGTAGATGCAACATACCTTATCAATAGTGTGGACAACGCCGTTTTGAATGAGAGAATCTCCTCCCAGAATCCGGGCACCGTTCAAATAGGCAACATCGTCTTTGATTACAACAGTGATATTGGAACCACCAAGAGTGCGGACAGTCAGTCCATCCACAAGCCAAGGTGAGTACAGCGGGAATGATGGGCTGACAATGATATGCTCTTTCAGTACCTGCCCAAGTTGGGCCTGTGTAAGTGTGCTAGAAAGAGTGAACACATCATTGCTTGGTGCCAGGACAGTAATGGACCCTGTGTTTTCAAGAGCTTCAACTAAGCCTGCTTGTTGCAAAGCTGCAGCAAATTTGGCCTCGCCTAATGTCTGAAGAGTTGATGATAAGTTCCCTGGTAGGCTAAGAAGCGCATCGATGGGACGAACAACGCCACCGTCGAAGGGAATGTCGGGACCTGTAACTTTGGAGTATTTCCCTGAGCCTGAAAACACGAAGGGAAGCGACGCAGACGGAACACCCCTCTCCACGAGTGTTTGGTTATTCCCGGGGCCAAGACGCACTGATGGGTCTTGATACAAGGTCTCGAGGACGGTTCCCAGAGAGGTTGCCCGCTTCCGGAATCTCCTTGCAGAAGTATTATTTTGACCGCCAGCAGAAGGATCAATATACTCATTTTTGATAGTATTTGAAAAGTAGAGCGAACTCTCAAGGCCGGAAGCTGCACCAGCTTGACGGCGGGAGACAGTAGCATTGAAAGTAACATTGATACTGCTGCCAAAAGCACTATTGCTTGGGGCATATACAATAATGCCAGGATTGGCAAGCACAGGCTCGCTTGCTTGAAGTCGTTGAGCAAATTCTGAGAACCCATTTTGTTGTAAGACCGACAAGAGCGACTGTGGCGACTGTGCGAGAGTCACAGAAGCGGCGTAAAGGCCGAAGAGTGAAAAGAGGTGTTGTTTGTGCATTGCATTAATTGGGGGGTATGATCTGCCGGAGATAACACAGACTGAGATGAATGAGGAGGGTGATATGATCGTCTATAAGTTGGGGGCCATTGAAGTGAGACATCATTATTTATCCTCCGCGAACTTACATGTAAATCGCTGTCTAAAGCTTACTTAGTCTCCGGTACGAAGAGCCTCAATAATAGGTAGGCTCCTGCAGAGACACGGACCTGAATCCGGCATTGTTAGTTGTTGTTCAATCACACTGGGGGCCATGCAGCTAGCGACGGTGAGTCTTAAATAGGTTAAATCGACAGCGGTGCTTCAGGTTTCCATCTACCTATCAGAATAGGGTTCGGTGATGGTTTTCTTGGCGCATCATCGTGGGCTAAGGTTATTCGGCACTCCTTGCATCATCGTATGCGGGCAGACCTTTTCAGCCGCATTGAGAGACCCACAAGACATGCCAGGGGATAGACGAAGCGGAAATAATGAGGCGTGTAAGTGCAATCCGCAATCCGTATGAGCAGTCATATTTGGTGAGTCGCAATTCACAACCGAACTGACACAAACATGTTCGTGCGAATGTCTGATTGGAGAGCTCGATGATTCCAAAGCATGTCCCTCTTGACGATATGGCTTGAATGTGACACCTTCTCTCACTCGTTTGCTCCTTGGGTACAGATGCGGCTTTAGGCAGCGAGATGCAACAAGGTATCATTCAATATCCATTCATGATAAAGCCTCACAGTCACCCTCGCCTCATAAACTTATAGCCTATCAATTCGTTGTCTGGTACACATCCGCGGAATTCGGCAAAGAAGCACCCATACTGCCTGTGTATCATATGTCACTTAATGAACACCCTAGGTGACAGCTCCTAGAAAACCATTAATCACGATGGTGGCCACATTCTCATGAAAGAGAATTAGAAGAAAACAAACGAGACGAAGACTTATCCCGGACTATTTGGAAATGAATATGAGATGGGGAACTCAGTAATGTTTTGATTGTAAGAATTGCCGCGAAAGCTGATGTTACTCGTACGCGTTTTGAACAATATCTGATTCTTCATATCTCAAATGGATGCATCCTCGCCTGCCACAGCCCAATCGGCGCTTTTCTATCCAATTTTAGAGGCTCGTCTACTTCCCCTCTGTAGATTGAAACCCCATTTGGCAAGCGTCCTGCCTAAGACGTGGCAGCACGCATGAGGCTCCAAAGACTAACCAGTCACATTGAGCCAAGTGGAAGGATGGATGCAGTAGATAGAATTCACAAGAGCTGAACTATGCAAGACTGGTCGTTTCATTAAAATGGAGGTGTGGTTGAGCCCCTCTTCCGAGAAGTAACTGGACTATTCCAGTGTTCACTGTCAGTTTTCGCACCACATCCTGCCATGCAGGATAGGACTATATTTAAGATTCCAATATCAGTAACATGAGACTCCTATAATGTGAAATTACGAACAAGAATCATTTCACCCAATGTTCTAATCAATTAATTCATAATGGTTGACATATCACTGGTAGACGATTCCTATGTGCTTCACCGCTCCTTCTTCGTACCGACCAAAGATGGTACCATTTGGGCCATAACATTTACCACCTATGGCGGAACAATCCTAACAGCCGGCATCTCTGTCATTCTGACCTTGGTTTTCGTGCAACTCTGGGACCTCATCTGCTTCATTGCCATAGTATCTCCTGGAGCAACGACTCGGCGGCGACATCTTGCTCTAGTAACCCTTTGGAATTCCAACGATTCTTGGTTCGCTTTTAAAGAACTGGCAAAATATGCATTACATTACTTTGGATCCCAATCTGATTTTGTTTACGGTTTCATATTCTGCACCCTGGCGTTCATCATCTACGGTGGCAGTTTGTCACTGGGGATCGTTGGACCCTCGTTGATGCAAGTCGGCACTGTTGCACCTGCACGACCGAGTGCCGTCTACTATCCTAGTTCGGCTCAAGATACGGCCGCTGCACTTGCAAAGTATGGGATACTCTCTCCAGCAAATTTACGTGCCCTCGGTAGTGTGGATGCCTCCATTGGTACACTGGCAGACAGTGTGAACATAGGACAGCCAGTCCTTCTTGGCCAAGTGGGAGGCGAAAATATCTATCAATATTCGTACACCTACTCGCTCACTGGGATCGATATCGGCCTTCAACACGGTTCCGACCTTGCATTAAATGCTACAGGTTCTTGTACAACCGAGTATGGATGGATTTCAAAGGCCTCGAACGCAAATGTGGATGTATATCAATTGTGGGATGATGCCAGCCAAGAGGTAGCGGTCCCCATCAATCCATATGCTCTCCAAGACGCTCCAAAAGCGACGTTCGCATTTCATCCAAATGCAGCAAATCAGTCCATCGAGACTGGAAATATTTCCTTCGCTATTGTGGCTTGGTCAGCCCACAGAGCGAGCATTAAACAGGGAGGTGATCCGTGGTATGAAACAGAAGTTCGGACGGAGAATATTTCAGTCCCTTTCGACGCAGCCTTTTGGATAAAGCGATCAAGACCAGCCCTATCCTGCTGGCAACACGACAGCTGGACCTACGGCTCCCAAAACGTCACCAACATCTATGGCCTTAGACAATTGAAAGGCATGAAGATTAAACCGGTTCTGCTCAGTGTCTTGGAAAGCGCTTTGAATGTCCCAGTGATCGTAAACTTGGGCAACGGAGCTGGTCTTTCGGCACTTAAATCTGCAAGTACAAGCCCCAACGGCGCCATAAACGCAGAAGTTTCAAGCATCTCCGAGGATCTGAAGCGTCTGATTCTTGGCAGCTTTGTATTGACGCGGAATGTCCTCTTGGATACCACGACGTATCAAGCTGGGAGTGGACTGGACAACATTATGCAAGACGATAATGGCGATCCTCTCGATGGTGCGGGTGATTTCGTTCTCTCAAGCCCCAACTTCCAAACCTTTTCTCTGGTTGGCATAATTGTCCTCTGCGTGGTCTTTGTCACTCTCTTCATCATAAACATCCTTTTGCATCAATTTCTTCGTCTTTACACTGGAAAAAAGCCAAATGGGAAAGCCGCAACTAAAATGATGCTATTCAAAGTATTGCCAGCAGCTCAGCTATTCCGGCGTGTTTACGAACCCAAAATTGAGAATCAGGTGGATGCACAGTGGCCGTGCACTGATGATTTCCCATCGAAAGAGGATAAAACAGAATTCAGATTGGACAAGTGTCCAAAGGGTAAGCCTTGCAATGGCCATATCAATGGCGAGCTTCCTGAGCCAGAGCCTCCAGCTCAAATTCATGAAGGAGAAACTACCACAGAGTCATCGACGGGAAAGGAAAAGCCAACTGTGGATGTCCAGCAAACCCCCCTTGTGCAAGATTGAGATGAATCGCAGACTGTTTGGCATTAGTATATGGCCCGCCATTATTCGCGCATTTTTTGTATTGATCGCTGTCTTTTTCGCCAACTTTGATTTGGAATGAATGAAGTATTGACATTGCCTTTATGAGAACGATACAGTGAGATACTTGGTGTTCATTTCGCGACATTTAGTCATGCGCTTGGTCGTGTCTTGCAAATACATATGTACTGTACTCGAGGCGTCATCTCCACCTGAATCTCGAATCCGCCAAATGCACCCCTCGCATCAATTGACCGTGCTGTTCTTAGTCTGGAGCCACAATCCCATGGTCTGTTCCCGCGATCCAGCAGAAAAGCCGCCATGGACGTGGGTCGCTGGCGCTTAACGGGCGGATCCTCAGTAGCGTGGCATTGATCCCTGTAATATCCCCATAGGCCCTTCTGAGCTATAAAAACAGCGCCATCTCCCAGCCAAAGCCTCAAACTTCTTCTATTCTATTGCACTCAACAGCAGCCTATGTAGACGATGCCCTTAATAAGTAAAGAATTCCTCTTCCTCTCTCAATATCTAGTAGAACAGCTTGGCAAACGACAAGTAGCCGAGGGGTTAACACCTTAAAGGGTTAACGAGCCGTGCCTACTGCAGAGGCCGAAAACGGCGCGGCGAGACGTAGCGCAACGTCTGGGTTCGAACGCTGGCTAATCTACTAATTTTTTTGCTGTTTTCCCCATGCTTTCTAGTATGGAGACTGCAAGATTTCATAGATTCCGTCAATTCCTCTTTTTTTATACAGCAAAACAGTACCTATGTAGTTCTAGAGCGCTCAAATGTGATGTCGTGATTTGGGGGCGAAATGCAGTGGCAAACCTGATGCAAGCGCAGGCACTTTTAGTGCTTGAAATCTTCCGAAGAGGATACAGCGCTACTGCAGCACCCATTTTAGTGCGCGGATGACATGGACGCACTAATGGTATCCAGTGGTATGAGACCGTGCAGCCAGCATGACCGTGTCTAATTCCAAGCGCAGTTGAATACATAATATTGGTCCATAGAAGCAGATATATATATATATGTTATTTGAAAAACCAAATAGACCATACATAAGGTACTAACTACCTACCAAGGTAATATATCTAGTGAAATCTCAAAGTACCTATGTACCTATGCTCTTCAACTGCTTTTCGCACTGGCAGCAGTGCGACGAATCTCAAATTAGGAGCATAAAACCCACCGAAAAGTCTGTAGATTGATAGCTCTACATGATCATCATTATCGGCGTCGAGATATGCAGCAGATATAGTTCAGACCCCGCCGATATTGTGTTTTCTCCCCCCTCGTATGTTGACGCGATCGTCGATTGTGAAACTATCGGCGCCCTAACTACAACATTGGATACAGCCAGCGGTCTTGAGGGCACTGGGGATTAGAAGCGGACGGAATATGCGTGTTTAACAGAAGATACGGGACCCAACATTTTGTCTCAAGCGACAAAGTGAAACAGACGATTGAAGGCATCGCCGGGCAACGCTCCCGTGTCTCCATGAGAAAAGCGATATAGAACAACTCACGAGCTAAACTGAAAGAATTTTACCTTTTCGCTACGATATGATATCTTACAAAGAGCATTGGTGGACTCAACGAACAAAGCCTGTTCGATGACTTTTCTGAATACGAACCAACGGCTGTTGGAAACTTGGAATTAGCACAGAAAACCGATATGGATGTGTATGCGTTCCAAACTTAGGGTACTTCCAGAAATGGGAGGATATTATACATTCGGTACATGAGAGTGAAATCAAGGATTAAGTGACTCCCTCTGATGTGAGGCTGCCCAGAAGGCGAACTACATCCCCTCATCAGCTAGTAGTTGAATATCGTAGCATATCCTTTCGCAGCGTGGCTTAGCTTTTAGCAGCCTAAAGGACTTGCGCTAAACGTTCCAGTTGATTTGCTTCATTGGCGGATTAGTTATATCAGTCTGAGATGCAGTGCGTTTATTGGCCATAAAGGCCCGCGAGGCTGTGACAGAGGCACAGTCGTAGGCATTTAGTAAATCCGCGCAGCTTGACGTCATAGCAGATAAATGAGTATGGTTCTTACTTCTATGGAGAATAGTTTCACTTAGCTACCTATATATAAACTCCACTGTAATTTGTGAAATATTGTGCTTCGGTAACAAGAAGATTCCATGTATGGCTCATTTTTACTACATCAACACTAAATTGCCCATGGCAGCGATGTTGGCAATATGGATCCATTCAATGGAGCCACTAGCATCCGTACAATATGGGAACTTGTGCAAAATGTCATTAAGCTGGAGAAAATAGTCAAGTGTGCGCCCCAGATTTGGCAGCAATATTCTAATGGTCTACTTAATGTTGCTTGTGTAAGTATCCATTTCTTATCCGGTTGACAAGTTGCGTAAATTTACTAAGATTATGATCCAGCTTCAAAAAGCGATTGAAAGTACTCTCAAGACTTATCCTCAAATCCGTAACCTCACTATTGCGGATAATGGGAAGCAGTGTCCGTTGGTGGAATATATCAATGATAGACTTGGTACAGTACGAAATGATGCGTCTACCCTATTGAAGAGTTACCAAGCATTTGGAAAAAAAAAGTCAAAGAGGGGGCGGATTTGGGACTTCATATCTACGAACAAGGAGGCGATTCGGTTCGCTTTAAACGAGAAACAAATATCGTATCTGATCAAGGGTGTCGAACAAGCCCAGGCCCATCTCCATCTGGCTTTAGCATTGGTATCTGTGCGGTCCACCGACTCATTGTAAGTTCCGAGAGATAAAATACATTTACAATGCAAGCTAATCAGAAGCCTTGAAGGGGATCGAAGGCTGTCAGCCTCTTCCATGCGATCAAAGATGAAATGCCATGCAAGCCGCTCCCAACTAACCAAGCTGGGGCTCGATTTTGATCAGAAGGCAAAGGCTCATAGAACTCTCGAGTCTGCAAAGCTTAAGCGGACTGACAGAGGCCAGCTCAGTTTTTTTGCTGCATCGACCAAGAAAAAAGGGGGTAGTAAAAAGTCGTTGTCCTTCCGTTCTAAACTCAAAAGCTCGTCGGCACCTCGACACGAAGCACCAGGATCTCTGAACAGAGGTTCTCTGAAAAGTCACTCCACCATCCGTTTATCCGCCCGAGATAGTGTTTACGGAGACGAAGACAACAATGATGGCCATGATGCGGACTACGAGTCTGCCGATGACGATGAAGGGTCTGGACAGAGTACGGCAGAGGATGAAGCTCAAGAAATGCGAGTGGATGATCTTGAGGACACTAAGCTTGGCTTAATATATGACAAGGAAGCCAAACAACTGTTCCAGGTACCTATCGATTCTCCGGAATATGAACAGGCAGCTAGTCCACCGGAGAATTTAACCCTCAGCTTCGAGAACAACATCCGAGATTCACCCCCTATTACCCAAACCATCATTCGAGCTGATGAATTTGCAGATTCTCTTTCTGAAGATGAATGGCAATATTTGCAGTTCCGACCAATAGAAGAATTGATGGACGCCATAACGTCAGCTGACTGCACGGCTTATCCCACAGACGCCGAAACGAACACGTCGTTAGATCACGCCTCAGTGATTCAGCTGCAATTTAGGCCACGGTCATATGTTTTTATTGCGGAGACAGTAGAACTAAGGTTCTGTAAAGGAAAAAGATCTTCAATGCTTAACTTCTGCGTCGATAGGATTTCTGTTACAGATACTACGCAGGGTTTCTGCGTCGTTCAGCCTTGTTCAGCCCTTGGAAACGCGCAGTGCAAACACGTCACTATCGATATTCAGGCCGTGGATATTGATATATTACCACGCTAGTTTGAATTGGTATCGTATCATTGCATGATCCCTGGACTAAATGATGGCTCCAACAAACAGAGCGACACGATTCTCATGATGTCCAAATGCTGCCACTCATCAAGGCGCCGTCACACTGTGGTTGATATTACGGGCCATCGACAGAAGAAATGTGCTTATAAACATATGATTTGGGGCTTAGTGGCTGAGATAACATCGGCTGAAGAAGATTCTGATGCAGCTACTGAACATGCACCGTCGGAGGCTGGAAACTATGACGCTCCCGATGTCAGTCATGATCCAACGAAGGAAGACACAATCTCCAACTCGAAGCTAGCGGTACTCTTCCATCACGGTGGGGATGATGTTGTTCTCACCTTGTTGAATAATGTCATGTTACATGATGTCAAGTCACAAATTCCCGCACAAGTTGAATGGGCTGTATTTGTTCGCTTCCTACAACTTTCTGACAAATGCAACGCGGCTTTGAGAGACAAGGCAATTAAACAGGCGAAGACCTGGGTATCTAATTTTCATATCCTTAAAACATTCGACAAAGATGCCGCTGCATGGCTTTGGGTTATGTGGAAATTACAAATGGGGGCAGAATTCAAGAATCTGACGGCTCTCATTCAACAGCAGGCACGGAATCCAATTTCACTTTGTCTAAATGAACTTGAGGATGAATTACGAATTGAGCTGCCTGAGATCCTCTTAGGTATGATTTTTCGCTCCTCTTTCAGTAATGACTGCTGATTTCAGGGTAGATCTTTTGGAACAAAGACGATCAGAGGTTCTCACAAGAGTCCAAAACCGAATAGCTTCAGAGCTGAACATATACCGTAATAGGTATCTTGAGAGTATCACGGAAAGAGATATTCAATGGCTGTTTACTGGTGGAATTATGATCAACTCCTTATCATTCGGCTATTTGAGCTTAGAGAGCGAGAGGTGGATGAACCGCGTTGGTTACGAGAGAGACTATGATACAGGATTCCGTGGAGTGAGTTTTTTGGACGTTGCGAATGGTATCAGATCAACGGAAGACCTGGGTGGCTGGAAGGTTAGTACGTTATCAACAGCAGACAGAATGCCTCAGGGGCTGGCCATGTTAACTGCATTTATACCTGTTCTCGGTGTGGGTTTGCACCAGGAAGGTATTCACATTAGGCATGAGGGCTTCAAGTTGCAACTCGTAGGTTTCATCACCGAGCTAGAAAGAGAAAACTGGGGGGTTGATATTGAGGAGATTGAAGGATGAATTGTCTTGAGGATAGAGTAAATTAAAAAATTAAAAATAAAAGCCCATGCGTACATCTACATGTAAGGCGGTATAATGACTTTCATGCTAATCAGGAGCTTATGCTCATTACATCTGCTAGGATAGCTATTTTGGGATGGAATCTAGACTATGACTAAACGTAAGAAACCTATCCTCCAAAGCTTTCTTTAGATTATGAAGGTAAAATAGACATTACCGTTCATAGCCAAGGTGATTTCAACGTAAGCCGCCGTGGAAATTATGATTATCTCCAGCTGAGAATCTCATATGCACACCTACACCTTTCAAAGTTATGCCACCTTACCAAGACGCAACAACGCCCCCACACGATTAGCTTCGGTATAATTCGCAAACTTCAACTAAAAGTAAGCTAACGTTGGAATCACGTTTCTGACAATAATGACAGCATATTTGCTGAGACATGGATAATTACTATGGTGTGGAGCTGAAGGCTCATGCAGCTCACGGGTGAGTTTCTCTACTTGATGTCAGATATACTCGTTCTAGGCAGTTGAGACACCTTCATTATGTATTCAAAAGAGTAAGTCTCTCCCAGAACTCGAAACCGCCCTTTATTATAACAACACGATGATCGCTCGCGAATATAACTTCCCGGCTGTAGGTGCGTGGAGTCGTCCCCGAGACCGCAGCCAGCGCACACTTCAGTTCGCCCTCTGTATCGCACCATTCACTCAACGCAAAGAAATGACGACGGGCGGTTGTGTTGGGTGACGATGGCCGAATGATACCGATATTCCCCATCCCACTAGTAACTTTGGGCTGCAATTCGGCACTGCATATCCATAGATCATTATCTAAAAAAACCAGCGTAGATGAACCTACGAATCCAATCACTAATCGCACAGATGAACGTACAGCATCGAGACTAGGTGCTGGGATCGGGAAGGCCGATGTTCCTGGTAAGTCTGGATCAAACGTAGCGGCTGGCCACAGATGGATTTGCGGCGGTGCAGATGCCGAGGCTCTAAGAAGCTCGACGACGTATTCAGACGCGACATGATATGATGCCGTTGTAAAAGTGCAATCGGGGTTATGTCGTAAAGGTTCGAATCGTTGAGCTTTCGGTGATAGTGGAGACTCCCTCTGTGAACTGGGCTCCAAGGATGGTGTAGGCCTTTGAAGGCGAATGCCCTCCGCAGAAGTCAATTCATTGTAGTCGGACCAGCGAAAGACTCGCGCCACATCACCAGTGATAGTTACGAACCACTCTGGATTTGCAGGATGCCGGAAAGCCGTGCGAGCGGAAGAGCTGGCTGCTTTATTACAATCCAAAGCGCAAGAATTTGCGGTGTAGTCCTCCGTAGATGGTTGCTCTATCGGTTTGTGAACTAATCCAGACGGCAACTCCCAAAGTTCATCAAAGTTGTGGCCAGTTATAAGAAGCCGGTCGGCTGCATCATTGATGAGCAATCGCACTACTGCACCGCCAAATCGACGGTCAAGAATAATACGCGCTGCTGGCTGTTTTTGTCCTTGAAACCCTGTTGCAACATCCCTCAAAGGCATCAGTAGCTCGCCGACTAAGACACGACCAGAGTCATCAGCTGAAACAACAATATTCTTCTCTTCTCCAAGAGCAACCGCTATGACAGATACTCCCCGCGCGTGCTGGTAAAGCGTGCAAGCCTCTGCTCCGTCGGTAGTAGAGAAGAGACAAACATCTCCTCGCCGCTTGCCTGCAATGACACACTGGCCGTCCCTCGATACCTCTAGGAGACTTGTGATTTCTGGTTCTTCGGGGCCATTAAGCATGCCAACTGTTGTTACAGGGAGAGTTGCTGCATCACTGGTACTCTCTAATTCATTGTTCTTCCTGACTAGGGCTGTTGGCTCCCACACACGGCACTGTTGGGAGTGAACGTCAAGGAAGCGCAGTCCGTTGAAGCTGAAGGCCACGCCACGTACCGAGTCATATAGCCCGTCGATGCGATAAATAGGCATCAGGATGGTGTTACCATCATAATCATGGTCGAAGTCGAAAACTTCGATCATTCCGTGACTGCCACCCGTGACCAGACTATGGCCATCGGGTGAGCAGGCGACGCTTTGCGCATACACGTTTGGCATGGTAAACGTCAACTTCATCGTTAAATAGTCAAAAATGCATAATCTACCATCATTACATGATACTATCAGTGCAATGATGTCTGGATTAGGATTGAATACCATATCATCGATGCCATTGTTTGCATCAACGATGCATTGACCTAATACTTGTTGCTCCAGTGTGTTCCATACTAGTACCGGGTGTTTGCGGTAGCCAACGGCAAGTAAGATGGCGTCGCTCGTTACCAAAAAGGCCGCGCAAGTTGGAGACTGTTGAGGCACAATGTATTGTGTGTGTGAGTAGTCATCTACAAGGTTCTCCGGTATTGAACCGCTCTGAAATCTCTCGAGGCTCCTAACTTTTGTTAGCATATGCATATTACAATTAAACAACAGTGCTTGAGACGTATATTACCAACTTGTGAGACTACCAGATTGGAATGCGCAAAGAATTTCGTCAAGACCTAAAAATATGACTCCAAGAGGGGGCGATTGCAAGGGGAATTTATATAATTGAACGCCTGTTGTTGGCCTCCATAGGACCATTGATTTGGCGCCACAAGAGATAACGTATTCGTCATCTTGGCTGAACTTGAGGAATTTGACTCTTTCGGGGTGTGTGATGGTCAGATGTAGCTGAAGAGATCCCGCATTGTAGAGAAAGATCTTTCCGTTTGATAGCCCAACGGCGAAAAGGCCATCTCCATGACATACTGCTGTTGCTTGGCCCTTCTGGAAATCAAGGCGACTCAAGCAGTCATCCCACGTTCCAGCAGGAAGGCCTTTAACAACGAAGGCCGCCGATCGCAGATCTTTCGAAAAGGTCCTGGAAATCATAGACTCTGACGGGCATAGAGGGGGTATTAGGCGGTGGATTGAACGCGGCGACGTGAGCAGCTGAGATTGAAACTTTGCAGCTACGCGAATGAGGTCTGTCACCCAACCCTCGACAATGCTAACCGATAAATCCGTCGGGGGGACGTATTTCGCTCGACGACCTAAATAACCGCGAAGGTTCATGGCGGCTCGTGTAATGTGACTTATATCACCGCCTTTCGCAACATGTTCGATCCAGGACAGGACATTAGTATTGAGGAAAGTGCATATTTCTTCCATCAAGATATCATCTCCTGATGAACAGCGATATATGTGCTCCGAAAAGAATGTCGACGCATAGTCAAGCAGAGATGAGTCAATAGGCATTGTGGACGCAGATTTGGCGAAACCCTTCATATTCACAGAGCGTTGGGAATTCATTTGCAGTGCTTTAAGGCAATCGCCAGACAGAAATCGCGTGAGAATACCCGCAATGTGAGTGTGACCGCGCTCCTTGTAAACGGTAAGTTCGGAGCACATGCTCTGATCGAGGAGAAACTCGCGCGCTGTTTCGTGTATTATATGCGCCTTATCTGTTGGATCAACGTAGACAAGCTGACCACATAAACTAGGAATTGCCCTTCTCATGTTTTGTAGTGTTTGGTTGAGATCGAGTTTTACAGCGCACCGTAATTCATCTAGACCAAGAGGGCGGCGTGCTAGGACAACCCATGTCAATATAGTCCTCGCAAGACTTGCTTTGCTCTTGTCCATCTCTATCGACTGTACCATTCTACTGTATAAGTCGCAGAGCTCTCCGGGAACTTCCTTCAAGACAGCCTCCATGGCCTCCTCAGTCCAGGCGTTTTCGAATTCCTGCAAGACTAGGCGAGCCCAGAGGAAAGAGCCGGAAGACTTTTTGAGAATTTTGTTGCACATGGCCTCCAAATCGTCCTCTGTCTCCAGGCGGTCCAACTCTCTGAGTTTTGTGGCCAGGAATAGCCGAATATCCTCGAGAGTATCCGAATCTGACAAAGCATAGGTAGTCACTTGAGGCCCGAGAGATGCTAGCCCACGCTCAACAGTATCTAGATTGCGGCTGGTAACGAAAACTCGAAGTTCGCGCTTGCGAGGCAATTTGGCCAAAAGCTTCTTGGTGAAGAGTGAACTAAAGTTGCCACATTCATCAAGGCCATCAATCACCCAGAAATGCTGCTTTTGGAATGGCAACTTGAAGATTCTGTCGACGAAAAGCTTTGTCCAAATGGTCGCGTCGTCTGTCTTATCCCAGGCGACTCCTTCGTGTTCAAGCTGTATAAGCTTCTCCCTCACCAGGTTATCTTGAGTTGCCATCTGAAAGGCAAGAGACCTGAAGCAGTCGCTCAGTGTGGATTTGTTGGTAGTTGAGTGTTTGAAGAAGAAATAGCTACAGCATACGTGTAGAGGCCTCAGATGATCAATAACGTGGCTGGAAAGGATGGATTTTCCGGTTGCAGGCCTCCCAGTCAGCCAGAGAATACTCGGGGCATCGCCTTCCTTCCAAGAAATGAAAGAAGACTTGTTCGTAAGCCACTCGCAGGAATCGGGCATTTTAAGCTCAGATTGTAATGTAAGATCTTCCTCCAATGTATCGGATACTCCAAGAAGAGACTTTAAGCGCAGATCTAATTCGATCTCCGTACTATCAGCTGTATCAAGTCGTGATAGGGTCGACTCCAGGAATCTATCTTTAATCTCGTCGACGGCAGTGTGGAGGGCATTTCGTACCATCTTGTAGTTAGAATCTTCTTGACTGGTGAATTTGCAGACATGGCGATGATCCGCATTCATCGCCTCGATCCTTTCTTTATCAAAGCCTAAAATTGCCGAGTCTTTGTCCACCACCATTCTAGTTATAGGCCCCAAGGCTGTAGGCAATGTCTCATAAAAGGTCCACAATGCCAGGTCCGCTGCAACATGGCGGAACCTATCTCTGATCAGGGCGAGCGCAGATGATCCAGATTTTAAGTCCGTTACAAAAGGCTTTTTGCCCCAAGCAACAATCAGCATGCTCTCCAGGATGCCTGCCAGATCTGAGCCGTGATGTGGGGTACCGAGGAAGAAGATTCCATATATTCGCCCTGCTAGGTCTTTATATGATGGGTGTTGTCGTGCGATGATGTAGGCTTCTTTTGCAACACACCCGCCCATGCTGTGACCAACGAGAATGATGCGCGTATCATCCCGACGTATGTTTGGGTGGTTTCTCAGGCTCCCTATTAGAGACTCGGCAAAGTCGTGAATATTCAGGATGCTTTGTTGCTGCCACTTCTTGCCCCAGTCTGCTCGATAACCAAAAGAATGGACCCGTACATCTTCAAATCCTCCCTCATCTGGCAGCCAATCTTTCGGCCAAAAGGACCTCGGGCGGCTCGAATTCGACCATGTCTTCCTGCTACTTCCTCCAAGTCCATGGATGAATATTATATCGACTATGGCATTTCTAGGCGCCGGATCGTAGAGCGTGGTAAGTCCCAGCGGGTCGGTCTCTTGGGTTTCATCTTCAGATGCATCCGTGTTGGTGTGGGCGACCCTGGCGTGTAAGGTCTTTATTGCCGCTGGAAATCGCGACATTGTTGCATATTTTTAGGTTGTGACAGTCGAAGGGTTAATATCAACAGATATAGCCTCTTCCCGTCTGGCTCAAAGATTTTGATCACAGCTCCCCTGCTTTGTGAAGCCCACCTTAGCTTGGAATATGACGGGTTGAGGAAGAAGAGGATTACCTCCAGCTGAGGGGGTTTCCCTAGCCAGCTGAAATACAGCCATGCACGACACCCAATGGGAGGTAAGTTGCAAGCGCCCAACTCGGCCATTCCACCGGACCGCACCTAATCTACACTGAACCTAGCATGAAAGCTGGTACAACCAACAGGACAAGGGTAGATCATCCATTAACCAAGTCCTAGCTCACACTCGCGCAGAGACAGCTAGTTGCTATTGTTGAAGACAGTTAAGGCATGAATGAGCTCATGTGAAGAGTCAAAGTACACATGTGTAAAAGGATGAGAATGGAATTTGGCCTAATTACGAGCAGAGTCTAACATAGCCTCAAGACGAGTGCTCATTTCCCATTACTTTTATAAACAATACCATACCTGGGCTAGAGGGGACTAATGTTCAAGCGGCGGAGTGCTTGCAAGGGGCTTCTCCGCATCAAAGGTGGCTAGGGAGAAATCTAGCTTGTTAGGTTGCTAGCGCTTCGGGCACTAAAGTACTCTATGGAATAAGGAAGCCCGTGCGAACATCAAGAGAGTGAACTGCTTGATCAATGTGGAATTGAATAGTACATGTATTGTCCGTATAACACAGCAGCGAATCATGTAGCCACTCCCAAGTATCCGTCTTAATAATAGGTAAGGTAGTTTAGAGATATAAATCGAAAATAAGTTGAACGGAAATAGAATCTCTTTGCCTCCGTTGTATACTATTGATGGGAACAGCTTATTGCCTCACGGAGTATGCCCATGGGGTGCATATTGGTGAGATGCACGGAGCTTTTAGTGTCTCCAGACCATGATTGATGTTTCGACCTAGAGACCACGGGCCGACCCGTAAGCACATATTCCCCCCAATGTGACCTTAATCGATTGTGCAGGCATGTATGCTTTAAGAGCTAACAGAAGTCCCCTTCATTTGTATTGGCTTCTAGGCTAAGGGTACAAGAATTCTCTGGATTGAATGTTTAGAAGCTCAAGAGGTGGTACGTTGGCTCTGTGTATATATTATTCTTCCAAACACAACTTTGCCTTGCCTGGCTTGACACCTTTCCGTTACTGGTCAGCAGCTTTCGAAACTTTTCCTTCTGCTATGCCGCTGCGCCGGTATATCCTTCAGGGTATGCTTCAGCTAGTCTTCGAATCTCGTCTATCGCCCTACAGAAATGTTAGGCTTACGATCCACTGTACATAGAAATACTCGTGTCAGAAACTTACATGCGAACAAATGCCTCTTGGTTGGGAAACAGTGCTGCAGCGTGCAAATTGAATCTCCTAGATCGAAAGAATAAGTTAAGTTATCAAAATTGTCAGCGTGGACCACGTACAATGAATAGAGGGCGTTGCGGTCGTCATAGTCCTCTTCTGGTTCGGCTTTGGGTATGTGGGAATGATAGGCCTGGAAATAGCGACGAGTAAACTTATTTCGCTCCGGGCGCCAGTTTCCTAGCTCATCTAGCATTGTGTTATCAGCGGACCTAACTAGATGCAGGGGATAGATGGGGACACGAGTCAGTAAGAGTGCAAGATTACCTACACTCGTTGTGCGCCCAAAAGCTGGCAGGGTCATAAACGATGCCCTCTTCTGTATCTCCGTCGACAATACCTGTATTCCCGTACCATAAGTCTCCATGAACCAGCGAAGGTCGTACCGTCCGTCCCTCGCTTTCCAGTGGTCGCAAGAGTCTGGGTATGATTTTGTCGAAGAGTGCAGGCATAAGCTCATCAAGCTCAAGGTTGTGTCCAGCCCGATCCTCACGGACCTTTAAAACATGGCGTAGACCGTTAGCAAAGAACACCTCCCAGCTATCGCACCAGGTATTATCCTGTGGAAGGTTACCGTTATAGGTTGTGCAGTGGAATCCGAATTTGCCTTCTGGTGATGTGTGGCTAGAATGCAACCGGGCTAGCTGCTCGCAGAAAAAATTGGGTTCGGGTACACCCTCGATGAAATCGTAGAACTTGCAAATGTAGAAATGGGAATTCGTATCGTTTTTGAAAGTCCCCCATCCGATGGGCTTGGGGCAGAATTCGGGTATGATCTTGTGGATAGCCGATGTGGATTCGAATTCGCCCATCAGAGCCAGTTTCCCATGATGGTCAACAGAGACCTAGGATGGTAAGCAACCTTAATGTCGTGCACCAGTCACATTCCAAGAGTTGAACAGTGTTATACAAACTTTCATGAAATAATCTTCGTTGCTCCCATCATTGTTGCGCACATTAAGACGAAAAGCCTTTGCCCAGGCAGACTCTTGGTGGTATGCCACTTCCAACACCTCCGCAACGTCTGGTAATGCTGTAAATATTCAGACGTTTCTGTTAATTTGACGCCCAAACAGGCAGAGGTCTGCTAATATGGCTCACCAGAGAGCACATTTGGATCTACCGTCTGCTGATTTCCAGCAGCAACATAGCTGCCAAATGTATTGGCCATCTTCACTGTAAAGTTTCGCCTGGAAAATATTCGTCAAATTCAGTGGATACAAATAATCATCTACAGGCTAGATGTACTAAATGGGCGGGCTGAGAACTTTATACGACTCTGACAAGCAGTAGAGGGCGTACAATACTGGATTCCTTCGCAGCTGATATGCCCTTCAGACCAATAGCACTCAATGTGCCGCTCATCCTCGGTTCCATTACCAAGACCCTGGTCTTCCGCCGGGATCCAGGCTCTAAAACGAAACCGGGGCCTTTTACCATATCATATAGCAAATTAGCGAATCCTCATCGTGTTACCATCGTCAGGTCGCATTGACCATCCTCATGGTGCTCCCCCCATCAAGCCGCATTAACCATAATATAGATTTCCCGCGTTTGCGGCCCAAGGGTTAACGTAGACAAAAACAAACTTTCGGCCTCATAAATCACGCAGTCAATTCTCCCCCGCTCCCGCCATGGATTTACCCCAGGCTTTTTCTCTGAACAATGGCCACAGTGTTCCTGCTATTGGGCTCGGTACATTTCAGGGCGATGAAGGCAACTCCAAGGTCAAAGACGCCGCGAAGATGGCTCTGCAATTAGGGTATAGACACATCGATGGTGCCAGCGCTTATGGGAACGAAAAAGAAATCGGAGAGGCTATTAAAGAAAGTGGAATTCCTAGGCATGAGATATTTGTAACCTCTAAGCTGTATGTGCCAGGCTACCTCGTGTTCTAGTACCGCCGAGTTCTCTCTCGCTTAACAATATCAGCGCACAAACATGGCATGAGCCTGCCGATGTACAGAAAGCTCTCGAACTATCTCTGAGCGACCTGCAGTTAGATTATGGTAATCCAAATGTTTTCAGCAACAAAGAGGTTATATGTGGCTAACATCGGATGTGACAGTCGATTTATACTTGATGCATTGTATGTTACACGCTATAATCTCTCAAGTATCGCCAAAGGAGAGCGGCTGAGTGCTGATACCACCAAGTCCCTCATGCTTACAAGGCGGGGAAACAAAACAAAACGATTAGACACCCGAGCGGTAATGGAAAGGTGAGGCATCATCACACATGTCTAAATGCTACAGGCAATGATCTTACGCTAGTTAGCCCGTGATAGATTACAGCCTCTCCAAACGATATCCAGAAACTTGGCAGGCAATGGAACGACTGGTCGATCTGGGCCTCGTCCGTTCAATTGGTTTGTTCATATGGGCCCGTCTGCGAATGTTTGATGATACTAATTACCACGACAGGGCTCTCGAATTTTAATATTCTCAAGACGAAACGAATCCTCGACATTGCAAAGATCATCCCTGCTGTAAATCAGGTTGAAATTCACCCGTAGGCAACTTCAATTACCGTTTTTATCTTTTTCTTCAACTGCTGTTGCTAATCTTCAGTTGTCGATAGGTACCTACCGCAGCAAGAGCTATTCGAATTCTCATCCAACCATGGCATTCTTCTCATGGCCCACCAACCGCTTGGTGGCCGTCCGGTCGAGGTTGTTCGGGGTTCTAACGAACCATTCCCAACTGCAGATTTGAAGGCACGTATCCGTGATAGACATAGTTTTATGGAGGAAAAGCTTCTGACAGCTATCATAGATCAACGAAATGGCAGCTAAATACAAAATATCTTCAGCACAGGTACATACATGCCCATCGTATGTTCACCGAATACTGAACTGATTGCCTGATGAATATTTAGGTCTGCTTATCCTGGGCGGTACAAAAGGGAATTCCAGTGGTGCCGAAATCGGTGCAGGTTAGCCACATGGAGCAAAACCTCCATCTAAAGAGGCTTTCGGAGGACGACTTCCGTACTGTAGATCGGCTGTCCACTCAGCGCGGCCCTGTGCGATTTCTTGACCCAAGCCGACATTTGGGTTTTGATATCTTTGACGAAGATAATGACCAACCAGTTGCTGACAGCGCACCGTGGGATATATGAGAATATCAGTGGGAACTTGACTATGAGATGAATTCACTATCAATAGTCACGCGAGGCAGGAATGGACACCGTATGGGGAACACTTCTTTTCTTGTAGTTGGAGGCGTAGAGCTCATATATACTCTATCCTTCGGTCATATATTCTCCAGTAGGAGTAATTACTTTTATTTTCACACTCCATCCAGGATTGCTGTATCTTCAAAGCATATTTCAAGAGTTGCTATAATACTTGAGAATTTGCTTCGACAGTAGTCAAATGCAAGGCTCTTTTCCCACTCACGTATCGCATCAAGTGTCATCAACTATATATCTATAGAAGAAAAGTCGACCACGTCGTCCCCATGCGAGCAGTTTTAGACAAGCTTGGCTGGAAGTCGTTTGGCATCAAAACCTGCTTTATTGCATGCACGTAAGACCTGTATTACATCGACGTTCAAGCAACAGGCGATGTGGTAAATGGACATATTACAGTCATCAAGCGCTGCGTTGTCGACATCAGGCTCTAGCATTCTTTGTGCAACATAATGAATTCCTATGTGTCAGAATAAAACTATATCTCCCACAGACGTAGCGTCAGCTTTGTTTTAAATTAACTCACCTGCCTCACAGCGGCCTTCGACCAGTCACCATACGGAGGTATGCGAATACATATATAAGTGTATGTACTCCATACACCCAGAGCTATGGTAGTTGGAAGAGGTGTTCATAAAAGCTTTTCTCATCTTGAAGCTGGCAATCGTTAATAGCTCTATTTCGGAATACGATCCCTTTCAACAAACCGCCATGTTTCCTACGTTGCATTTTTCACTACAATGTGACAACAATTTTAAGTCGCGAATACTTCATGTAGACATCGCGGGCACACCTGGGTCGGGTACCACCTGAATAATTGCAACTGTATTGAGAAAAGACATAGAAGCCTCCGCACAACAAGGAACATTAGTTCTCATATCAAAGTTGTCGCCAGATTTGCCCAATTTTCTCGTCACCTGAAGCGGGAATTCATATGTTGAAGTAAACTTGTTTCATCCGAGAATAGACAATGAATACATGTATCTACACTTGGAAACATCCAATCGCAGCTTACGGGAGATGATACATGTACCGACCCCTCTAGAATACAAAATGCATATACGCTAGTCGTTACACAAATATGCGCGTGTGTAACAACATTGAACGTGATCCTTCTGGAGCCTTAGGCAGCCATGACTATAGGTAATTACCTAGTACTTTCTTCGCTCTCAGTATACTCCTGTTTCTACCAGCTTTATCGCATCACCGACGAATACTCTCAAAATGGATGCTATGCAATTGAAACCGACTGATACAACTGGATCTCTGAGAGCAGATCCAATGTCAACAGAGAATGGACCTCAACAGTTGATCCATCAGTACCTTTTGGAGCGCAGTAGAACTTACCGTGCACTTTGCGATATTCGACAGCAGGCAAGTGATTTCACATGCCATTAAAATCTTGGGAATTGCTGATGATAGAATAGGGTTGGGAGAATCCTTTGGGAGATCAGTTCTTTCAGCAGCAACGTCAAAGAGCAGATAATCCATCAGCGGACGGCGAGTTTAAGTTTTATACGATGACAGTTGCTATTGGCAAACAGCTTGATTCCAGCACGGGCGCATTCGAAATATTGCAGTCGAGTGACGAGCCTTCGGCCTTGGATATGGGAATGGCTCCAGGAGGGTTTTCAGCAACAATAATGGCATATTATCCCAATACTACACTTCGAGCAGTCACCCTTCCTCTCAACAAGGGAGGTCATTCGGTACATTTCAGGCATCCACATGTGAGGCTTGATCTCTGTGATATCAACACTCTAGCTGGAGATATGGGTTTGGCCTCTATACCGGAAAGCCACCCAGCAGCAGCCACGTTCACGGTCACAAAGTTGTTGGCACAAGAAACGTTTGATGTGGTAATCTGTGGTTGTCAGGTGACACGAAATCAAGAGCTCGAGGAATGGCGCGAGCATCGAGAAGCCCGGCGTCTACAGCTTGCACAACTTGTCATCGCTTTGGAGCACGTTAAGAGCGGCGGGACATTGGTCGCTGTTATGCATAAGCCCGAAGAGATCCATACCGCTGAACTGCTACACATATTTTCGAAATTCGCTGAAATTTCTTTGTTTAAGCCAAAAAGGGCACATGCAAAGCGTTCGTCTTTCTACCTAGTGGCGAAAAAGATTGATACTTGCAGCAATCAAGCTATTGAAGCAAAGGAACTCTGGAAAAAGCAATGGATCGATAGCACGTTTGGCACTGCTGATGATTGTGCAAATATATCGAAGCGAACAGCTGATGATGCCCGTGAGTTATTGGATGGCTATGGAACGGAATTGGTAAAAATAGGAAGACCAATTTGGGCTACCCAAGTGGCAGGATTAAAGAGATGGCTAAACAATATGTAGGCAACTGTGTTCCGTCATCTTCAGTTCAATAATGACAGACTTTGTATACATACCTGGTATTGACGTCGTGCGGATCGCTTTCTTCAGACTTTAATTGGAATCGTAGCTTGTGAATTAGTCCCGCAGCTAATTCAACATCATGAACGTGCAGTTGTGGGGAAGAGCCATATGTTGCACCTGAAAGAAATTTCGTCTAAATTCACTGCATTGCCATGCCGGCTTATGGCGATGAACTTGTCCACAATTAGATATTACAATTCCAAGTGATGTAATGCATGACCTTTTCACCGATATGAATATGAATTGCTGGGAGCCCATTTATCCCTTAGAGATCCGGTTCTCCGGTCATCCTACTTCCGTTTAGCCTACAGGCTAAAATGGACCTTCAAATCGCCCAAATCGCAAGCCTGCAAATCAAGATGCTGTTCCAGACACGAAACGTACATTTCCTCCATTTTGATGCTGAATATTTGATGTATACTTTGTTAACTCCCATCATGTATCGTAGAAGAATGATTTGCATGCTTAACGACGAGCTTCGAAGAGTGTTTCTCTAGATAAGCCACGGTGCCTGTAGGAGACATCTTTCCCCGGATCTTTACCGCTTGTTGGATCGATATCCCTGCTAAAATCGGACTGTCGAATGCACATAAATGCGGAGTATCACAGGCAACATTGTTATTGGCTAGGATGGATGTAAATGCCGAACAAGTTATGACATTTACAATTCTTTAGTGACGAGCATCGATGGCGATATTAGGCTATATACGTTACATTGACAAGCCCTTTTGACAAGACTGTGATTCCATGTGTCGCTGTATAAGCTGATTATTATTATATACTGTGTTGAATTTCCTCACTCTTGTTCCGGTTTTTCTGTACCGCATGGTTTACTTGATAACAATTTCCTGCAAAGGAGCCAGAGTGCAATAATGAGATCAATTCTATTAGTTTCCAGCTTTGTTACAGCCCTGAATGCGGCATCCCTACATCCCAAATCAGACTTCAAGTATCTCATCACATTTGGAGACAGTTATACTGACAATGGCCGACTTAATTATTATGGATCTCATCAAGCCCATGGACCACCACCAGGAGTACTACCGACTGAGACCAATGTGACTGCTAGCGGAGGTTTGACGTGGCCTCAGTATGTTAGAAGCAGCACTGGCGCAACTCTTTATGATTATGCTATATCCGGTGCTACATGTGACAACAACAATGTGGCACGATGGGCGGGATTCCTCAATGCGAACTTCCCGTCCATTATCACAGATGAGATACCCTCATTTAAGAAGGATCGCAAGACAGCTTTATACCGTGGCGTAACTGCAGCAAATACTGTCTATGCGCTGTGGATAGGCACAAACGACTTGAGTTATACTGGCATCCTCAGCGACTCGCAAGTAGCTGGAACAAATATTACCACGTACATCAACTGTCTTTGGTCTACCTTTGACGCAATATACGCAACCGGTGGTCGGCGTTTCGTTTTACTCAATCTGAACGCTCTGCAACTTGTAGGGCTTTACCGACCACAATCTGATGGAGGCGCAGGAGACAACCAGTTCTGGGCAAACAAGACGCTGTACAACCAGACGGAGTACGCCCAGAAGATGCTCGAATACACTACGTCGGCAAACACAATAATTGACTATGGAGTTCCGTTCAATCTGCTCGTCAAAAACCGCTGGCCAGGTGCTAAGGTGGCAGTATTCGACATACACAGCTTCATCACCGAAATTTACAATAAGCCGAAGACCTTTTTGGAGCCGCCACACAATGTGAAAGGGTTCTTTCATCGTTGCGACGTAAACGGTGCAAATTGTGTGGATGGCCCAGGTTCACTCGATTCCTATCTCTGGTAATTTTCCTGCTTCGTATGGGATGACAACAAACTAACACGAGCGGCAGGTACGACGAGCTTCACCCTTCAAACAAGACAGGTAATAACAATTCTTTGAAAAGAATTCCATTGGCCAGTGTATGCTGATATTTTGCAGATTCTCTTATAGCGCATGAGTTTGTTCAAGTTGTTTCAGGACATTCGAAGTTTGGTACATACTGGGGTCATTGATAGAATAACTATAATGCGAAATAGTTAATTACGACTTATGCTAATTCATTTTATTAATTTGCGACCATATCGATTGCCCAGACAAATTTACCGAAAGACATTCCAAAGCAATGAGTACCAATATCTGCGCAAGAGAGAACAACGTCTTAACTTCTTTAATTACTAAGTATATAATCTATTTGTTTTCTAGTATCCCACTGTTTGGTGTTTCCGTCCCGCTTTCGGTGTCATCATTCACCGTTTTTATTCCCCTCAATCCACGATATACCAGGAGCAGCTGCCTTCTACCGTCGATGATGGGATAAAATCCAGCAATGAGCATGGTACACCAAACCCATATAATCGCGACAACAATCCACGCAACGAAAAATCCTTTCTCGAAAATGTATTTTGAACCATACATAGGAAGGGGCCTGCGAGTGAAGAATTTGTCAGATACCGCTTCCATGAAGGGTTACATACGCTCAACTTACCATAAAACCCAATGACCTAAGAAAGTTGCAGCCGCCCAGAAAGCAGCAATTTTCCCCCATTTCGAAAACTTGGCCGCATCTTCTGAGTAGTCTGACACCGTGACCGCGGGAGTTTTGGAGTCAGTAGTAACTTGAGGATCAACACTGTTTGTCTTGCTGAAAGCCAATCGCTCTTTTCGGAAGTCTACCCAGTCATAATTGGCGGGCTTAACGAGGGAGATGACGATAGAATAGAGTGCAGGGCTTAGCGCCGATGCCACAGTTCCGTAAACACAAGGCAAACTTTGTCCAGTCGAAGCCACAGTGACTTCACCATATAGAGCATGTGCTGAGCCGAGCCAAACAGCAATGCCAGTAGCCATTCCCAGTAGTGGCGATATGATGGCGGCGGCCCAAGATTGTCTCTTCCAGAGAATGGTGAATACAGTGGGAAAGATTCCAGGACAAGTCAGAACGCCGAGCATGTACAATGTCCAGCCGAGATTCACGTTTCCGTAGAAAAGAGCAGTTGAGAAGGCAGCGGAAAACAATCCAAAGAATACGACTCCAATGTGGCTCCATCGAATTGCATCTCTGTCTGTAGCGGCCTTGTTGAAATATTGTCGATAGATGTCAAAGCTGATGATGGAAGATACAGAGATGACTTGAGCGCTGATGGTTGAAGTAACGGCCATAAAAGTGACTAACAGAACGGCAACGGCTCCTCCCTTTCCAGCAATCGCAAACGCGGCATAAGGCATCACCAGTCCATTGGAGACTTCTTCTGGAGTCATTCTTCGAGGGTATGTCGGGAATCGTGCTGTGTTTTCTAAACCAAGAGCCGAGAAGCTCATTAAAGTGCCGAGGCACCAGGGAATTGCGAAATAAGCAATGCCACCAACTATGTATCCGGGAACAACGGCCTGAGGAGCAGCGCTGAAAGCTTTTGCGAAGAAGCCGGTATCCATGATGACAAGACCAAAATTGGCCAAGATGTGGATGATGCCGAAAAGAATAGCCTATTTCACCATTCAGTATGAATGATAACATTGCAGAATATGAGATTGGCAACAACTCACATTTTTGCTGGTCATGGTCAAATATGAACCACCTTCATTGCCAGGCACGGGATGATCTTGACCAGCCTTGACAATGAGTTCGAAGAGCCCAGCAGGAGAACCAATCTCTGGAACGGTGAAAGTCTTGATCGTGAAAAAACATATGATAACAGTGATGACAAAAGTGTGAAAATAATCTGTCAAGAAAGTTGCTTTGATGCCACCGACGAAAGTGTAAAGAATGACGCCGACAGGAAGCAAAAAAGTTGCTGCAATGATATGCATTCCGGTGCTGATTTTACACATGATTAACTCGAAGTTCAATATTCAGGTTGGTTACAAGGTCACTTACAGAGCTGTAATAGCTGCACTTGCCCCAAGAAGCATGTTGGCAATCGCAATGATGTTGTTGATTAAGCATAGTGCAATCCACACAATGTGTCCTGCTGTACCGTATCGTATTCTTACAATTTCAAGTAAGGTATGAGCTTCGGGTACGCGCAGTTTGCATGCTATACCAAGTAGAGCAAAGAAAACAATCATGGGTGAGCAGCTAAGGGCATCGTGTCAGTTGTCACCAATAACCAACATGTTTTCGAACTGAAGGATCATACCCAGCAGCAAACCAAAATGGTCCCGCAACACCGAAGTTGTACCCTACAAGGGTGCTTCCTAACATGGCAGTACTCCAGAGCCATGATGATACGACAGCCGAAGCTGTCAACCCTGTACCGACAGACCGGTTGGCCGTCATGAACATTTCCGTGGTCTTGTTGTCTTCTCCAACAGTCTTCTTTAATAAGTGTGTTGTAAATATCATGATAAAGGCAATTAGGAACCCAATTGCAATCACAACGACATAACCTGCTGCCTGTGGCAGAGGCGGGCTAACGGCGTCGCCATCTGCCGCTCTTGCAAAGTGAAGCATGGTGTAAGTCAGCTGCAACAAATTTTGGAGTTGTCACCCACACATCGAAGCCCCGATTCAGAAATCGTTTCCAAAAGCGTCTTCATATTCCGATTTATAAAGACATCTTCATTAAGCTTTTATCAATATCTTTTCATTTTCTTTCCCCAAAGTCAGCCCTAGACTGCTGGGGCGCGTAGTTTTTGTGTTGCATCATTTAGCTCCGATGACGCGAGAGCTTGCTGCCAGGATGTTTACCCTTAGTTGCATCTGTCTACCTACCGAGACGGTAGGTGATTCGCGACCCCGTATCTTGGGGGTTTGACAGCGCGAAACCGGAGATGCCAATTGATTTCCACATGCTTATTTCCAGATGACATTGAGTGGATTGATGCTAATAGTGTTCAACGTCGTCTCTTAGTGTATATAGCTGCATTCTCTTGAATGTCACTATCGAAATTGCGCAATTTGAGCTACACTTGACGTTTCTCAAGGGTAAAGTACACAGGAACCAATTCATCCAATGAAAATTTCATATCTGATGATATAAAGAATACCAGGTTGGGATGCTGTAGTGTTACACTGGTAATATCATATGCAAGTCTCAACCCCGCGTGTTCAAACCTTGCTCTTTCTGCAGCAACTTTCTAAGCAGCTTGCCAGGCATCCGATCTATCGGAATTTGGACATCTCAAGATGGCGTCTACAGTTAGCCAAACCAATGGCACCCCCAAGAAGAAGCTTATTCTCAATGCTTTTGTTGAGTCATGCAGTGGCCATCAATCCCCTGGCCTTTGGAGACACCCTCAAGATCGATCAGCCAACTTTAACAGCATCCACCACTGGGTTGAGTTAGCTCAGTTACTAGAGAGTGCTCACTTCCATGGCATTTTCATTGCTGACGTCTTGGTAAGTTAGGCTATGGAATGTCGAGAAACTTAGACTGAACGTCATCAGGGTCCCTACGATGTTTACAAAGGGCCCCGTAACCCGGATCCCGCCATCATATCTGGGGCCCAGTTGCCTGTGAATGAACCTCTGGTTTTAGTTCCGGCAATGGCCGCAGCTACCAAAAATATTGGCTTTGGTGTTACTATTGCAACGACGTATGAGCAGCCGTACCATCTTGCCCGTCGCCTGAGCACAGTCGATCATCTCTCTGGCGGCAGAGTTGGTTGGAACATTGTCACTGGCTACCTTGATTCAGCTGCAAGAAACTTGGGTCTTACCGAGCAACCGCCTCATGATGAGCGGTATGCGATTGCCGATGAATACGTTGATGCTATTTACAAGCTATGGTAGGTAATCTCAATGATTTTTTCACAGAGAAACTAGCAGCTAACGGTGTATCCAAATAAAGGCAATCGTCATGGAGAGATGATGCCGTAAAGCTTGATAGCGAAAAGGGAATCTATACGGATCCCTCGCTCGTCAGGCCCATCAACCACCAAGGTAAATATTTTACGGTGCCGGGGCCGCACGTCTGTCAGCCATCGCCTCAGCGGACTCCCGTTATCATGCAAGCTGGAACTTCAAAAGCTGGCAAGGCATTTTCTGCTAAGAATGCAGAGGCAATTTTTGTTGCCGGGCACAGTCCCTCTGTCATAGCCAAGAACATTGCCGATATCAGAACCGCGGCGCGAGATGAGTACAATCGGGACCCCAGCACCATCAAGTTCTTGGCCATGCTTTGCCCGATTATTGGAAAGACCCAGGAAGAGGCTGATGCCAAGTACGCGGATTATATCCAGTACGGCTCTGAGGACGGTGCTTTGGCCCTATTTGGCGGCTGGACTGGCATTGATCTAGCGCAATACGACGATGATCAAGAGCTCCGCCATGTCGAGTCCAACGCCATCCGGTCTGCCGTGGAAGCTTGGTCTAAAGCCTCCCCTTCGGTTCCAAAATGGACGAAGCGAGCCGTGGCAAAGCATATCCAGATCGGCGGTCTGGGGGCCACTGTTATTGGCACACCAGAGAAGGTGGCTGATGAAATGGAGCGGTGGGTCAGAGAAGCCGATGTGGACGGGTTCAACATTGCATATGCCCTTATGCCCCAAACATTCCAAGACGTTATCGACTTGCTTCTTCCAGTCTTGAAAGAAAGGGGGCTATTCTGGGATGGTTATGCCGTTGACGGTGGAACTTACCGTGAAAACCTGTACGCAAAGAAAGGGTTGGCCAGGCCGCCAGCAGACCATCCAGCTTCCAAATACCATTGGAAGGCGGAATAAATTTAGGAGCCATATATAACGTAGGATTGGATACAAAGTAAACCGGGAATGAGAACGGTAATTATCTAGTATGTAAAAGCAGAATAGTGTGATGCAAGAATAAATTTGAGTAGTCGGCTACATCTCTTGGCGTGAGATTATATCTGCACCGTATTTATAACTACACTCCTCGCAACAGGGTTCATGCATTGCATCATTAGCATATCCGCATCGTAACCTAACTGGATTTGAAGCATCGATTAACATCTGGATTACATACATATATTGGGGATCATTTAAGCTCTGCTCGCCGGTTGCCAAGCCGTGCGCTCGGGTAGCGCCACTGTTTCACAACATGTCTCATCCATGTCCACATCTACTCTTGACAACTTGAAATATATTGATATAACTTCTCCACGAAAAGATATAGCTTAATAGGCTAGGTGATAAAAGAAGCCCAGACGATGAGGTTATCATCTGGCGTAATTCTTGATGCGGGATTGAACCTTCGTAAAATTGCCTGGACCATGTACTTCATATAGTCGTGTAGAACAACAGCGACACTCTTTGATGTTAATGGTCAGTTCAACACACAGGCCGAATTGAGCAACGTTTCAGTTACCTCCAATACCTGCCGCCGGAGATTGTGATAAGACACTGGTCCATCATCTCAAAAGAGACATCTATCGGTTTTTGAATAGGCAACATTGTTTCATCTTCATCTTCTGTATTAATAGCAAGTAGTGATAGGGTTGCAACATCTACCCTCCAAAGAAGTTTCGCGATAACGCGTTTTATGCATCTATTTGCCAATACAAGAAAGCTGACATATACCGGCTGCATCGTGCCATCGCCCAAGTCGATCACGACATCCGAATGCACGTGATAATTACATGATTGTCAATGATAGGATGATCCTCATATCTTTGTGTTTCCAAACAAACCCCCTCATTGCATTTTCTCTAAATTATACAAACTATTTACAGACATCTAAACTCCTAACAAAATGGGCGGAGGAAATAAAATCAAGTCTGTTGCAGTCATTGGCGCGGGGGCCGCAGGTAGTCAACGTCGGAGCTAAGCATGAGCTTGATGACAATTACTAATGCAGCATCTAGGAGCGGTAACGGCGGCGGCCTTGAAAGCGGAAGAAGCATTTGATGTGATACGTGTTTTTGAGAGGAGAGAATGTGCAGGAGGAACATGGTAAGAGTTACTTATTCGATAATAATGAAGCATATACAGGATGCTCAACTTCGTGTCACCGATTTTAGGATATACGATCCCGGAGTTCAACCAAATGTCTTAGTTCGGCCTGGAGCGCTGCCGGCTGAGATAGACCCTCCCCTGGAGATTCCTCAAAGCCTCCCTACCGTTACTCGTCCTAATCAGCAAGAGCGATTTTCTACAACGCCCATTTACGATTCACTGACGTAAGTCTCTCTGCTGGCAGCTGGTTTTTGTTGGTGTGGTGTAAGCTGACATATGCTCTTCAAGGACAAATGTGCCGGAGATTGCTATGTCTTTTTCGGATGTTCGCTTTCCGTACGGCCCTTTTGCTCCACATCATATTCCACGTCAATACATAGAGAATTACTTTGCACTACACAAGACAGATTCCTTTTTGGTACTCAGCACCACGGTTGAGGATGTCCTGAAGATAAACCATCCGTCGAATGACGGTTCTACGCAATGGAAATTGACTCTCAGAAAGTATGATGCCCTCCAAAAAGCTGATATATGGTGGGAAGAAACATTTGATGCCGTAATTTTGGCAAACGGCCACTACTCTGTTCCAACGGTAGGTTCTCCTCTTTGCTAGAGACTTAGTCCGTTTCTTACTGACCTTTTTAGATACCACGTGTCAAAGGACTCGAGGAGTACATTGAAAAGTATCCTGGTCGTATAGTGCACTCCAAGTCATACAGATCACCTAGCATCTACAAATCCAAAAGAGTCCTTGTGATTGGTAACTCGGCATCGGGGACAGATCTAAGTCGAGAGCTCATCTCCACAGCTCAGCTTCCTGTGTACCAGTCAAAGAGATCAAAGGCATGGTGGGAGGGAGATTCACCACCTGCAGGCATTGAATGGAAGCCTGTTATCTCAGAATATTTGCCAGACGGCAGAATTCTCTTTGATGACGGCACATATCTTGATGATATTGATACCGTCATTTACTGTACTGGATACAGGCCATCATATCCCTTCTGGAACGCCAAAAAGAACGGACAGCCTCTTTGGGACGACAAGACAGGAAGATTAGTAAAGAGCTATTGGCACACATTCTTTCAGGATTTCCCAAATCTGGGCATTGTCGGCCTGCCCCGCGTGTTGACATTCCGGAGTTTTGAATATCAGGCCATTGCACTCTCTCGCCTGTTTGCAAATCGCAACCCGATCCCACTTCCGCCAATACCAGAGCAACAGGCCTGGGAAAATGATAGAGCAGAATTAACGACAAGAGAGCATCGCAAGTTCCATGATATTAAATGGGAAGATGGTGAAACACATGAGTGGCTGCAGGGATTTTTCAAGTGGTCTGGCCTTGGGACGTTGACTGGACAAGGCAGAATCCCACCTCCCCTCACAAAAGAGATGGTGTGGGCTATTGAAAATCTCAAAAAGTACAGACCCCCAAGCAGTGACGGTAAGCTAGACTCGAGCGATTATCCAAGAGAAGCTCATGAGTGGATTGTAGTGGAGAATAGGAAGCGTGACGTTCTTGGGTTCATTTAAGCGCCACGGAAATGGCTCTGGGATGATGATGGGGATGTAATTCAATTCTCTTTCCTTATATTGTAATATGGATGATCAATGATTCAGTAACTATATATTACTAAAGGTATAGCCACGTTCTTCCATCTGAAAGAGTTGTCACACTTTCTCACTGCCTCGTCTAAGGTGCTCAAGTACATAAATGGCTGTAGTAGCTCCTCGTGCTATTCTGAATAGCAATATAGCTGCTTATTCTTCTTCTTCAGTATCCTGCCCATAATTGTCCGACAACTCTTCAATCCTATCGTCTCGAAAGTCATAAATATCGGTATCGACAATCCGATGGACACGTCTCGCCAACTCTTTTGCCTGGTCGTCTTGAATTTGTATCTGTGTATCAAACCCTTGGTCGCTGACCCAGCTCTCGACGACTTTCATATCAGCAACTTCAAAATATGTCGCTAATGCCTTTATCATGGCCTTCCTCATGTAATTATTAGTTGGTGGAAAGGGGCGTTGTTCGTAGTAACGGGCCCAAATCTGCTGCCAGCCATCGGAGCCACAGTCCTTGAGGCGAAGTAGGGCCATAATGAAATGAAAGTAAAGAAATCTCGGAGAGGGGCGCCTTTCACCCAAAAAGGAGAGCTCTTTGCCGTCTAAATCTTTTAAACGAGTCTTGTCCCAATTCTCACCAAGCCCGCACCGGTAATCCCCCAGACTCGGAAATAAAAGATCTATCCGCCATCGTTTGATTGGTGTCTCCGAATTATCCACAGGCACAATAACGATTTTGTAAGCTTCTAGATAATCCCTTACTGCGCCTCCTAGGAGTAATGCATTGGCAGGGTGCTGCACGGACTCGCTTACAGAGCCAAAAATGAGTTCTTCCAACTTGTTCGCAGCTATAAGAAATGGAACAATGCGCGCCGGTCCCAGATTGTAAGAAGGATACCACGACCCATTAGCATGACACCATGTAATGGATCCATCGGTTTTCCCATGATCCTCCCAGTTGGCTGAGTAGTACTCGATGACATCAGAAGTCCAATTAGAGGGCTTTCTTCGAATATTTCTTCGAGTAATGAGGGCAACCGGCTTTCTGTATAGCGGCAATAAGAGCTCAGGAATCTTCGAGGCTGCTGATTGGTCGGAATCGAGTTGTATCGAAATAATTGCAGTAGGGTTCTCCAAGTGTAGCTTTTCGTTCGAGCTGCGCCATAAATCATCTCCGGCAATGATATAACGCTTTTTAAGTGCCTTCTGGCGTTTCTCCAGCTCTAGTTGCGATATGATTCCGGTATTTCTCTCTCTCCAAGCAATCTGACGCTCTACTAGTACTTCATCTTGCTGCTTTTTTGCGAACTCAATCTCAAGCGTCGCATATTCAGACCGAAAATGCGTTTCTAGCTTTAAAGCGTTATCGCCTTCGTCTTCGCTTTTGTTTTTGGTTACCTCTTCGATCTTGCTAGACAAGCCTTCGATTTGTCTAAGAAGAGCCCACAAAATCGTGCGAACTTGGTTCAGTCTGTTTAGAAGAGCATCTGGGGCCGATTCATTGGGCTGTTCAGAGCTCTCAGCATCCGACCCCGATTCGTCCGATTCCGATTCCAACAGAGCATCCATAGAGGAGGTTTTATCTGTGAGTTTTTCCATTGATAGAAACTACTTGCAAGTAGTAGATTGATCAGTGTCGTTCTAGCCAAAGTGAACGTATGAACGATATACTAAGACGACTAAGGGAGAAACATGCGGCTTCAAAGGGAAAATTGTAAATAAGAAGTTTGTGAGAAAGAAGAGGAGGGAAAGGCAAGGAGGGGGGAGGGGACTGAGCAAGTGTTATAATATGAGAGAAAAATTTAGACAAAAAGTAAAAGATAACATGTTAAACCAGCAAGGCGATTTAGGGTTTAACAACGCGAAATGTATCGAAGCATTCAAGAATATCCGGTAGTATTACCGGTGAGCTACCTTCAGCCAGAAAACTCTGATTGCTTAATGGGAGATGCCGCGTGGCAAGAATAAGTTATCATAAGTGTACAAACGCTGAAATGTTATTATGCTATCTTGTATTCTTTTTTTGGACCATAGGTGAATTTGCATCATAAGAAAGTTTTTACATAATAGTGGTTACCTTTAGTAACTTTCGCTCTCCTATGTGACACACTTTGTTAATGACAACATTTAAAGTCGTTAAGAGCTGAAAATTTGCATTAAAAGTCGTATTGATGAGTATATATTTAGCTGAGTATGGAAATTAAGATAGAATTAACTTCACAATACCTTCATCTCTTAATATAAACATTTCAAGGACCCCCTTTATACTGTTCTAGTAGTAAAATGAGACTGAAATCGATAATAGTAAATCTGTTTCTAGATACAAGTCCTCGTGATGATACCCCATTCTAATATCATTGTCGGCATTCGACAGATGATTCACCCAAATGATAACACCGTTAATGCATCCACTCAAGAATTATACCTTGACGTGAATGTAGTTGAAGCTGCTCTTAGGCACGGTTCGAGTGCCATATCCTTCGGGGTGCGCCCAGTTATATTCTTCGATGGTCACCTTATCGCCAGAGACTTTTGACACCCATGCGACGTGTCCGGCTCTGCCTGCGTTCGACTGAGCGATACATCCAGGAACGGGCTTGTTGTTGACCACAACGCCAGTTCGGCGGGCAGCCTCATCCCAAGTGTTTGCGTTTCCCCAGTTTGTACCCTTATACTGGTTGTGGAACTTAATGCCCAATCGCTCATTGATACGCCAAGCGACAAAACTGGTACACTGGCACTTGAAGTACGCCCACTTGTCTACCGGTCCGCACTGGTTCTTGTACGGATAGTCGTTGGTCATGGGGCCAGGAATCTTGCTGCCGCCACTGGGAGGCTTGGGCGCATCGCACTTCTTGGTCACGTAGCTGCTAGAGCCCGTCTTGACGTAGTAGTCGGCGACATAGCAGCCATCGGAAGTCTTGTCCCAGATGGAGTTGCCGTTGACGCTGGTGCCTGAGGTTTGGCAGGTTACGGAGACATCTTGGCTTTTCTTGTATGTCTTCTTGATGGAATAGCTGGTGCCTGGGCCAGTGCGACAGTTGACGGCCTCGCCAGTGATGGGGTATGCGCTGACTGAGACAGAGGCGAGAGCCAAGGCGATGATCGCAGTGAACTTCATGTTGAAAAATGGTTGTATAAAAATACTTGACCAAGTAGAATAGTTTTGTAGTCGTAGAATGTCTGAATGATGAACTGTGGTGAGAGTGGTGAGCTCAAACAACCTGGCGAGGATGTGGTCATCCTTTATACTCATTTCTTCAGACCTGAGAACTCTTCAACTCGGCCTTGATCTGCCCACTTGAGGAAGCTTTGCGAAGATCAACAATACCTCGAATCTCTTACCATAATCTCTTTCGGTATAGGCCTTTGCTTATGCCAACAAAACTTTGGACCCTCAATCAATTGAGACTGTTTATAGAAAAACTTCCAGAATTGGACCAAAATGGATCCTGCGGCTGAAAGTCATCTCCATCAAATTGATCCTACATCCATGGATCTTAGAGACACAATTGATCTTCAAAGCTACGGTAAGTCTTCAACTCGACCAGAGCTATCCAGAAGAAGCCAAGTCTGTCGCCGCCACGCTCTAACAATAGCAACAGATGGATCTCCAGATGCTCCTTTGCGGGTGCCTGGTGGCACAGACCGGCGCAAATCGTCGGGCGAATGACAGTTGCTCATATTCGAACGACTTCCAAATCTGGTAACCCTCGCGTAGTTTATTTTCAAGCTGCATCTCGCAAGGCTGTAGTTTGGCAATGTCGATGATCGAGTAAGACGGAGGAATGTAAGTGCCGTCTTATTGGCGGGCCGAAAATTAGAGACGACTTCAATGCTTATAATTAGCAACTATCAAAGCTGAACATCTGCTAGGTTACACTGGATGCCAAAAGTAAAATTAAAGTAATCAAATCATATCTGTTTAAGTGGTATAGCCCTTGTCGCTCTCTTCCGCTACTCGTGTACCTGGGGCGAAATGCTCATAACCCTCATCTAGCCAATCTTTCTGCACAGAATCGTACCCACTTCAGCAATCAGATCAAGCCATCTCTCCTGATCATATCTCTCTTTCTCTTCCACCTTCTTACCAAATACCTCCCACACCTCGATGAATTTGTGGTTGCTTTCCTCCGTCGTACCAATGTCCTTGAGCGCCTTCATCATGTGGTCGTGCTTCTTCAGAAGCTGGAAATCACGACGCGCCTTTTGTTTGTCCTGATCAGTCGCCAACAGCAATCGCACTTGAACGCAGTACAAAACAAGAGCAGCAAGGCCCGCAGCCAAAGCGGTTGCAACAGATGAGCCTGTAACCTCTCTCGACGAGGTGTCGGTGCTGGATCGGGGGCCGTCCATCTCGACCTTGGTACCCGGGAAAGTAAAATTGATGTTCCCAAGGTTACCAACCCAAGGATCAGCTGCACCAGAAGCTGTAGCAGCGCCAATGGTGAAGATTTTGGTCGTGGCCTTGGAGGGATATGTTGCGTTCTGCTTGGCACCTTTATCACTAGCAGAACAGAACATAAGAATGTCTGCATTGGCAGCCTCCACAATTGCCGCGTCAAGGAATCGCCTCTCTTCTTCATCTTCGGGAGGGTCGATGGTCCACGACATGGAAATGATGTGCACTTTCTTCCTCACTGCTGCCATGATTGCCTATGCGATGGTTAGACCTTCTATAAACGACGTTGGAAAGAAGGGATATCTGGTGTAAGAAAAACATACCTGAGCGGCACTCTTAGCCGTAAGTTGCCGGACATTACCTTCTTCTGAGGCATGATCCTCCAGTCTCAAGACATAAAATTGCGCCCGAGGACACAACAGATGAATTTGCTTTGCCATGATGGTACCATGTCCTGTACTGGATACATAGTAAGGGTCGTTAAGATTATGCTCTTCATCTCGCGTGCAAAAGGTTCTTCCTCCGATGAAACTAAACTCCAAATCTTTTACGTCCACTCCGTCGTCAATAAGAGCAATCTTGATGGGTTCTTCGATAATCTCTTCGACCTTTCCACGATCGTAATAGCGCTCAGCGTCAAAGAGCAGGCGTCGGAATTCCTTCATGCACTGAATCCACTCGTGTTTGGTCGAATGCTCAGCTTGATCTCCGAGCAAGAGAGCGTTGGCATCCACTTGTTCTCTTTGTATAATCGGCCACTCCTTGTGGACGTCGACTTCGGGGCATAGCTTCCTCATGCGATCACAAAAATCTTCGACGTTTTGTTTCGTTCGGCTATTTGTTTCAAGGCCCTAGAAATAAGATCAGTAAACGCCCGCGCCTGCTACGGATTGTTGAAGGGGACATACCTGTTGGATATGTAGATGAACTGTTTTCAGTTCTCGAAGTCTTTTTAGGCCGCCCTCTTCACTCCATCCCCGAAGCACCGCATTATTGCCGCTCCAGTATAAGTTGACTTCGCGGGCTTTAGATGCCACTCTGAATATGACCTCGGAGCACAAATCTATTCTTTTCCAATCCCAAATCTCCACGTCCATAAATTTCAAGGCATCTTCAATAGCTTCATCGCTGTGAGCAGGCGATACTGAGTCGTCAATGATGACTTTAAGAATTGTCTTAACTCCTTTCTTTCTCAAACGATCAAATATGTAACACAAGTCTCGTCGACCGTCGCCGTCCTGTTTCGGGGAACGGCCGGTGCCGCGAGACCGTTTACTATTTGCTGCGTTCATATTCACCTCCACATTAAGCCTCGGAATGGCAACATATTGGAGAATATCCTCGAATTTGAGCTTTGACAATAAATTCTCAAAACCAGTCTGAGCGATGTTCGCGTGTCCGGACAAGTCAAAATACAACTCATAGTCTATGTAACAAATAACGGTTAGCTTCATATCCCTACAACTGGCCAGCTGCGGTAGCTCAATTGAGAAACTGTCTCCCTTACCTGAAGTTGTATTGCGCCCATATAAAATTTCCATGGCAGCATTGTAGCTGCGTGAACGGAGATAATGAAGTTTCAGAAGACGCTCTACACCTTTAAGAGTCCCTTCGTCGATTTTAGATTTGTGGCCGCTGTCCGTGACTGATCTTGCGTCAGCAGCTGGCTTTGCTACAGTTGTCTCAGGTGGACGCAAGGCTAGCTTCTTCATCTCGTCTCTATTTGTCAGTGGAGGTGCTGTGGCTACAGCTGGCGAGTTCACGTTCGCTGCAGGTTGTGTCCGTCCTCCATATTTAGTACGAGAAGAGTCAATCTGAATGTTCGGCCGTCTGTCTGGGCGTCCACTGGGGTCTGGAGCTTGCACACTGGGAGCTCCTGGCCCTCCTGGCCCTTGGGATCTTGGAGCCGTCTCTCGATTTTGCGTGGAGTTGTCAGCTTCAGCGGCTTCGCCACGAAGACGGGCATTGTTCTTTTCACGCTCTTTCTCCTCTTTGGCTTTCTTCCTCTCTTTCTCTTTCTCCCTAGCCAAAGCCTTCCTGACACTCTCTTTATGGTGAAGGTATGGCGATAGCCCGTCGTTGTTGAAGTCACCGTCTTCAGAAGTGCGTTGCACGGCCGCGTCGCTTTTGGCGATAATTTTCTGGATGATATCTAGCTGTTCTTTTTTACATTTCTTATACTCGACGGCAAGGTGTAACGCTGTGTTGCCGTCTCCATCTTTGGCCGCCAAAGTCTCCGGCTCTGCTCTGTCAATGAGGAGGTCCAAAAACTTGACCCTTTTATCGATACCAATGTGAAGGCAGTTCATTTTATCTTTATCGTTGCTGGAAATGGCCAAGATTGCACTGATATTTGGGTGAGAATCGCACATCCACTGCACCATTTTCTCTTTTTTGGCTTCAATAGCCAGGAATAGAGGCGTATGGCCTGATCGGTCTTGCAATTTGAGTAGATCGTTTTCATGCTCCACCAAGAACTTGATGAGAGGTTCCATCTTGCTGTCTAGCTTTGGTAAATCTTTCTTGTCCATTGCGGCCATGATGTGTAAAGCTGTCGGCTGGCGAGGATCTCCCGTGTTGGACGCCAAGGTGTGGCCGTCGCCGCCATTGGCTTTGAAGGACTTCAACTGGCTGCTGCTTGTGAGATCCTTGTTTCCATCTTTTATTTCTTTCAGCAAATCTTCAAGAAGGTCTTTGACAGACTTTCCATTCCGGTTGGTAACCTCTCCCTCTTCTTCATCGCTGTCGGATTCATCTTCGCTCGTTTCATCGCCAGCTTTCGACTCTGCCTTGTCAACATCTTCTTCCACTGCTAGAGACTCATTTTCTCTTTCTTCGTCGTCAATCATGGGACTCATGGTAAACGTTCTCAAGGCACTTTGACAACGGAAACTATGGAATAGCAGCTTAGGATGCACAAGGGAGCTACTATTACGGTGGGAGTTTGCTTCAATGCCCGGTCTGATCTTCAGCCGCGATTATTAACATCCGCCCCCAAATGGGGCCCCTCTTCTTTCGCCTCAAATCAACCGGGATATCAACGTCTAGGCGAGACTGGCGAAGCGACCGTGGCCGCTCCACATGATCATATGCAGGGCAGGTAAGTAGACTGAATGTACTCGCAATCCATGTTTACCTCAACTAGTGATCCGTCCATCATTATACTCCCACATGCCGGAAGTTGCACTAGCCAGCCCAGCTAACTAGGCAGCCAGGAGGAGTTCGCGGAAATATGTTTGCGTGAATTTCCAACTTGAGTTGTTATGACTCAAGTTTCGTGAAACACAACTAGACACGGTTGTCAGGGTCCCTTTGGTCAAGCTTGCTTTACAGTTTGGACAAATGGAATTTATACGGACTCGTGGGACTAAAACCTCCCCCCGGTTTCTTAGCTAGTTTCATGGAATTGGTAACTGGATGATTGGTCATAGCAGAGTCCTTGTAAGACCGGTGCTAGCATTTGCGCCCTGCAGGGAGATCCAGAACAGAGCGTGATTCTCGTGCGACAGTTCCTAGGTAGGAAACTCTTGCCGAATTAGTTGGTAAAAATAGTTGGGCGATTCATTGTGACGCAAGTTTTGATGGAGCTTGATTGCTACCTGTAATAGTAGACTCAACTGCGGAGTACGGAGTACAGAATAGTAGCCCTAGCTAGCAATACCTCTCTAGATATGGAATACATCGTGCATGTACGTAATACATCTTAGCTGATACTACTTACTGCTTATAAGTGAATAGTAATCATTGACGCCTTTTCTCAGGTTGCCTTAAGCCGCGTCCTTCTTCTTCAGTTTTTTGTCGAAGATGATATCCGTAAACTCATCCAAATCGATGGATCCCAGGTTCTCCGTGTCGTATTTTCTTAGCTTGTTAGTGGGGGGCATCTCGGGGTCAAACAAGACGGGGTCATCTGGTGGTGTTGAGCCAAACAATCGACCCATCTCGGACTTCCAATCTGCCTCCACCTTGATCCTCACTTTGCACTGGAACTTGTTGTCATCAAATCCGCGGTTGAGAAGAATGGCGCAACGTAGGAAACTGGGCGTGCCAGACTTGATCGTGGGATTCTCATGCAAAACCCAGCTCGCGCCAACGCCCTTGCCGTAGTCATCGCTGAAGATGTGGCCCGTCACTCTGGCGTCGTCGTTTGTTGTGCGGCTCACAGTCTTCTCCCATTTGACGGTTCCGCCAGCATTTGCGCCAAATTCACTCACACCAGCGTTCACCTCGGCTCCATGAGTGACCGACTCCTCTTGAGTTGTAGGTAGCAGAGTCACTCGACCCGCAGGAGCAATAGCATGGACTTGAGGTGCCGGAACTCCGGGAACAGCGTTCCCAAACTCGAATTCGAGTGAGGCGGACACAATTCGCCGTGACCTTCGAGTTGTGTCGAGATAGAAGTCATAGACGAGAAGCGTTGCACTCTCTCCTGTCTCTTCCGACAGAACTCCATGGATAACGTCTCGAGACTTGCAACGGACTTCGATGATTCCTCGGCGCTCCGTTACCGTTTGTCGCTGATATGGAGCGGAAGGGTCATTGCGAGTATGATAGCCACTACCGCGCTCGCCCGTCTTGTTTAACCCAATGCTCACAGATGTGTCTTCGAGATCTGAGTCCGGATCTGAATCAACGAATTCGACATTGTCTATTTCATCATCCGGGATTGGATCGTTGTTGATATCGTTATCCATGGCTGGTTCAATTGATCAATGCGCAATTCTCTGTGTAAGGCGACGTGTCGATCCTTGGCGTTATAGAACACGACGTAGAGATAGAGATGAAGATATAATCAGCCTGAAAGAAAACGGATCTGATGGTGCCAATCCCCCTCCGTTTCATAATGGTGGTTGGGCTCACAAGGCAGATCTTGTTGCCGCCGTCGGCACTGCAAGTTTCCACGTTGCATCACGAGGTGGTGGTGGAAATAGTGTCGTGAGTAGCGTCGCCTAGACTCGACATCATCCCACCATCTTCCACCGCTGTCACCCTCCGACAATAGTATTGGGAATTGCGGGAGTAATTCGGAGAGGTCAGTGATCCGCCAGCCTTGCTCTGATCCCCGCTTGTGTTACACAAATTCCTGATCGGTAACAGATTGATTAACTACTCTAACAAATTTCCGCATGGTCTTCACGCGTTTATCGCAACTACCAACCACTCTCAGAGTTGCTGTTCAACTGCTCAAGACTCCACGAGTGCTGATCGAAAGGATTCACAGCTTGAGTCGAGTCTATTGGTCCTTATGGTGTCACATTTGGGATTCGAGCTACTGTACACAAAAGCAGGGATCAGGGTGTCCAGACCTGTTTCTCTAGCGCCCCAATCTTCCTTCGCTCTCAAGGAACGGCCCGGGAATGGCACAGTGCGTAGAAACGATGAGGCTCTGCCCAGCAAACTAGACGCACAGCCCCCATTCTGAGAGCACAAGTCAAGCAGCGTCAATCTTGGCGCAACTGATAGATCATCAGCGCCTTCTAACCGATGCGCGCGCGACCTCCGTATGCATGTCAGATCTTCGGGAGGGTACCTCCAAGGTACTTGCGGACCCAAGCTGCTTGCATAGGTGGGTTCTGCCATTCAGCTCGAGTCTTCAGCCCTGTTGGGGTTAATCGTTGATACGCAAGCAGTTGTGGTCCATGGAGGGGTTCATCATCGTGGGAGCTTGCGGTGAGGCCATAGGATTTCTCTAACGCTTGATCAGCTCTTACGTGCCTCTAGCAAATTCTCTTGGCTAACTTGCTTTACACTCTTTCTCATTTACTGTCAACATCGTCATATTCGCTGGTGCTTTGTAGTGGGCGCGGAATAGAGCTCTGAGCAAAGTAACCGCTCGCGTTTATCCGGAAGAGCGCATTTGCTTCCAAGCTAAATTTGCCTGTTCGGGTTCACAAGCTTGCGTTTAGACCGATGCTCTGAAGGTTCATATCCGCAATAGCCTTGGCCGCTCACGCTTGATAGGCTATACCAAACTCCAAGATGTCGGACTCAGGTTCTTCATCCTCTTCTAGCACGTCCGAATCGCCGCGGGGCGGCACACCAGAGCCAGGATCTGTGCCGGAGGTAGAACAAGAAGCTGCAACGGGTTCATCCGCTGCAGATGGGACTCAGAGCAAGACCGCGCAAGAAAAGACTCCATCTTCAACCCCGGAGGCTGATGAGGCTGATCAACCAGAAACTGAGACAAGCCCTCAGGCAGAGGAGGAGCCGGAGCCAGATCCAGATGCCGAACCCCTCCATGTTACCTGGAAAAGTGAGGCAAGCCCGGAAACCGCTACCGTAGCTGCAGAGTATGTGTCTAAATACCACCTCTAAGTGAGCATCTCGTTCTAACCACCAACTACCAATTCAGCTTCGTAGTGATTCATGGAGTTTATGGAGGATGGGAGAACGAATCTCAGGCAGGGCCCGGCTCTGGTAGTAGTGAATGGGTCTCAAGCTATGCACAGTCACTCGAGCCGCCCTCGAGAATCCTTCGTTTCGAGTACGAGCCACTTCAGCTATTTTGTGGTAAACGAAGCCGTCAAGCTATCCGAAACTGCGCTCTTAAGTTACTGAGAGCGTTGGCTGCTCGGAGGCGGCATGAAACTCAAGTTCGTAGATCTAATGGAAGTTTTCGAATACCGTCTTGCAACTGATCTAACTAAATATGCTTATAGAAGCGGCTGATTATTTTTGTTGCACATGATATCGGAGGACTCATAGTCAAAGATGTACGTTCGATTTCAAGGCCTTATCTGGTGCCGGAAGCCCTTGAGACTGACATTTTCTAGGCTTTAATTACGGCAGCTCTCGACACAGACTCATGGATGGACATTGCAGAGATGAGCCGCATCATGGTAAGCTTGATGGCTGTATGGAGTATGAGTAGGTGCCGTGTTCTAACAACTACACAGGTCTTCCACAGCTCCCCTCATCGAAGCGTCGACCACTTCGATATGGAAGATAGACTATCTCGCTTTCTTTTTGGTGGCTTTGACTCCGGGGTGGCAGAGATTCGGCCCTCAGCGTCTGCTATTTCTGGATTTGCAGCAGCTGTAATGGAAATCAACGGCTTATTTATAGAGTCGAAAATCACTCTCCGCACCCGGGCAGTCAGCGTTCATTATCAAGACATATATTGGTCAAAGATGAACAAGGTAAGATATGATACAATCAACAGACGAACAAAGTCTTCAAGCGGGAGCAGTACTGTCTAACAATAACTTTAAGGCATTTGACTCTTACAGCGCGACACTCGGAGTGCCCATGGAGAAGAGAATACCTGATCCCAGCGATGAATCTACTATTACTGAATGTATTCAAGGGTTGATGAAGGGTGAGATTTCTTCTGGGTCTTCCATGAGCAGGTGTTTAAGCATCATAAGCCAATAACTAACATGAGACTCGTCTAGCCTTGAGTTCTCCGGTGAGCGCGGAACAGCTCCGATATGAGAGAGAGCTGCTAGCTCTAGCTTCTCCCGTGTTTCCCTTACAAAGTGGAAAAAGCGATAGTGCAGCAATCGAAAACTCCGAACATGTCAAAGACTGGCTTCAACACCGCGGTCCACAAATGCTCTATCTTCATGGCACCAAACACGTGCGCGAGACGGCTGAGCAGCTTTTCTATATCATGGAAGAGCATGCTCTCAAGAGTTCCACTTCCATGGTGCTCTATTTCTCTTTTGATAGATACGATGTCAGGTGTGACTCACTCAGAGACATGCTCGCCACATTCTTGACCCAAATCTTATGTTTTTATCCCGGCGTCTCAGACCGTATCAAATTGACCTTCACTCGTTTCCATGAAGAGCATGGATGGACGGAGGCAGATCTCATTTACTGGTTCGAACGCTTCAGGTTTACTGAGCAGGTGGAGCACGTCATGTTTGTCATAAATCACTTTGACGAGTGTACCAAGGGTTCTCGAAAGCAATTCCTCGACAACTTTGCCTATCTCTCACAGGCAAGTGAGAACTCTTGGAAAGTCGTCGTCACAAGTCACAAGCCTGGGGCTCTTTCAGAGGAGCTTTCGGGCCCTTGGTGCGTTAATCTTGATCTCGACGCATCCAAGGAAGACCTAATCAACGTCGCCGAGACCGACTCCAAGGATGATATGGCACGGCTACTTACGGCACGACCAGAACTTCACTTTGAACCCAGTATTATTGAGAAACAACTACAATATATTGACAAATACGATCCCCTCATCAAACATATTATTTGGGAACAGGCAGCAGTACGACAGGATTGGCCTAGTGAAATTTCTATTGAGACCATGCTTCAATCCTTAACTCTCGACGCAGACGCAGTGGCTGATGACGATAAAAATCTGGAACAACTACTCGCTTGGGTGCTTAAGAATGCCCCCGAACCGGATATTATGCGAAGACTCCTGACATGGCTTCTCTACTCTGTCCGACAGCTTACTGTCTGGGAGCTTGCAACGGTTATCTATCTTGGATCTGATCAGGAGGGCCAGGTGTCTCCTGATTCGGTAGTGGTAGACAAACTCATCTCCAATGTCAAGCTATGGCTTGCGGGTATTGTCGTTATACAACACAATGAAGTCAAAATTTGGCATCCACGACTGAGAAATATCCTCATGGCGCTGGATGCCGATACATCTGCCGAGTCCCAGTTTGTCTGGGGTGAGATTAAGAAAACTGCCCACTATGATATTGCGCAGTTTTGTCTTACATACCTCTCTCAGCCAGCCGTGCAAGAGTATATCACCAACACCTTTCAAGTAACAGACGCCGCATCTTTCGAGTCGCCCACATTTGCCAATCGAGGAAATCTATGCTCTTACGCTCTTCAAGCTTGGACCCATCACTTTATGCTCAGCTCCCCTAAGCCGGAGCTGACGGAGCTTCTTTCTCACTCCTCGCCTACAGATTTAGCAAGTAGCTGGGCAAAGGGTTTCTGGGCGCTTTCAAACCCAATTACTCGGAGCACAACGTGTTTAGATACGCTCTTTCCAATTTTCGCAGGCCTTGGTTTGCTTAACGTAGTTGAACCACGAGATGAGGCAGACAAACGCCGAGGTCTGCTTGAGGCCGCCTCGAAAGGCCAGTACGACGTAGTCCTTACACTCATAAAGGGACTTGACATGTCAGAAGCAGCTCTCATGGATGTTATCAAAGCCGCTGGAGCTTGCGGAGATGAGAAAACGATGTTGGATATGCTTGATCGAATTATTGCGATCAACCCAAGCCCAGATACTGCCACCTGGCCTCCCTTGTTCATTCACAGAGCGGCATGGCTAGGCCTCGATCGATTCGCAGACCGCATACTCGATTTGGGGTATTCTCCCGATATGGAGGCTGACTGGACACCGATCACCAAGGCCACGCCGCTCTCCCAAGCGGCTCGCAATTTCCATGCAGAGATTGTCCGTTCCCTTATTAAGCACAATGCGGATATAACGTCTCGCCATCTTTACGATAGAACTGCCATCCATCATGTGGCTGGGCAAGGTCATGCTGAGATTGCCAAGATTTTAGTCGAAGAAGGGAAAATCGACATGGAAATCACAGACGAAGATGGCTTTACGACTCTCTACTTCGGATGCTTATGGGGCCATCATCATGTCGTTGAGGTGTTGCTGGAGCTGGGTGCTGATCCTAATATGGGCATCAAATCTGAAGATCCGCCGGAAAAGTGGTCGCCTCTCGTAGTAGCTGTTGATGACGGCTACGAGAAATGCGTCAAACTCCTCCTTGATAAGAAGGCCAACCCTAATCTTCCTGGCCCTTCTCTATGGGGTACTGCTCTGCGATATGCAGCGGTCAAAGGCCATCTCAAAATATGTCAGATGCTGGTTGACAGCGGCGCGGATCCCAACAGTCCATTGATCCAGCCTCCAATCCTCATTCAGATGATTACTGATTATGAATCCACTGAGAATCAAATGGAAATCTTCGACTTCCTCATTTCACACAATGCCGACGTGAACGCAAAGGACTCTGTGGGGACGCCTGTCTTGATCCACGCCAGCAGAAGCAGCTCGAGAATGGATTTTGTCCAACGGCTCCTTGATCACGGTGCCGACGTCAACATTTTAAATACAGATAACCAGTCGGCACTCTACTCTGCTGCGCTGGATAGGGAAGAAGCACTCGTCAAACTCCTACTGGAGAAAGGCGCCAAGGTTAATGAGATGACGACAAGCAATCTAACTCCTCTGTACTTTGCTATTCCCGAGCCTGATATTGTTCGTCTACTACTCGAAAATGGTGCCGATCCAGACAGCAGCAGAAACGCAGGGTTTACTAGTCTCATGCATGCTGCTTGGTTCAGCTACAACGAAAGTTTAGAGTTGCTTCTAGACCACAATGCCAACATAGAATTGGCTTATGATGGAGACGACGAGAATCAGAGGGGTTGGACAGCTCTTTCATGCGCCGTATCACAAGCCTCCAAAGACACTGTTCGAATCCTAGCGGACCGTGGAGCTGACCTTAAGCGTTTATCGGACCAGGGTGTGCCAGCTTTGCACCTGGCTGCCGCGGCAGACACGCTCTCGGTTCTTTTAGAGTTTCCATCCAGGATTGATGTGAACCAACTTGACAATGACGGCTACTCGGCTCTCCACAAAGTTGACGTATCACTGGAAAACTTCAAGCTCTTAGTCAATGCCGGAGCAAATATGAATATTCAGGACAAAAAAAGGGGCGATACTCCCCTCACAATAGCGGCCTACAACGGCCTTCTAGAGCGCGCCCAATACCTCGTCAAACACGGCGCTGACATTCACCTCGCCTCACCTTGTGATGGCCCTCCTGTCCATCAAGCTTGCCGATACTCAAAATGGGACCTTATAAAATTCTTTGTCGAAAACGGCGCCAATGTGAATCAAGTCACCGATTTTGGAATCGCCGGAACTCCACTACAGGCAGCGTGTCTACCATACGCAAGTGGTGAAGATCGAATCATCGACAAAGTTGTCGACTATCTCCTAGACCATGGAGCGGATGTGACGTTGGAAGGTGGTTACGCTGGTACTGCTCTCCATGCGGCAGCTTATGCTGCAACTCCAACCACAATCAAAACACTCCTGGACAAGGGAGCACTTGTCAAGGCCATAGATCCTATGGGCCGCTATCCTATTCATGCTGCTGCTTTCCATGGTATCGACAACTTCGACGCAATCCTTGCGGCAGGCGGCGACATCACCGTACGAGACGGCATTGGGCGAACAGCACTGCACTGGGCAGCACAGCCCGGAAGACTCCAGGTTGTTGAAAGGATCATATCCCTCTTGCCAGACAAAAAAGCAATCGACGAGCCAGATATCGATGGCTGGACGCCGCTATGCTGGGCAGCCCGTGGCCCCAGTAACTGGCTGGACCAAGAACACGCGGGAGAGCCACAAGAGCAGATCAAGGTGATGAAACTTTTGCTTGAGAACGGTGCCAATCGTTCTGTGCGAGTCACTGTTGGAAGCCAAAAATGGACACCATTAAAGCTGGCTAGGTTCTCCGGTGCAGATGAAGAAGTAATTGTGCTGTTGAAGAATGGCCTTGTCTCCGCTGATGAAAAAGACCAAGATGAGAAAAAGTCTGGTCCAAAGGAAGAGTCTGACGAAGACAAGTCCAAAAAGGGAAACCTTCGGACAGCAACGTGCGACAATTGTCGATGCGTAAGTACCCTTTTCTCGTCACTGTCGTCGTTTTACCATTATGGCATCCTTCTGCTCTATGAGTGACAAGCTTCACATTTACTAATCTCATTGTATAGAGTATTTACGGCTTCGCCTATCACTGCAACAAGTGTACCGACTTTGATCTGTGTTGGAAATGTCATAGTCATAAGGAGCTAATCCATCCTGCTGATCACACATATGATGAAGAAGGTCCAGAATTTGAAGATACACCAGATGATTCTCCAGATGACGATGCATCGTCAGAATCTTCAGGATCCACAGACTCGGACTCGGAATGATTGGCTTAGCGGGTACATGCCATTGGGGCAGATTAAATAGATAAAAGTAGGGCGATCACGACATCACAATTAGCTAGAAGCTTGATTTTACGAAGTAGCGAATTCATTAACGTTGAAGTAAGGGCATATTTTTATAAACTGCGTAATGTAGTATAAAAAGCGCAAATACGAAATCGCAAAGAGTCAAATAAACATTAAAAACCATTCCACCCCATCCAAAAGGAGGCCTATGAATCATCTTCCATGTCGGCTTTCTGATGTTTCTAGCGTTTACACAGCATTAACCCTAGTTACCTGTTGGTGTAATGGTGAATCCCAGCTTTGCCGAAAATATGGTCCTAAACAGCACGGTAGAGATAGTACCAATCTTCAACGAAGTCCACATCTTGACAAATCTTCTACTGTTGTAGTTGACTTGGAGAAAAGATTTTGGATTGTAAAAAACTTCCCATAAGAATGCATCATCGGTCCAAGCCAGCAGATTGCATCCCTCACAGAGACACCAATAGGTATTTAGCAGTAACCAGAGGATTATGATGTAATTGTTGGCTTTCATGTAGTTGTGCTGTAAGACGACATTATTAAGTAAGACGATATGGTAGAATGGGAGGAAGCGGTGGAGTGTGTGGTAGTTATTCCACTCGAGGAAGCTTTATGAAAAGATGACGCCCCCACGAGTTATAGCCGCTGCAATCGACGATGCAACTCCCCCAACTCCCCCATGAGTTGTATCTGCTTCATGCGACGATACAACACCCCCATGAGTTGTAGCTGCGTCATGCGACGATACAACACCCCCATGAGTTGTAGCTGCGTCATGTGACGATACAGCGCCTCCATGAGTTGTAGCTGGTTCATGCGACGAAGTAGTACTGTGCGATGTAGTTCCATGTGACGAGGTTGTTCCATGAGAGGCGGTTGCTTCATGCGAAGAAGACGTCCCATGAGATGTAGTAGTTGCGTGCGACGAAGCAGTGCTGTGCGATGTAGTTTCATGAGACGTGGCCGTTCCATGTGACGAAGTCGTTTCGTGAGAAAGGGTTGCTTCATGGGAGGAAGACGCTCCATGGGACGTGGTGGTTGCATGCGATGAAGTAGCGCTGTGCGAAGCCGTCCCTTCATGAGAGGAAGACGATCCATGTGACGTGGTTGTTGCATGTGATGAAGTAGCACTGTGAGAAGCTGTTCCTTCATGCGATGAGGATGTACCATGGGACGAAGTGGCTGTATGAGACGAACTGATTGTGTGGGATGTGTCTGTGGGATGAGACGAAGTTGAATGTGATGAACTAGTGGCATGAGATGAGGTAGTTTCGTGGGACGTTGTTCCATGGGATGAAGTTGAACCGTGAGAGCTAGCTGCTGTATGAGACGAAGCGGTCGAGTGCGTTGTGGCGGTTTCATGAGCGCTAGCTGTCCCTTGAGATGATGCATGTGATGTGGCAGTGCTGTGCGATGAAGTTCCATGGGAGGTGGAGGCTCCGTGAGAAGTGGAGGTTTCATGAGAAATAGACGTTCCGTGAGAAGTAGAGGTTGCGTGAGAGCTGGTTGCGTGAGAGCTGGTTGCGTGAGAGCTGGTTGCGTGAGAGCTGGTTGCGTGAGAGCTGGTTGCGTGAGAGCTAGTTGCGTGAGAGCTGGTTTCGTGAGAGGTAGAGCTTCCGTGAGAGCTGGTTTCGTGAGAGGTAGAGCTTCCGTGAGAGTTGGTTTCGTGAGAGGTAGAACTTCCATGAGAGTTGGTTCCGTGAGAGGTTGTGGCTGATCCGGATACATGTGTTGTACTAGTTCCATGAGAAGTGCCTTCATGCGAGGAAGTGGCAGTTCCATGCGATGAGGTAGATCCGTGGGATGTGCTATGCGATGTATTCGCCTCATGTGTTGAAATAGATCCATGCGACGAGGCCGTTACATGTGAAGACGTAGATTCATGAGATGTAGTTGCGTGAGAGCTTGTGGAACCGTGAGAAGATTCTGTTGCGTGAGATGAAGCACCAGTGCTGTGAGAAGTAGATCCATGCGACGATGTACTACTACGAGCTTCGGTTGACGCATGAGACGATAGAGTTGGGTGAGAGGATGTAGATCCGTGCGATGATGAACTGCCATGGGATGATGTTGTCTCATGAGATGCAGTTACATGAGTCGAAGTGGAGCCATGGGACGTGGTTGTTCCATGTGAGGTAGTAGAGCCATGGGATGAAGTTCCATGAATTGAAGTTGGCCCATGAGTTGATGCTGACCCATGAGATGATGTGGAGACGTGGGAGCTTGTAGAGCTGCGTGATAGAGACGCTCCATGAGCCGATCCGGTTGCGTGAGATGAAGTCCCATGAGTTGAAGTTGACTCGTGGAGTACTGTAGAGCCATGGGAACTTGTAGAGCTGTGAGCATTTGTGGAGCCGTGCGAGCTCGTTGGCCCATGAGAACTTGTTGACCCATGTGATAATGAACTTCCATGAGTTGATGCGGTTTCATGCGATGCAGTGCCATGAGTTGAAGCTGAAGCTGACCCATGAGAAGACGTAGATGAGTGCGAACTTGTAGAGCTGTGCGAATTACCCTGAGCTGATGCGGTCCCGTGAGATGAACTTGCATGAGATGTGGCTGAACCATGAGATGACGCAGAATGGGACGTGGTTGTTGCATGGGATGATGAAGTGCCATGCAAGACAGTGGCTCCATGAGATGAACTGTGCCCAGACGATGTTGGCCTCGCAGATATCGAAACGGATCTTGACAACGTCGTTGATCCATGGCCGAATATGGTAGGCGTCTCAATGATGATGATGCCAGGATTAGTTCCAATGGGCGGTATAGTAATGGTTTGCGTGACGCTTCCGCTATATGGGATTGTCTGAGTCACATATTTCTGTCGTGGCGTCTTGATAATGACTATTCCGGGGCCGGTTCCGCTGGGATACTCTGTAGAGGTGACTGTCGTGCTCCCAGTCCAAGCAACAGTTCTAGTAGCAGAGACGGGGCGTTCGCCTTGAGGCGTCTTGATAATAATTTCGCCAGGCTTACCGTTGTGAGGATAAACTGTGGAAGCAGTGGTGACATATCCAGTCCAGGGAACCGTCTTTGTAATATAACCGGGGTGTTCATAGGGAGTCTTGATAATGATCTCACCAGGCTTATCGTTGTAAGGATGAACAGTGGAAGTCGTGGTGGTATACCCAGTCCAAGGAACCGTTTTTGTAATGTAATCAGGGTATTCGCAGGGAGTCTTGATAATGATTTCACCAGGCTTATCGTTGTGAGGATGAACTGTGGCAGTCGTAGTGACATATCCAGTCCATTCAACAGTCTTTGTAACGTAATCGGGGTATTCGCAGGGAGTCTTGATGATAATCTCACCAGGCTTGTCATGGTGAGGGTGGACTGTCTCAGTAGTGGTGACTGCTCCGGTCCAAGAAATCGTTTTTGTAATGTAATCAGGATGCTCCCAGGGAGTCTGAACGATTATGGTGCTCGGGCCCTTGCCATATGGAGGAATTGTAACTGTTTCGGTCACGGTGCCAGACCATCCAACAGTAGTTGTAACGCAATCTGCACTTCCTCCCGGGATTTTCACAATCTTCGTACCTGGAGCCCTTCCAGTAGCATGAATTGTAACAGTCTCAGTCACAGTTCCAGTCCATGGCTGAGTGGTAGTCACGCATTCTGCATCAGGGATGGGGACTCCAGGTGTAACGTAAACGGGAACACCTGAGCACTCGGTCGTAATCCTATGCAGTTTGTCAGTCACATCTTGATGCTGCCAGGACATCCAACCATGGCGTAAGTAGCAGCTTACCTCGTATAGGTCGTCGAAGTAGTAGACCCGCAGCAAATGAGCTTTGCTGGTTCATGGATGATAATTTCTGCGGGATCTGGGCATTCTTCCACTTTTCCCGCACTGGTCAGCTGCAGTAGGAAGGCCGCGCCCAAGGTGGCCGCAGCCCGAATACTCGGGCAGCTCTTCATTCTAGAAACGATTATAGAGACAGATGAGAATACAAAAGAATGCCTCAACCTAAGAGAGCGTGACGCTTGCTAGTGAGGAAACATGGGCGGCACTCAACATCAGATTTATATCTGCACAAGTCTTACTAAAAACGCCAAACCTGGTCCGATAATGCCCTTCGAATGGCGTTAGATTGCTATCGGCGTCTTTAATGAATGTGTTCATGTTTTTCGCGTCGAAAACTACTATTCTCATACCAGAACCACAAGAATTTTGCCAATGGCTGGTGTATATGCGGAATGTTGCTGCCAACACTTGTTCAGAAATTCAGGTACAACACGTACGATCGACGCATTCTTCACAAGATAGAGTATAATTAGTATGATCGTAACTTACTCTGAAGGTTTTTTTCTGGTGGGAGTGCTTTCTTTCGTATTTGCCAGCTAGTATCTCCAGATGTGGATGCTATAACCCTATTTCGGATATCTGTTCCTTACTGACTAGATACATGTATGTAGCCTAACAATCTAAGGGTGAAATTATTGTGTTCCATACTATTGTATTTTAGCATCATCTTAGAAGATTGTAAAATAGCACTTCTATTATAGTAATGTAGCTATTCTATACCATGATCTCCCCTCTCCCTTCGATCGAACCAACAAGCGATAATCGTCCAAACTAGTCCAACCAACACAATCTAAACCAAGACCTCGACCCAATCCCGATCAACAGGGACAGCGTTCCTGAACACTCCCTAGTCAATACTATGCGTATTTGTCGACCAACAACCATATGTTGGTCCAACGCATAATAATAAATTCCGACCGCAGACGTCCCAAACGATAGTGCTTGGTGATGCCGCACCAACAGTTACTAAAACGACAGGATCAACATAGCGCATCTGCCAAGCTTGATGAAATCGATTCTTTGGCGCCAAGCGAAATGCAATTCCGTGCCCTTTATGGACAACAGAGGGGATAATGTATTCCCGTTTTCCGGCTGTATTCGTTGCATGGACAACCCGACGCCTGGTGAGTGGACGGAGATATCGTATTACGCCATCTCATGTCGGTAATCATTCATCGTAATCCCTGTAGTAGTAAACAAACAGTTTTTCCCCACATCTGGTTTCAATATGTACACATTTATGATGGTCAAGGGTAATATTCTCTGTGGTGTGATGGATGATATACGTATGGCCGTTGAAAGAGACGTGAATAGCAGATTACCCTACAGTTGAATAGTGAGGAGGTAATTTTATAATAATGATGAAACTGTTGTAATGTATTTTATCCAAAATGATAGCTGTATTGAAATGCATGTTGTACAATATCCCTGTTATAGGGTAATTCCCTCTCCGCTCTATTTCCTTTACTTCTGCGCCTGAAGCTTTGCCTGAAGATCCTGCTGAAACTGCATAATCTTCTCCATCATTTCGGGAGTAATCATTGGGTTTGGAAGACTCTCAGACAATCCCTCAATTCCGACCTTCAAGAAGTTTGGCTCTTTCGCAATCTGCTCGCCCAGAACTCTCTTGACCTCGTCAACGTCCCAGTTGGCCCAGACGAATCGGCCGTGCAGATACTCGGCCTCTCGGCTAGCCGCCCAGACAGCCATTTGACCCGGAAGGTCCGCTGTACATGTAGAGTTAGTTCATGTCGTCCTGGGTAGTTGAGAAGAAGGGAGTTGTAGAATCGTACCATCATCAAAGGGAATGCCCATTTCTTCGCTGGCGCCCGCAGCACGAGCCATGTCGGTGAGAACACCGCCAGGGTGGAAGCTCACGATTTGCATATCGTTTACATCGGTATCTTTGGCGATCTGCTGAATCAATGTAGTACCAGCGTTCTTGGTCAAGCCGTAAGTTGGACGCTCCGGAGCCATCGAACCCCACATATAAGCGGCGATGGTAGAAATGTTCACCAAGAACTGTAGCAGCAGTTAGTATTTCGTCTTGATCCTTTTCAAATTGCCAAAGAAATTGCCAAAGAAGGGGTGGTTGAAACTAACCTTGCGCTCAGCCGCGCCTTTGCCCTTCTGATTGTAGAATCTCTGCGTAAAGTCCAGCAAAGAGCGCACGTTTGCCTCGAAATCGCCCCAAACGCTGCTAAGATCACTCTTGAGAATGGGAGAAACTTTTCCATGGGACGCAGCACTAAGGACCAAGACATCGACAAAGATGCCCTCCTTCTCAAGACCGGACCAGAGAGCTTCGGTGGCCTCGAGGCTTCCAACATCGCAGACTCTGCCCTCTACCAATGAAGGGGAGCCGAATTCCTTTCCTTCTTGGACGAGCCTATCGGCGGCAGACTTTACGACGTCGGGACGGCGGCCCAAGATGATGACTCGCTTGGCGGAAGCCTTGACGAAGTTGCGGGCGATGGCATATCCGATGCCACTGTTGCCTCCGGTGACAACGACAGTTCTGCCAGCCTGGCTGAGTTCTGGTCGCGAAGGGGAGGTGGCCTCATAGGGCTTTCGGCGGTACTCCTTGAGAGATGGAAGAGACATGGCTGCGGATGAAAGTCGAGGTTTTGGTTGGGGTTGATTTAATTGTAAAGTGTCTGAGACTGGTGAATGGTGGTGATGGTGATGATGATGATATGAAGTAGAGGCAGCACCATTGTCTGGTCCGCCATTCTCCTCTTATACTCATTCTAACTCCAGCGTCGGAGTTGCATCTTCGCGATTCACACTGCTACCTCACATCGCGAGCGGCATTTCTCCTTTCTCTTTCTCCATCATCTCCATCCTTCTCTCACAAGTCCGCCACCAAAGCAGCGGAGTATTGGAAAGCAGGCGCTTTATTAATCAACCAGCGACAAGCGCCAGTCATCCACAATTGCCTGTTTTGCATTTCTCGCATTGAATCAGACGAATCGGGGCTGTACCCCGTAGCCATCGTTTCTTATAAAACCGCCCCCGTGCCGCGGTGGAAAAGTTGCCGCCGGCTCTCACCTATCAAAGCCCGTTGCAGGCCGGAGCTCGGCTCCACCCGGCGGAAGGAAACCCGCCCGCAGAACGGGCTGAGCAGAAATGACAAATTGCCCGCCCGCCGGAGAATATAGAATAAAGAGCTTCTTGGGACTTCCAACCCCCGTTGCCGTTCTTGGGCCCTCGCATCAAATCTCATCTACTGTATCCGCGCAAAATAACCCGTCATGACGGATTCCGCCCCGCCGAAGCGATTGGCCTGCATCCCGTGCACAAAGGCGAAGCGCAAGTGCAGCAAGCAGACGCCCGCCTGTCACCGCTGCACCGACAAGCAGATCGTCTGTCGCTATCCCGCGCCTCGCATTGCGCCCCCGTACGATCTCGTCTTCTCGCAGGACGGCGCCGTTTCCGTAGTTCCAGCGCCCTCGGACAGGAATCCGCTGCCCACCCCGCCGTCTCAGATTGGGGAGAGTCAGGAACTAGAGCAGCAGCAGCAGCAGCAGATCCACGCTGCCAACACCGAGCTCACACGCGCGGTGGCTCCAGTATCGGCAGATGCTCTGCAGAATCCGTGGTTTCTGTCCCCATTGTCATGGACCATCGACCACAAGACCGGCCCCATCCCGTCACAAATCTACTTTAGCGACGAGGCTCTCACGTACTTTATCGGCCAGCTTCAGGTGTGGCTGAAGCAATGGATTACCGAAGGCCATTGTCCCTTTATCCATCCTCAGCTGTGGAGGATCCATCTTCCGGAAAACGTTCAAGATGCATTTACCTCCCTTTCGGCATATCACTCCAAGACGCCCGCGACTGAGAAAATGGTGCTTCGCATCATCGAGACCCGCGTCAACAACCTGGTTAACGAGCAGAATCCCACCGACGTGGGCGACTTTGGCGTTGTCATGCTCGACCCCGCGTGCCATCTCGCAAGGACACAGGCCCTTTTGATATACAAAATCATCCGCCTCTTCGATGGCGACATTCGCGCCCGTGCCCAAGCCGAGAAGAACATTGATACTCTTTCTCTTTGGGCTCGACAGCTATGGCAGAGCGCCGGACTTGGCGTAGCTTCTACTCACAAGGATTTGGTCAACAAGCCACATTCCAACCCAGTCGATACGCAGCTACGAACAGACGGCTCTCCCTCGTGTACATGGCAGGCGTGGATATTTTCCGAGTCTGTTCGGCGTACTTATTTGACTGCGACTCTCACAGAAGCCGTATACTTGACGCTGAAGCAAGGTTTCGCACCCTGCCCCGGCGGCATCATATTCTCCTGCGGCGCAGGCCTTTGGGATGCGCCGACGCCTTTCACTTGGTTGAAGCATTATCAGTCAAACATTGTCAACTCTATTCGTTGTGTCGAAGGAGAACACTTGTTTTCCCATGTCAAAGCATCGGATGTGGATGAGTTTTGCCACGCTACGATGATTGTATCGTATGGACTGGAGCGGTTTGAACGGTGGTGCAACGAGAAGATATGAATGGCCTTGGCCTTTCTGGATTTGGTTCAGCATTTCTGGATATCCGGTATGATAATCGTTGATTTCACTTTTGCACAGCATTGAAGCTTTTAGCCGTCGTTTGGTTGCGTTATTAGGGGAGTTGGCGTTTTGGTAGGTTTATTCATCTTTCAAGGCTTTGAGCTTGTGCCATACATGAGCACAATTTGGTAGATACTAGGCCTATGTACATATTACATACCTCTGTCGATTATCTCCTTATTTCAACAAGTAATAAGACGTCACTGCATATTCCATCGCGCTCTTGTGCCTGTCTGTAATTCCGCGTAAGCTGTGAATCTGCTGCTCGGCATTGGCTGGGCGGCTTTTTCACGACTCCACCAACACACATCACCTCCTTGCATGTGACGCCAGGAGAAGCAAATGAAAACCATGACTATTGCCCTTTGAGGAATCGCGCTGCAGTGAGGGAGCCAATCGTGAGCTGAGAACCCTCGTAAAATAAAAAAACCACCTCCGCAAGTCTGTGCTTAAGCTAAACGGCGAAGGAAGATCCAGGCTAGGAAATCTGGGCTGGATCGAACAACAAGGAACGCGTATCGTCAGTCTGTGTTACAGAGGGGAAAGAAGATGGAAGTCCAAATACAACAAGGGTTGAAACATAATAAGAGATAACAAGAAAGAGGTCAAGGAATTTATACAAGATACATCAGCATTGCTCATCATGTGTCGATTCTTCGCGACGGTGCAACTGCTAAGGCAAACCCGCCAATGCATGTGAAATTAATCGATGCGACGCCGCGCGGGCTAACGAAACCGGGGATCCTGGGCTGAAAAAGAAGAAGCGGCACGCAGAGTGTACGAGTCACGTACCTGCAGCACATGCAACCACGGCACCAATCCGCAAGTACAGCTCAGGTATTTGAGCCTCAGCCCAGTGGTGCGACGCAGCTGAATCGAGGTCGGTATCTGCATGCAGCTGCTTTATAGCAGCACCACCAAAACTCCCCCACAACAACATCCTTTCCCTTTCCAATCGCACTGGTGGCGATACTGTACCAATTAATGACAGAGGCTGGAGCGCTGTAGAGCTGCAAATCATTCGCTAACTGCAGCCTGAATTCTTTCTCTATATTGTATTACCAGCGATTCTTCGAGAGCTTCAGCTGCGGCTCCGTCTCCATCGCTGCTGGCAACAAACAACTTCGAAATGCTCTTTACAAATCTCTGGCGCGCCGCGCTGGCGACAGCTGGTGAGTATTTTCCCACTGGATGCTATATCGCCATTATCTCCTTGAATCAATCCAGATTTATCCCGATCAAATCACTAACAGCATCTCGTCTCTCGTCGCACAGCAGCCTTCGCAGCGCCGGCCCTCGCTGATGATACCAACAACCCCACCGGCCAGTCGACCTTTATTTCTCCCGATGGCTCCCTCGCCTTCGCCTTCACCGTTCCCGACAACGGCAATACAGACATCTACTTCAGCCTGCGCGTCTCTACAGATCGCTCCTGGGGCGCCATCGGCCTCGGCAGCGACGACATGCCTGGCGCCCTGTTCCTCATCCTCTATCGCAGCAAGAATAATCACGACAACGTCACCTTCTCCCCTCGTCTAGCATATGGCAACTACGAGCCTAAATACTATCCCGACCTCAAGTTTGACGTCCTCGACGGCACCGGCGTTCAAGATGGCTACATGACCTTTAATGCCGTCTGCCACGAGCACTGCCGAAGCTGGCCAGCTGGCGGCACTTCCAAGGGCTACATAGATGTGTCGTCTCCAAACCAACAAGCCATTTACGCTCTGGGAGGCAAGGAAAGTTTCAGCGACGACGAGGTGGATGCGAACCTCAAGATGCATAGCGAACACGGCACCTTTACCATCGACATGAAGAGAACGCAGGGCCGAGCCGATTTGCCTGTCCTCACCAAGGACTCCGTGGCTGAAGGTACGACGATGAACAGCCGTTCTACGGGCAATTTCGACTGGAAGGCTGCTGCACACGCTGCCTTTATGGTTTTTAGCTTCATGCTTCTGATTCCTATTGGCACAATTCTCATTAGAATGGAGAAGTTGGCCAAGTTCCACAAGTTCAACCAGACATTTGCTCTCTGTCTTGTCCTCGCGGGCTTTGCTTTTGGAATCCTGACGAGCTTCAACTATCAACGAGTATGTATACGCCCCCCCTCGAGGTCCACGAATTGTGACTAACAGTGGCCCAACTTCCTAGTCCCGCGGATTCCACTCCCTACACCAAGTCCTTGGTTTCATTACTATCCTCCTCTTATTCGTTCAATTGGCCGCCGGCATTCTACATCATCTCAAATGGCGAAAGACGAAGCAGCCCACTACATTCGGCAAGGTTCATCTATGGAATGGAAGAGTCGTCATGATTCTTGGTGCAGCCAACGGCTACATGTAAGCTCCTGTCTTCTCCTTATAACTCGACATTTGCTTACCTTTTTATCTTTCTAGTGGGTTCGGTTTTGCTCTGGATCGCAAATACGCCCTCATCGTCCTCGGAATCGTCTTCTTCTTGGTGTTGTGCGCCTTAGGATATATCATCTGGGGAGCCAAACGCCAGATGCCTCGTCGTCAAGGTCCCTCTGGCTTTGAGGGCCTCAACCACAGCTACCAGCAGCAGCATCCGGAGCCATGGCGAAACACCAGCTACTCAGCAACCGTTACCGCTGCGCCAGCATATCCCCATGATCCCCCTCCGGGATACGAGGCCCCATCAGAGTCGCAGATTGGCCTCCAAAGTACCACATCGTGGAAGCGCAGCACTCTTGGCGGCAGGGACAGCTATGAAGACGAGCCTCTTAATCTGGGCTCAAGCCAGAAACCAAGAGAATTTACTTGAGTATGCATTTTCGGACTGCAATTATGGCGTTGGGGGGGTATGGAACTGTGCAATGGAATATTAATGAAATAAGATATGACATTGTTTTTTGTAATACCTAATGAGGGAAGTGTTGGGCTACCAAGTCGCTCAACGGTGCTTTTAGTGAAAGTGACAGATATATGATATATACCCCGATTACTCGGTTTTCAGTTCCTCTATTGGTACTTCTTCCGTCAACTGTGTGCCATTCACCGTCGGCAAATCCGCATCCACCAACACAAAGAACCCCCTAGCAACCTCAGTGGTGTTATTCTTCCATCCATGAATTGTCCCTCGCTGGACAATGATGTCTCCTCGCTTCAACACGGTGCTTTCACCACTACCCATCATTAATTCAACTTCTCCCTCTATAATCACACCCAAATCTATCGTTTTCGACCTGTGCATCGGCACGGACTGTCCAGGTAAGAAATCACTCATACGGAGCACAGTTCCGTGAGGAATACTAATGCCCACGTTGTGTGGGAGTCGATCTTTGTACTCTTTCAGATCCTGGTTATTGTTCAGTGCAGCTGGAAATTGGTTCAGGGCGTAGCCTAGATAGATGACTGTGCCGGAAACACCAATTCCCTCGAGGGTCTGGGGTATCTCTTCGCTGATGATGGCGTTCCCATCTTTGTCATGCGTAGTAATAACACGCCGTATAGGCGGTAAGCTGGTCACAGCGGACGCAGGAGCCGACTCGGATGTAGAACTCATTGTAGAAGAATTGGAACAGTGGTCATAAAGTACAGCAGGATTGCAAAGTCCGGCATCTCTACCAGAAGGTAGGTGGCATTCTTATACAGCTTGCTTCCCGTCACATAGGACCTATAAGAAGACAATAAATGTAGTCATCATGGTACCTCATACAGGTTAGATTGATAGAGTAATCTTGTGCGTTTTCAAAGTTGATGCTAGTCAGCAGCTAGCTATGCTGATACTGATCTCACAACATATCCCCTCGCTAAGTAACTCGACTTATGCGATCCAAGCGAGCATGTAAGATCAACCTTATAAAGTTCTTACCAGCTCAATCATAGGTCTAGCAAAGACGTGTAATACCTAAAACAGAAGAACTGAGTCTTGTAATACCTAGAACAGAATGAACTGAACCTAGCTTGGCTGAAAGACTTTAAAGAATGGAGCCATCACCCGTCATAATATCCTTTAGGATACACTAGGACAGATCAAACAGGCTCCAAAGTCAAAAACAAAGATGTCGCCCGAGGGAGCTCCAGGTGGATTTAACTACATGTATGTCTTATTCCCGTTATGCCTCGAGAATGAGACCTCCCTACCAAGTTGTGTGATGCAGGCGAGTTTGAGCCCATGAGATTGGTCGATAACTGCCTCCTCCCACCACATGTAAGCGGTTCGATCGGAGCCACCCATCCCCCCAGTAAGATGTGTTGCCCAAGAACTGGCAGAAGATTTATTTAACAACACGTTAGCAATCTCACCATAAGCTGGGGTATTCCGTGATTGACGAAATAGTCTGTGGCCGTTGACGAAATTATTTGTAAGTCTTGGTAGGATTATGCGTCGCCGTGATCAGAACACTCTGCCGTCGAGCAGTCATCGTATAGTAGATAAATATATTGCATAAATATTGACCGCCGCGTAAAGAAAAGGTCATACCAAAAGCATTGTTCATAGGGCCATTAAGCCAACGGCATTCGATTTGGCGATTGCGGATGAAGCCAGCCACATCTATCTACATGAAACAATTGCGTAGTTGAACGGAGAAGACGGCAGGTCATATTTTCTTGAGCCCTTTGATATGGCTATATCTCTGCTAGTGTTTAATCGCTGTCAACACCATCGCTACTATACCTACCATCGCTACTATACCTACTATGTTCACTATCGACTATTCTGTCCACCTCACAGATGAAGAGGTCTTATGGCCCCTAGGCTTCGAATAATTAGTCACTAATACAACGCCATTCACACCGCATCAAGGTGAAACTTGAGTTTTTATGCTAATAAACTGATGCTATCCTCCACTGTGACCACTTGCACGGCGGCATCCCGAGTATTATTCCATACATCTATTCTCTAATTATGCTCTAACACTGATTCTACTAAATCTTGAAATACCATTGACAGATTTCCAACATATACCTGGTACCTAAATCCTTTGAGATCCTATCATCTATGTGTGGTGTATACAACCAACACAATCAGAATCAATGACTCACAGAGCCGTGCACATCTGCTCCTCTTCATCAAACTCTGCGGCCCTCGGAAGAAAGGCTCGATACAGCCTCGCCATCATACACTTTGCTTCCAAACTCCTTGCCCCAAGGGTCCTTGTCCGCCACCTGCTTGTTAGGCGGCCCAATCGGACCCCAAACGAATTGAGCGACCCGGCTTTTCGTTGTTTGAGATGAGTGGCATATGTCTATATAATATCTAAAGTTAGCATCCAAAGCTATACCATTGCTATACTGGATTCCCTTGTAACTTACCAAGCTTGCCCTTGTCCGGCACTGTTTTGCCCAAAGAGGAGTTGGGATTCTGCCAAGCAAACTCATTGTGAGAAGAAGAATCCGTAGGCGAAGTCTCCGCGTCGGAAGTATCACGAGACTTCCACAAGTTCAACTCCTCTTGCTGCTTCTTATACCAAGCAGGAAGACCTTGGAAGAGGCCGAGGGCCTTCTGCGAGGCCTCATCTAGGGGCATCTCGTGCTTAAACTTGCACCCCGTCTGGGTGAAGGCACATCTTCCCTCGTGGATCCACATATCGCAGTAGACCTTGTTCTTCTTCTGGATCGACGGGCTAGTGGCGACGATACGGTCGATTTGGTTCTAAAAGAATTTCCACATGAGCTTCTCAAACAGATAGTATAAATAAACATAGAATAGTGAAAAATAGTGAACGATGTTGAGGAAGAATGGGAGAGAAAAATCCGCAACTCACCTGGACGAGATCCGAGGGATGTCGAGGCCCATGGATTTGGCACGCCTGGAAGCTTCAGCTTTCTCTCCTCTCTCTTCTCTCTTCTCACCTGCTAACAGTGCCTCGCTCTCTTTTCTCATTTATAAACAATAAAAAAAAAGTTTGCTTACTTTGACAGTGACAGTCTGGCTCATATCCGCCATCCCTTTCGGTGGAACGCCTCTCAGCGGCGGCAAAACCACCATTCCTCGTCGCTCAGGCTCCCTCGGCGGGATCTCGTTCAACGCAGGCAGCATATCAGCCGGCACAAGCCTCGTCAACTCGCCGTTCCCCCGATTCAAATAGTACGCATACCCATCGCTCACAGCCCCGGCCGCAGGTGCTTGTGATGCAATTCCTCTTCTCTCAACTTGACTCATTCCCACCGGGCCATGAGTTGCATTCATCTTCATCGACGGAGGTGACACGTTTCCGTCCGGACAAAAAATCCGCCAATTGTTCGAAGAAAGCCCTCGTGACGGAACTGCTGCTGCTGCTGCTGCTGCTCCGGCCGTACTGAAGCTCACCTGGTGCTGCTGCTGATGTGGGACAGTAGGATAGGCCACCAGTTGCTGTCCAACTTCATCTCTACCGCTTTGACCGAATCCTTGGATGAAATAGCCACTGAAAGAGTGGTGCTGGCGGTGATTCAGCCCCATCTGCCTCTCCATGACAGCTTCAGCAGAGCAATCCAGGAGGTGAGGCGTGATTGTTGGCGTTTCCGGAGACCACGGCACGCAGGATATACTTCCCGGCCTCGAGTTCAACCCAAGAGAACGATCCATCACTCGGGGATTGAACCACAAACGGCGGCAAATGGGATCAACCGCAAAGGTAACGAGTATAAAACAAACCGGGATATACTAAACAAAGGTCAAGCAGGTATAAAGTAAGAGAGCAGAGTAAAGAAGAGGGTGAATGTTTGCAAAAGAGAAAACCAATCGAGTTCAATGTCAATAGTTGAAAGAGACTGTCTCACATCAAGTTGCTGCCTTACCGGCCCAAGACATATAGTCGAAGCCGTGCGGGTAGTCCGTTTGTCTCTTACCCCTGTTTAACTTCGAGTCGTCGCTCGGCTGGTTGCAGGGAATTCACCGCATCCGCTGGCATTTGGTACGCTTGGCCGTGCAAAATAAAGGTATTAGCCGTTTGATGAATCTCATTATAATTTTTTCCAATTTTTTTGTCCTGTCTCTAATTATTGCGTGGCCGCCGATCCTGTGACAAAGCTGAGCAATTGTCTCTTTCTATCTATATGTTTAAAAAGCTATGTATTTATTGTAAAAGTCTCCTCACTGTTGTTTTCAAGAGCGCAAAAAAAGTCATCAAATCATATTCTGTTCCTTTGCCCACCGTTGATAGGGAGAACCAAAAGGGGGGCCGATGAAAAAAAAAAGTTCAACTCTGCCGAGTCCCGTTTTGCATGTGCACTTGGCCTAACCTGTGGTACAGAGCGGCCATGTGTCGCTGCTTCATTGATGCTGGTCTTTCGGCACGGTGAACCACGTCCAGCGCTACGCGGACCTGTGCTTCAGTGTTGAGAAGAGCGAGATACTCGAACCCGGTTGGTGGTGCTTGGGCGTATATGGGGGGCTGAGGTTGCGGTTGCGGAATGGCTGTAGGCGGCGGTCGGCCGCCATTCTGGAGGTATTGCTGGTAATGTTGGAAGGTTTGCTGGCGTCTAACCGTGTCAAAGCCTTTCCTATATACCAATGCAGGGGTAGTTGGTTGTTGCGCTGCTCGTGGTTTTGTTTGAGAGGTGTCACTAGTGTTTACAGCCCTGGCGTCGGGGATGGGCAATGATTTTCGAGGTCTGCCCCTCTTACGGGGGACGTCTGCAGTCCACGCTGGCTGTGATGCACTCGGAGGCGGAAGGTTTTGTCTTCGCTTTGAATCGGATTGTTGTTCTTTGGGGAAGGCAATGCTTTGCCGCTGTTTGGCTCCGCCGTCTTGCATCGATAAAATCTCGGCTTCTGTCACGGCTAGGACTCTTTGTCAGTTTTACAGTCTTTCACCAATTTTCGCTAGAATAGAGGTTTGTTTCCGTGTGAACTGATATCATAATTTCTTACCATTTGTCGAGGGATTCATGTCATCGTCGGTTTTGTCATCATCAGATTCCGGCATGTTTGCGCCGTCAAAGTCGTCAGAAGAAGAATCCGAAGACTCGGCAGCGACATCACCAACCACGGCAACAATATCTGTGCCCTTTGCCCCGTAGTTGACAGCCTGCAAACAAAATTATTAGCATTTGGTTCCCAGCGACCAAATCTCATACCAAGGGCAGTTCAACATACCATGCGACGTCTTGCACCACGTCCAAGGACTTCTTTATTAGCCTCCTCTTCTCGCCGGGCTTCCTCCTCTCTTTGAGCAAGGATCTGATCCCAGACACTAGAGTTGATGGGCTCTGGAGCCAGATCTTCTCCAAGTTCCTTATTTTCCTCAAACCCCAGCTTATCATTCGCCCATACCCGGGCATAGGTAAACTGGCTTTCGGCAGAGTTGTCTTCATTTGCCGCAGTCTGCTCCATCTGGGAGCGATCCAAGAGCTTGTCGACAGACGCAGAATCATAGTGAATTGCTGTCTTCTCGTAACCTTCGTCAAACAAGGCTTGGGCACCGTGCTTCAAAATTGATTCCAAGTCGGCGCCCTCAAGCTCCTCGTCATCCATGCTTTCGATGAGTGCGTGGTCCAGAGCCATTTTCTTGCGGCCGATTTCCATGATTCGTTCCTCTACTGAGTCCTTGGTCATGAGTTGAAAGCATAGGACCTTATTCTTTTGGCCAATGCGGTGGGCACGAGACAACGCCTGGATATCCTGGTGAGGATTGAAATCCGGGTCCATGATTATGACGGTATCTGCGGTCGCAAGATTGATGCCAACACCACCAGCCCTTGTTGATAATAGAAAGGCAAAAAGCTCGGAACCGGGCTCGTTGAAGGCGTCAATACGTCGTTGCTTCTCCAAACTGGATATCGAGCCATCCAGACGACGGTATCCGTAACCGACCCCATTGAGAAAGTCTTCGATAATGTCAAGCTGCTGCAGAAACTGGCTGAATATGAGCACACGGTGACCTCGCTCCTTCAACTTGGGCAGCATGATTTCCAATAACAGAAGCTTAGCAGATGCCTCTACCAAGTTGCGATGGAGAACCATGGGATCATGGTGGCGCTCTTCGATTGCTTCAGAATACATAAAGGGGTGGCATAAGCATTTGCGCAGTTGCATCAGGATGTTGTTCAAGCTGCCACGGTCTTTTGCATTCATTTTACTATTGGCAAACACAGCCCGAATAAGCTGCGGATTCTTTGCCATGATGCTCTTCGATAGCTTCTCCTGAATGACGGTCATGGTAACGGGCAGAATGATCTGCGCCATGGGAGGAAGAAATTTGAGGACGCCAAGCTTTGTTCTTCGCAAGAAATACGGCCGAATTTTTTCGTGTAGCTTGGGAAGATTGTCTTTGTCCAAAACGGCATATTCCTCATCCAACTTCTCCGCGTTTTGCTTCTCATCGATAAACTGCAAGAGGTTGAAAAGTTCTCTCTTGTTGTTTTGCAGTGGCGTACCAGTTAGTAATAGTCGAAACGGTATCTTCATGGATTTCAGGGCATTGTAGAGAAGGTTTTGATCATTCTTCAGCCGCTGACCCTCGTCAACGACCAATCCCTTCCAATTGACGGACTTGAAAAGAGAAGACGTCCGTGGATCTTGTGCCGAGTCATACGACATGATAACGACTTCAGCTTTCAGGTCTGCGGCGCCATCCGGAAATAGTTCATATCTGTAGGCGAGCTCCTGGGGCTCTCTGCCTCCATGATAAGCAACAACTCTGATACCCGGTGCCCATTGTTTAAATTCTCGACGCCAGTTGGCGCAAGTAGCATTTGGAACCACGATGAGGAAGGGCCAGCACTTTTGGACAGTTAGTAAGGGTTTGGATGGCAACAAATACTTGGACAGAAATTGACTTACTTTGGGCAGATCCTGCACTAGGGAGGTCACAACACCGACGACCTGAACTGTTTTGCCCAATCCCATTTCGTCTGCTAAAACGACACTTCGGCTTTGGTGATAATTTTGTAAGAGCCAATTGAGGCCCTCTATCTGATAGCCCATAAGCTTTCCTCGCGTAAGACCGGCAGGTTGCGTGTCTACTTCTGCAAATTTAGTATTCTTGTACAGCTTGATGCGTTCTCGCATCTTGTTCTGAGAATCATTTTGAAAGTGTTTGCCTTCGATGTATTCGCGGTATGCTTCTACAAAGGCCTTGTAGAGTCGAGGTTTATCAGCAGTTGGAGGAGTGTCCCACACAACGTCATCATACCCAAGGCCATGAAACTTGACCAGTATCTTCTTGACCCGGGAGACGTTAGCAAGATCCTCTGTTTTTGTTTTCCCCAGAGCGCCGGGGCCGTCGAATTTGACGTTAAAAATAATGTCGGGGGTGATGTATTCGTCTGGAATTGCCTCTTCGCTGGTGAGCTTTAGAAGATCCTGCTCAAGTACTCGTTTTGCAAAAGAGGATCGCATATTGCCGGCACTGACACCAAACACCCAAGCTCCAGATGCCCAAGAGCAGTGAGCAAATGAGGTGTCTTGCCATTTGATGAGATATTCTCTTTCATCTTCACTAATATCTCCGTAAGCTGGGAGGGGATTTTGCTGCACCACAGGTCGCCATGCCACCAGCCGATGAATCTTGCTTCTGATAGAACTGCAATCATTACACCGCCAGTCGACTGAGTAATCCTTGAGGCGCTCGGATTTGACGTCTGTTCCAATGGAGTCATTACCCATGGATGGTAGATGCTCCTGGTGCCATCCACGGTGACAGGTGGTACAACGGAAAAGAACATTGTCGGCGTTGTTGACGAGTTCAGGTGACACTGGGGTGACGGGGTCGACACCGCCATTCTCCTCGCGCATTTTTTCTTCCTGTCGGGCAGTCTTCTTTCGAGAAAAGGCAGCGCAGGATCGGCCGTCTTTCTTGCACTCCTGGCAGGCGCTATGTCTTGGTGCACTGCTATCTTTCTTTGCGTGGGTATTGAGGCAGAATCTACATTGCAGCACGAAGTCGTCTTCTCCAATTTTGGTAGCCATGTGCTCTCGATTGCTTCGATACCCAATGCAGTTCTTGTGATAAGTTAAGCAACACCCTTGACAATAAAGCAGCTGGCCGCGCTGCTTTGAGCCGCCACAAGTATGGCATGACTGCATGTGTACGGATCCAAAGTCGGAGTCGGCAGAGATTGATTGGAAAATTTCTCTGACGGAAATAATCTTTGGTATAGACGCCTTTTCCTCCACCACGTAGAACGAATCGTCGTCCATGAAGGCATCGTCTTGCATACTCATTTGGTTTCTGGTAGCTCTTGCAGACCGTCGAGGTTGTTCAAACTCGATGTCAGAGCCCCCCGAACCTCTGCGAGATACTCTGGCTTTATTTTCTTTTTGCTTTTTCAATCGGCGAGACCGTTGCACAGCTCTGTTAGGGCGACCCTTCTTCAATGCGAGGTCGGACACAACGGGCATAAAAGCGTCTTCGTCTTCCGAGGACTGGCGAGAATCCAGCGCCAGTTCGTCCATATCTTGATCGAGATGGCTGGTATTGAACGACATGTTGGTGAGCCTCAGTTGTGTGGATCTTCGCTTTCGGAGGTTCCGCCTTGGCCGATCGGTGTCTGTCAAGCCGTCTTCATCTTCGCCCTCTGAGTTTATGGAGTCGCCAGCATGGCTCGGACGGCTACTTGCCTCCCGAGAGCGCAACACGCGAAGTGGGCGAGGTGGGCGCCTGTGAGTGGAGATTATGTCTTCATCTTCTTCTTCGTCATCGAGACCTCCAGCATCAAAGACGGCAACATTTAATTCGAAATCCCATTCCTCATCGGGGGCGTATTTTCGCTTGCGATCGGCGGCGGTCATATCGACTGAGTCTTGGTATTGGTGCAGAGCTTCTTCGCCATTTATGTACTCGAGGATATCGGCAGTTTCGAGCTTGGATCGTGTTAATATGTGGAACAAACAAACAAGAAAAGAGCATGCCTGTGTGATGAGAAAGAAAGACACAATGCGATGTAGCTGACGTGCTCATGTGGTGGGTGGAGGAGGAGCAGGAGGAAGTGCAGCGCGCGTGTGAATGTGCAAAAGTTGTGTAACACGTACCGATTCAACTCTGCCGTCAGTGAATTCGACATCGTACTGGAGCGGATCTTGGGTAAAATCAGAAACACCGGCGATCTGCTCGACAACACTGCTATATACCGTCGAGTATTCGCTCTGCTTCTCAACAGAGAGCTCCGGGATTGCCACTTCGAATTGCACGGCCGGTGCAAGCTGCAGCATCTCGTCCTCCAGCATATCGATGTCGGTGTCAATTTGGGGCGTAGCTTCTAGTGTCGGTTCCAGGCTATCTTGCACAGTGATCTCGCCCTCCTCGATCTTGTCATCGGCCACCTCTTCCTTTTCATCCATGGCCGCCTTTGACAAGGCAAGGTCCTGAAATGGGAGGTCGAAAGGGGGGAATTCATCGTCGGTCTTCTCATCGCTCGGTTCGACCATGCCGTCAAAGATGTTAATCTCGTCCATCTGCATCCCCGTGTTAGCCCAAGCTCTTTTGCAGTTGGCAGGGAGAGATGCGACAGCTCGCGGTAAATCGTCCCGCAAAGCAAACTGTGGGAGCTGCACCTCTTCAATTCAAAGCGTCCAGCGCTATCGGAATGCATCAGTAAAAGCCGGAAAATCCAGAACCAGTGCCATAGAGCTGAAGATTGCAAATATCCGCGGAATATCGAACTGGGCGCAATCTGAATTCGAATTCACCTGTAGACATTTGGACGCGGCCCCATTTATCTGACCTAAGACATATACTTTCACGCGTTGAAAATACTGCTAAAATAGGCTTAGCGTAGGCCGTTGCAGGGGTATTAGAGTTCACCGCCTTTAGGAGACCCCTGTAGTCGCCCCGCGGTGCGCGGCAGAAAAAATAAATCGGGACATAGAGGTGCATCAAAGTCAAAGCTCGACTTGCAGAACTGGTATAAGACTTGGTGTTTAGAATGAGCATCACCCAACTGCTCTTCAACACCGAGAATGATATCTCTTGGGCAGTTGAGAGCTAATGGCTTATCCCGCCATCTATTCAATTGCGTGCATAAAAATAGCGCTTATCCATTACAGATAAGTCGGCCGGCGACTCTCTCTGCCATCCACAGAGGAGTGCGGCGATCTGAGAGAGTCCAGTTCGGAGATCAATACAGAGATCGCGATTCCTCAGGTAGGGGCAGAAGTGATGGATTGACTAGGAGGGCACTCGATGGCGCTGCATCTCCTCGACAACAGCAAAAGCTACGCAAGAAACTTGGTCGGAAGGCGGCCGAGGAAGAGGACGAGGAGTCTGGCAAAGAGACTAGACGCAAGCGCTTCCTCAATCCGGAGTCTGACTATGGGAAGAAGAGTCTGGTGTACCAGCTCAAACATGGAGCATTCAAAGATCAGGCCGCCGCCCTCGTACAAGAGCCTGTACGTCCGCTGCCATACCAGAGACTAGAAACCAGCCCTCGGCGCAGGACGGAATCTCCCCGGTATGCGTCAGAGCGCTCGGAAAGGTCTCCCTATTCTGACAGGCGTTCTGATAGGCGTTCAGTTGGGCGCTCAGCAGGGCGCTCATCTGATCGCCCTCGCCCATTTGATCGCAGAGAACCTTCTGATCGCCCTCGCCCCTTTGATCGCAGAGAGCCTTCTGATCGCAGAGAGCCCTTTGATCGCAGAGAGTCCTTTGATCGCAGAGAGTCCTTTGATCGCAGAGAGTCCTTTGATCGCAGAGATGACGCCGATAGGGATGTGGAAACACCGCAGCCTCGCGAGAGGAGAAATCATATGATGGCCATGAACATCAAGTATACAACTGCCGCGTCGCAGTTCCTCTACGGCAAATCTGTTGTAAAAGCAGCACTAGAACAAGGACGACGGAAGCTATACAAACTCTTCATCTACGGAGGCGAGAATCGAAAAGACTCAAAGGATAACGCCATCATCACGAGATTGGCGGAGAGACGAGGGGTTCCGATTACCATTATCCCAAATGAGGACCAGAGATTAATGGACAAGATGAGCATGGGCCGACCACACAATGGGTTTGTTCTAGAAACGTCGCCCTTACCTCGACTACCTGTGAAGTCTCTAGGGAGGCTCGAGGAAACGCTAGGGAAGTTAGGCTTTCATGTCGAATTGGATCACCAATCAAAAGAGGAAGAAGATATCAACGGACATGATACGTTTATCCCGCGGAAAAACAACAACGCACCAAAGCCCTTTGTTCTATTGCTCAATGAAATCCTAGATCCAGGTAATCTAGGAGGCATCCTTCGAACGGCGAGCTATCTCGGCGTTGATGCAGTAGGCATCACAAATCGCAGCTCATCGACACTCACTCCGGTTGTGCTCAAATCCGCAGCCGGTGCTGTGGAAGAGATTACAATCTTCAGCGTTGACTCGCCTGTCAGCTTCATAGAAGAATCGCGAAAAGCTGGATGGAAGACATATGCCGCTGTTGCCCCGCCAGACCCCAAACTTGCCCAGAGGCACGGAGACAAGTTCATCTCAACAGCTACTGTGGAGTCGGAACAGCCGCTGGCGAGCCATCCCACGATATTGGTTCTGGGAAATGAAGGCCATGGCTTATCCAAGCCCATCAAGGTGGCGGCCGATTACGAGCTATCAGTGCCGTACTTTGTCCAAAACAGCTGCGTGGATAGCTTGAACGTCAGTGTTGCCGCTGGCTTGCTATGCCATGCCTTTGTGAGGGCCCCAGCTGTTGTAAAGTCGACAGCAGCAAAAACCGAGACGGAAGAGAGTTCAACGGAAATGGCGTCGGGTGCCGAGAAGAATGAGAATCAAGACGAGAAAGATTCTCTTTTTTAACAGAACATTCTAGCAAGCATAATGATGGTTTATGACAGATATGTACTTGTATATAACAATTCCGTCGAGGTGTAAGATTATGTACGAATATGGATGGGAGCCATGCATCCCCACAGCCAAATATCATGACGGTAAAGAAAAGCGTCGCTCCCAGCAAGAGCATGTGCATTTCATTCACAGATTTATCCATTTCATGAATTTCATTCACTCGCATTTTATTATCAGAGTAATACAGTCGGTCCTGTTTTCGTCATCCTGTAACTATTAATAGGCTGACTGTTGTGTGTGCTTCACGTGCGGTTTAGCTGCGTTGGCCCACCCAAGCTAGGCCGGTTACCCCAGCCACCAGCTTGTTTGTATTGAAACTCATGTGCTTCTGCTAGCATCGCGAATCCATGGGCGAGGTAACTTGCATGCATTGCTAGCTTATTTTGGGAGCAGCTAGGGGAAAATCTCAGCTCTTCGTACATGTTCTTTTTGGCTTTGTCTTCAGCTGCGACATATTGACATTCTTTGCATCATACAATTGGCGCCGCGAGTTGTCGAGATCCTCAACGGCGCTGACCGCCACCGCAATGACCTTCCACAAGATGCTTCTCCTGCCAGCAGCCCTCCTCGCCCTAGTATCTGAAGTGGCGGCAGACCAACCGCTGGCCACTGCAATCAAGAAACAATTGCCGAACCCAAACGAAAAGCTATTTCCTGACCATCTCGCTTTCGAACCCCTCCAACGATTGGCTCCCGTCGAGGCGACGAACCTCTGGCTCGACGGCTACGACGATGAAGATGCCTCGAGCAACTCCACAAAACGCTACCGTCCTGCATTCTCGAATCACTTCCACGATTCAGAAGAGAGCCTGCTGCGTCGCGCTGCAGACGTGCTAGCGATTCTCCAGAACCGAGCAGGATGCCCCTCAGGGATGGAGAGCTGTTCAGACATTGGCGCGCCTAACAAGTGCTGTCAAGACGGAACATACTGCACCGATGTGTCGGATTCAAATGCTGACCAGGTTGCCTGTTGCCCTAATGGGACCACATGCGGAGGAACTGTCGGCAACTGTCCAGGAGATGCCGTGAGCTGCCCAGCTGATCTTGGCGGCGGCTGTTGTATCGCGGGATATGTCTGCGAGGGGATTGGATGTGAGTGAAGAATACCTAATCAGCGTTGATCTATCAGGAGTGTAAAGCTGACGAGATGCATACAGGCGTTCCAAGTGCTTCAGCCACTGGTATTCCGTCTTCGACAACACCGCCGCCTCAAACTACCACCAGCCAGACATCCACAACTGCCTCTTCAGGTAAGCAGCAGCCGTGAAAGTGACTCCCATTGTCACTGAAACCTCAATCCCTCCTTCAGCCACACAAAAACTGACAATAACCGCCATAGGCTCGGGCACTGGGAGCGCAACGGGAGCACCGCCATGGAGGCCCACGGACGCCACATCCTCCTCTTCCTCCTCGACCACCTCAACTTCTCACAGGACTACATCTCCACCGGGCGAGACCCAGACTGGCTGTCCAACTGGCTTCTACGGCTGCCTCGCCACTCATGGAGGCGGTTGCTGCCGCACCGACCGCGACTGCCAGACGTCCTCCTGCCCGGCGCCGTCTTCAACCATCATCTCCCATGGCGTCACCGTCGTTGTCCCGGCAAACGACGTGCCCACTGCAACTGCATCGGACGAGTGTGCAAGCGGCTGGTTTCTCTGCGGAAAGGACGCGGGATCGGTGGCTGGATGCTGTCCCAGCGGGTACAAGTGCGGCACTGCGAGCTGCTTTACTTCCTCAGCCTCAGAGACCAATTCTCTGCAGAAGCAACAACCAGAACCAGAGGCTCCAAACAAGAACGCAGCTGCCGGACCCACTCCTCGCAACAATTGGCTTGTTCTAGGCGGCGTTGCAGGAAGCCTCTTTCTTGTCTTGGGTAGCATCTTATAATGACGTATGATGGGGACATGTGTTGCGCACAGGAGGTGCAGATGGGGGATTTCTTATTTGCTTTGTCCTTCATCAGGATTTACGAACCAACTATTTGACGGCATAATGGATGCATGACTGTTTATATACCTACTCTATAGATGCACAGAAGATTTATATCAATCTATACTAATGTCAATACGAGCATAAAGGACAAACTCTTCCCTGAGCAGGAGCTTACACGGGCCAAGCATGAGCCATTGACGGCTGCTTCCTCCCTCGACTGGCAACTTCCTTGATCACAATCTACTCTCCATCGTATGACCAACTTCGGAAGGATGTAGTTGCCAAACTGCCTCGCTCCAAGAGGGAAGAGCAGTCACTAAGCGATATTCTCAGAGCTGGAAAGAGAGAACCAGTCCTGACTATATCTTCTCCTCTCCCCCGATTCCAACTTACTCTCCTTCATCTCTCGTCTTCTTCATCCATCCCAGTATTGCTCGCTCTGCTCTCTTGTTTTGATACAGTTTCTCTTTATTTTGGAGCCACAACATCATATCCATCACAGACCCATAGCTTCTACCGTCAGACATATTCACCATGAAGTACAACACTGCCACCCTTTTCGCTGCTGCTGCGGCTTTGGTGTCCATCACCTCTGCGTCTGACTCTGCCTCGGCTGAGTGCGATCAAGAGCTCGGCATTTGCCCCGTGCTGCCAGCCACTCCAGTGCAGATTCCTCAAGACCATGTTCTTGACGACCTTCCCCCTTGTGTTGAAGTCATCGTCAGGCATGAAAACTGCCGCATTGACCCCGTCCGGATTGGCCCAATCACTTCAGTCATTTCGGATGCTTACCATGAGGCATCTGTTCAATGCAACTGCATCGGAACCGACTTCGCCGCCTGGCTTGACTGCCAGAGCTGCATCCTCGAATCAGGCCTTGCTGAGAACGACGTCGAACAAATTTGGCTCCAGATCTTGTCGGGGGCACAGTCACTTATCTGCGGCTCATACCAGCCAAATGACCCCTACGGTCCTACCCAAACGACTCCCGGGCCTGTCTACACTACGTACTACCCGAACACCACCAACTCGTATAATTTTGGCCGTCCCACGCGAGCCCCCTTGGACGCCAATGAGGTCGAACCTCAGGTTTCTTGTGCTGAAGCGCAACAAGGCGTCAATGTCACCACAGCTACAGCCTTGCCAACTCCGACTGCCGCATTGGTACCCCCGGTGCTCACAGTCAGTGGAGCCTCCTCACTCGAAATGCCTGGGCTGGCTTTGGCGATTGTTGGCGGCCTTATTCTTGGCATGTTGTGATGAGATGGGATTCACGGTGTGTGGAGATTGTGGAACAGAGTAGGGAGGTAGTGATCGGATAGGTTTCGGTGGCATGATGCTCAGGACTGTATGTTAGTACGCAGAGTATAATTAATATACCTACAGTTTCATTACAGTGGCATCGTATCAGTACCTAACAGGGTGAATCGCAATCACAGCATGCCGTTGAGTTTATTGGCGACGTGACAAGCACAACCAAAGGGGATCTCTTGGGCGGGGAAAAACATATTGGCTTTATTCGTCGTGGCCGATGACCTGATTGTAATTTACATTATCCTCCTCCTCCTCTCTGCTATTATCCTTTATGGCATAAACTCATGGGGGTGGGCGAGCTTCTCCTGGCAGAAGGGCAGCTTGCCAGCGGTCCAGATCTCGTGTTCCTGTTTATTGGTATATTGTCAGATGCAGGTATTCTAGAGAAATCTCAGGTCGATGGGTGAGTCAACTAACAGGCTTCAGGGTCTTCTTGATCTCGGTGTCGAGAGTGCCACCCTTGAGGGCAATGATCTCGGGAGCACCATCGGGGTCGTGGGCGATGGGAGATCCGCACTCGGAGCAGAAGAGTCGGTGGACGGCGTTTCCAGAGGCGGCGGTGCCGGTCCACTTCTTGATGGGGCCGTTGATGGTGAGAGAGGCCTTGGGGACGACGACGACGAGAGCTGTCGAAATGGATTAGCATTCTACAAGACGAATTGAGCAAGCAATGATGCGGTGCATACAGTAGGTGGAGCCGGATTGACGCTGGCAGTCGTCACAGTGGTCGTAGCCGGTGATGATGGGGGCGTCGACGTCGGCCTTGTAGGTGACGGCCTTGCAGAGGCAGTGTCCGGTGAGAGGCATGGTGAATTGGGAGATGTGTGATTTCGGTTTCTATAGAAGAAGAAGAGAAGAGATTGTTAGAGAGTTGTTGATTCAGGACGAGAAGATGCAGGTATAAGACAGCTCCTTATACTAAAGAGAGCTCTCTATATCTGCTGGAGCTTCATGTGGGCTGGCGGGGTAGCAATAGCGACACCCGGGCGGTTGGAGCGTACCGGATAGGATTTCAGCTTTTGGCGGGGTCAAATGAGGCACGGCGGCGGCGATGACGTGGGATGGCAAGTGAAGTTGTGAGGTGGAGCTGGAGCTGGTTGTGTGCCGGTTGAAGCTTAGTTGGTACTGTAGATAGGATTGGAGATGTATTTTCGAAGAGAGAATCACCGGTCTTTATATCTTCGATTCAAACGCTGCTATCGTAGAATATTCATAGCTCTCGGACGATCGGACGAAGATACTTTCTTTCGTGACCTCATCCTCGGAAAGATGCCAGACGGGCCGGCCAGTCCATGTCATCGTCTTTCTCAGTCCAAGGCTTCAATGTGAGTTTGCCTTCCATGCTACTGGAGCATCATAGCAATCCATATTGAGCTACCTGCGTGCTCTGTAAGAGGCGCTATCCCCTGTTGACCCTGGCTGCAAGTAATCGGAGCCGCTGGTCTCACCAAACTATTGGCCGTGGCTATTTGTCATGAGCTGTTTAGGGCGAAAAGTGGCTCGGTGCTAACGGACCGGCAAACATCTCAAATAACAGAATTTGGAATGAGCTGCAGGACGGGTTATGGGGAACGGGGCCCCTTCGGCCGATAAGATGGAGGCTCCGTTGCCCGTGTTGAGAAGTGATTGCTACCGTATCGCTGGAGTTTCGGCAACTCGTGGTTCAGCGTGATGACACTGACGGGGTTTCGGCAATCCAGAAACTCAAATCATTTTGCGGGACTGTGCCTTGATCCTTGTTGATAAAAGTCAGCATCATCAGTCTCCCTGTTGCATGAAGAAGAACTTACTACTCCGTACTCAGGAAAAAATACCACATCGTATCTTGGTAATCCGTATATCTTGGTAATTATACACCGCTATAGAGAAACCTCCATTATCAAAGAGGGGCGGCTATTTGTGTAGGTAGGTAGCCACCAGCAGTTGGAAATGGCGCACTGCTAGCCCGTTCCATGATGGCGGTTAAAGAGTCCTATAAAGGCGGCAAGCGGAGGTCAGAAAAAGCGAGACCGCAAAATGAATAGGTACATACATTCAGCCATATGTGCACCTAAGTGCTTTTGCAGGGGAACGCCTGTTCTGCCAGCACCCGGATATAACTTGGCAGTTACTAGAAAAATATAGATTTAGTAGCAGTTACTAGAAAAACATAGTTGTAGTAGCAGTCAATAGGGAAACATAGATATAGTAGCAGTTAATAGGGAAATATGGATATAGTAGCAGTTAATAGGGAAATGTAGATATACCTAGTAGTGATTCGTTTTGTAGGCGTATGATTTAACTTGCGAGTGCTCGAAATCTTCTCGGTCGCGGTTTTTCTGTCCTCCACTTGGGCGGCATGTAAGCGTTCGGTACAGTTGATCTTTTGCATAGTCCCTGCATCTAAATCCTTTAGATGCAGCGCTAAGCATACCCAGAGTAATCAATGGCATCCATTGGCATCAGCATGATGTTGCCGAGCCAAAGGATAGCAACCACCAGGTGACGCCAAAGACGCCCGATAGCAGTAAAGCGTCAATAATCGCGGGTATACCAAAGAAGATCCGGTCGGCCACAAACATTCGAGCAAGCAGTGATCGATATGAGGCCCGTGTTTCTTGACTGGAATATTGCAGCACGAATGCATCCATGGGGGATATTCGAAAGCCTCGAACGTCCTCTGGAGTCGTCGTGGGTCCGACTGAACCTGCCGAAGTCATCGGGCGCGTAATCCTTGCCGGCCGACGTCGCAGCCGCTGAATTGTTTTGAAGTACAGATAATCCATAAAGCTTGGCACATGTAACGGCGGCGATTGTTTCTTTAGGAAGATTTTGGGCAGCGTTTCAGGCTGGTCAGCCCAGATGGTGCAGCTTTCCGCAAATTCGCAGAATATAGCCTCAAAGTCATGCGCATAATGAACAAACCGAGAGTAGAAGACTGGTGTAAGGATTTTGATCTTCAAACACTCTGTCTGCTCCGGATGAACAGCTGCTCCTGGAGAGGTGAACGTTTCCTCGCTGCTCTCCTGAAGGCCACTTGGAACATAAGTCACACTCAGCGGACTTGTCGATTGCTCGACGAGAAATCGTAGATATTGCCGGAAAATTGGTTCCAGTTTCGCTTCGGTAGTGTCTGCGAGCCTCCCAAGGCTATCTTTTAACGGCTCCGGTCGGTACCAGATGTGTAGCTGTTGGTAAAAGAACAAGGATGCCGCTTGTTGTCTGACCATTCTAGGAAATGTCAGAAATCCCACCCAAAACCACGCCAGAACAAATTTTGCTCGTTCCAATGGTCCCATATGTGAAGTGTCAAGTGCTTTGCCTTCAGAATATAATCGAACGTCCAATTTAGGCTGGCCCTTGGACGAGACGAGATTGAGAGCTATGTCGATGCCGCTGAAGCCCTCCATGTTACCTTCAAAGGGATCTCTAGCCAGCAAGGAATAAGACCCTTTGCGAGAATTGAAGGGAGACATGTGGAAATCCTTTTTCCACGAAGCATTTACCCAAACAGGTGTCAGCTGAGAACCCTCATTTGATGTAATCCGCGTGGTATCGTCTGTGGTGTCACGCAACACCAGGTATGGCCGTCTCTCGCCGAAGATGTTATTCATCTCCACAACAACAGCAGAGAGGATCTTGTCAGGAGAGTACAGGTACCAAAATGAGACTGGGCTGAATTGATATCCGAGAAAATTTGGTGCGGTAACAAGGAAAGCGTGGGGATAGTCCGCCGGATTCGCATCCTGTAACAATCAGCATATGTTCGCTCATGAGACTTCATGTCGCTGTCAGACCTGAGATCTGAGATACGTATCAAGTTTGGCACGAAGTCCGAGCTTGTTGTTACCTGTACCTCTTTCTAGATAGTCAGCTGCATCAACGCGAAACCAGCTTCTCGCCCGCCAAATTTTAGATAGCCAGGATGTAGAGACATCGTGGTCATCCACAGATATCATTCCATTCACATTTCCTCTGTAGCCGACAGGTATCCCCACAGCCAAGTATGAATAAGAAAAGGCATGCTTTTTGGGTTGCTCTCGACTGTGCGTTACGCGACATGGTATCAAATAGGCGGAGGTGCCGCTCTGGGGCTCGTCAACGTGCCCCCATTTCCAGATATAACCGAAGAGCTGAAGGCCAATTGAAACAATCGCTATCAATGCCACGGTTCCAAGAACCAGCCTAGAACATGCCAGCTCATAGCAGAGAGGGATGATTGAGCAGCGCAAGTTCCAAGCAAGACATATCACGATGATGACAAGATCGGATTGACGATGTGTCACATGGTACCAAAAGATCGTAAAGGGTAGCACAAGCAACCAGAAACCGCCCCTGTCGATCTAGTCGGCGACGAATAACACGGAGATGAATGGCGAGTCATCGGACAGTCCGTCCATGATACTCGTAGGTTACACGCAGGCACGCCGTATGAATGCTCTGCGGTGAGACAGCAACGACTGCGGTGGTACAAGCTCACATCATGGTGCACAGTAGAAGAAAAGGAAAGAAAGAAAAGCTACGGAAACCTGAGAGATTTGTTCAAGACCACGATAGAAATTCCCCTCAGAAGCCAGGCAATTAATTGACCATCAAGGTGCTTCATCTCCTCAGTGTCACAGGTTCCTTCTATCGGTACCTCAGTGCCTTACCTGTACTAAATTGCCTGTAAAACAACCAAGGGCGATTCTTAGTCATCCGAACGACGGAGATAGTGCGGCATGCCGTCATCCAGGCTCGCTGAGCCAATCAATCGCCTTATCTAAGCTGGGGAACTCTAGCACATTCCATGGCAAGGGCGGCGATGCAGCGCCCCACGGAAGCGCCGTGCACTAAATCTGGCTTGCCGATTGAGTCAGATTGCCAGCTTTTGTCCAATTCTTACCTATTCACACCCTTTGAGCAAAGGATATATTAGTACATAGTAGCCAACAGCTGCGCAGGACTAACTTCCATCTTTCAAACTCTTCCATCCATTCTTCCCCCCGTTACAATCGAATCTTTCAGCGCTCGACGCTACAAAAAACCGCTTCAACTCACTCCCACGCGACAATCTCGAGCATCATAACTCTTTTGACCGCTTCGCCACATCACATACATCATGTCTAACCAGGACTGGGATTCTGCCACCAAGATTGGAAGCCGCGTTCGCGGTCCCGGTGCTTCGGACCGCGAAACCGTCATCCGAGGAAAGAGTGCGTTGAACGCTGCCCAGAGATCTGGTGCTGCCATTAGCACGGAGAAGAAGTACGCCGGTGCCAACACGGTATGTTTAAACACCCTCAAAGCCTGATATCAACTATCAATGAGTGGAAAACTAACAGCGAATTCTTTTAGGCAAGCGGTACTGAGGGTCAGCGCCTCACCAAGGTCGACCGCTCCGACGACATCATCAAGCCCAAGACTGTCGGAAAGGAAGTCGGAAAGGCCATTGAGCAGGGCCGACAGAAGTTCGAGCCTACCATGACCCAGGCTGCTCTGGGCAAGCAGATCGGAGAGACAGCCGCAACTGTCGCCTCTTACGAGCGTGGTACTGCTACACCCGACCAGACCATTCTCTCCAAGATGGAGCGAGTGCTCAACGTCAAGCTGAGGGGCGCCAACATTGGTGCTCCCCGCTTGGGCCCCAAGAAGAAATAAATAAGGAAGAAAAAAATATGTCATTGGATTTTGGAGCATAAAGGAAGAGGCAGGAAACAAGTAATTTGCAATTGGACAAGGGCGACGAACTGCGTGGCTCTCGCCTGATGATTATCATCATCGCGGCTGCGCAAGGGATGCGCGCTTCTGGCGATGAAAAAGGGAGTACAAAGCCGTTTCGATAGATGGGGATATGGCGGTATTCCTGCACGTATAGCAGAGAAACGGGATTGTTTTTGGTCCGGTTTACGCAGGATTTATGGCGTTTTACGTGGTATGAACAAGAAATAGAATTCAGAATGTGGACAAACGCCAGTTTGCCTGCTTGCTCACTTTTGCTTCACTTTTGCTTCACCTGACACAGAACCGTAAGCATTTCTTGGCGTATGCTTCAGTGAATGTGTGTGTTCTCAACTTTACCGTGTGGTTCACAATTCAAACCATTTCTCCCCATCAATTTACTCATCACCTACCTCTGTCTCGAGTACACTTAATTCGAGTACACAAGATACGACATGGCGGCAGACGACTTCGACGGCGATCAAAGATCTCATCACACCGACGAAAGCATAATAAATCGGAAAAGGGAATTGAAGGGCCTATCTAGCAGCTTCTCATCCAACATCGGTCAACGGATCTCACCCACCCATCTCCCAAGCAGCTCCAACAAGTCAAAGAAGGACGGCCGGTCCGTCAAGTCGATCGTAGCTTGGCTCGAATCAGCATCAGCCAACTCCGATGCATCAAAGCATTCTGGAGATGACATCAAATCAGTTCACTCTGTCGGCACAATCTCGTCAGCGGGCTCGAATTCTTCGCTGTTGAGTCGACATACGATACCTGGAGCCTCAGATGTAGAGGAGTATTCCTTGACATTGCTAAAGTACAAAAAATATTATACTGAGGTGCCGTTGGGGAGATGCTTGGATGGTCATGGACAAGATAATACGCCAATTGAAACTGCATCCACCGAGGTTAGTCTACAGCAGCAATTCCACGATTCTAGTTCCGGATACGGCATGTGTTCAGCTTCGGATCAACAGCTATCTGAGTATTTGAAACCAAGCTATGAGGGGAACTCGGCGCTGATGGACAATATACAGCCAAACTCTGCGAAGAAAGATGGTTATGATTCAGAGGAGCATCTTTTCCATCGAGATCCTGAAGAGGTGCTGTCATTTTAGGCAAATGTTCGAGTGCAGCTCTATATCTCGGATGAAGAATTGGAGGAGTAGTTGGATAATGAGGCTAGGATTGAAGATATGCACCTCTCTCATCCTCTAGTGTATTTGCATACGTCGCAATCTGGATAAGGATAAAATCTATCTTTAAAACAAAGAATCCTTTATGCATTCTATCCACCTTTGGCATTGGATGCTGATCTGTTGCGAGTTTTCGAGTTGATATACAGGGTAGAAGCTACAACTGAACTAGCACCGTGATGCAGTGGGACTGCGGAGATTGAGAGCTTCTGAGCTTCAAGTTCGCTATATTACTACTAATAGTTTACCATATTGCCCATTCTAATTAACATTTCGCTGCATAAATTGGTATTGAATCGTCTATAATTTAGGCTTTGGCACTGTACTTCTCCGCAGCCTTGTCAAACAGACTGCTCTTCTCTTCCAGATCCAGTAGAAGCTGATGATTGGGGCTCGCCTTCTTTAGTGATCTGAATATTGTTAGCTGCGAATCCTATAGCAACAGATGGAAGCACATACTCAAGGAGTTCTTCGGTGCTGTTTCCTGAGATAGAGTTCAGGACCACATGGTTGGCAATTCCATCTGCATTTGTAGGGTCTTTTTGTATAGCCTGCTCCAGGGCAGACTGGGCCTCCTCGAGTCGACCAAGGTGTATTTCGCAAACTGCCTGTGCGATAAGGCTCTGTACTGAGAAAGTTGAGGATCCCTGAGCGAGCTCTTCGTAGACGTAGAACGCCTGCTGATACTTCTCGCCGCCCTATCACAGACTTAGCATGTATCCCTCGTAGCACTCTGCAGTCTCTCTTACCACTCGAGCTCCAACCCATGCCTCAGCCAGGTTCACCAAAAGGCTATCTTGCGCCCATCTCCGCGCGGCAGTAACCTCTTTCAAAGCGAGATCGGTTCGGTTCTGTTGCAGGTGGATCTGGACTATTAAGGCGACAGCGTCCACTATTGGAAATTATCAGCTTAATGATCGACACGATGATATTTCAATAGATCTTACAGCTTCCTTGGTGCTGGGACAGCAGCGCAAGCGCCTCCTCAGACTTTCCAGCTGCCTGGAGGACTGTGCCTCCAATAATCTGAACAGTGACATTGTCAGCTGCAGACGCGGCCAGCTTCTCAATTGTCTTCAGCGCTGAATCAGTCTTTCCAAGGTTGTACTCGGCAAGCGCACCGACGGCCTCTAGATCGGGAACGGCCTCGCCCTGAACATCTGCAAGGACATCTTCGGCTTGGCCAAGGGCGAGACGGGCTCGGAGCTGCAGCACTCGCGCGGGCAGGGCGTTTTCGGGGGAGAAGGATGATGTGTCGAAGTCGATGACCTCCTGGTACTGTGACTGGTAGAAGTGGGTGTGGATGTTGATCAATTCGCCCTCTGCAGAGTAGGGATCCATTTTGGCGATGTTGCGTCTTGCTGGCTTGTACTCCGTAGAGAGAATAGCATCACCAGCCTACCTGTAGCAATAACTGGCCTTCCAGCTCAATCGCTCCAATCGTGGTGGGGTCCCCTGAACAGGGACGGCACCAGCCACACCTCTAGACTTGGGTGGCGTGGCTGGTGAGATTTCTTTCGGCCCAATAAACGAGGCAGAAAGCCTGACTCACCTGGGCAAGCCACACTGGCTATCGTAGCCCCAATCAGGAATAGCGTTGACCCTATCGCCCACAAAGCGAGAAATCACCAAACTCTCCCAAATTTCGCTTTACTTTCGGAACTTTGCATCACCAAACACTCAAGTAACGACACCGCACACCGTCGTCAAAATGGTACGTTAATGGGCTGCTGCTACCACTGATCCTCAGTCAACCCCTTCCATACCCGATTTACCAAAAGCGATCCTTCGAATGTTTCGTCCGCACGATGGCAGTCTTCTCGATTGAAAACGACAATTTCTTTTTCGCATTGAATCTCTGTGGAGGGGGAAAAGGCTGAAGAAGATGGCGCTGTCGCCACATCAAAAATTCCGAAACATCAATCATGCCATCGCGAAAGTGGGAAATTCTTTGACTGCTTGGGACTGGGAAATTGATATTTCGACAAAAGACTGCCTTGTGCCGGACAAACCATCGCTTCGACTCGCGCCCGTCAACTTTACACCACCCGCGCGACCATTAGATGGCTGACATTTTCTCTTCTTCGGATTAGGTCAACATTCCCAAGACCCGTAACACCTACTGCAAGGGCAAGGAGTGCCGCAAGCACACCCAGCACAAGGTCACTCAGTACAAGGCCGGCAAGGCTTCCCTGTTCGCCCAGGGTAAGAGACGTTATGACCGGAAGCAGAGCGGTTATGGTGGTCAGACCAAGCCCGTCTTCCACAAGAAGGCCAAGACCACCAAGAAGGTCGTCCTGCGGTTGGAGTGCGTCAAGTGCAAGACCAAGTTGCAGCTGGCCCTGAAGCGATGCAAGCACTTCGAGCTGGGGTATGTTATCCAAGGGACTGGCGGGTTTTCGCGTGAGACAGTACTGACAATGACTACAGTGGTGACAAGAAGACGAAGGGTGCTGCTCTGGTGTTCTAAATGCGTTGTTCTCCGGTATTATCAATTCTTATGCTTCTCCTGGCGGCATACGGGCATCATGGAACTTGGCGAAGGGGGTACTGGTCCTTGTTTAGAGGACAGCGGCTCATAGGAAACGAATAAAAAGATTTCTTCATGGACCGCATTCACGCGTTTTTTACTGGGATATGCTTTACAGTGTTATGGTGGAAAAGCCAACCTGGGACAATATTCCAATTCACGATGGCCTGGTGTCTCTGTGCTAGGCAACTTTTAGTTCATGGAGGAGGCTCAGACTAGCTAACATGAAAAGAAGCCGAATTTCAACCTTTTCAGAGAGCTTATGGTTTCCGCGAATTGTTACCGTGTCTATATTGTCCTCTATGTCTTGTTCTTGTTCTAGATGCTGGATACTGACCCGACTTCTTATCTAAAAACCCTCGCCGAGCACAATGGTTCGGCCACCTCCGTACCACAGAGCGCCGTTTCGAACATCCAATCCTCTCTCCTGCCCAACAACCCATTCACCAATGAACTGAGCATCCTGTTGATCCCACACCTCCTTCTCCAGCCAAGCATTGATGTCATCAATAGCCTTGACCCACTTCTCTCTCTTTTCAGGAGTGTCATGCTCGTCATCTGTCAAATACCGTCCCAGTGTGATGTGAGCACTGGGGACCTGATATCGCGAGCCAACTTCAACTCCCGCCTCCTTAACTTTGTCAAAGATGTCTCTTCGGAGGTGATGATATGTGTAGTCGTCTCCCTGAGTGACGGGTCCATTGGCGGGAGTGTCAGGAGCAACTGGGGCAGGGGAGAGAGGAACTTCGCCAGAAGCTGGTAGAAAAGAAAGGGCAAAAGCGGAGAGATCATAGGAGATCATGGGCTTCACGAGGCGAGAGCGGTGAGTGTGAGTGTATGAGGCGATGGAGGGCGCAGCAGGGCGTATGATGGACACAAGAGAGTCAATCTCCTGGGGAGTCTTGGAGAAGGTGATTTCAAGGGTCGTCATATGCATCCTGTAGGTTGGCATGAGCCAGATTTCTGAGCGATGCTATTAGTTAAGACAGGTACGTTAGATTATGGGATGAATATAATCGAATACACACTCGGCGAAACTTCCTGAAGGCGTGCTTGAATCTTTGCAGCCAACTCAATGATGTGAATTGGAGGACGTGCCCAAATCACGAGGCAGTTTCGCTCATCGCGGAAACCGGGCTCGATTTCGGGATTCTCAAGGCGAAGAAGGCACTGGTCAATCACGAGCTCCTTGTAATCCGGGGAGAGAAACTTTTCCTTCTGAAGACCATTGCGTTTGGTGCGGTGAGCGTGATATAGGGCTTGGATTTCTTCCTACATGAAAGAACTGTTAATTTTCATTCTTGGCCCGCCGCATATTGGACAATGGAGGTTTGTAGAAATTTTGAAAATGTCAACTCACAGGCTTGTTATTGCAAGCTTGGATGAAGGCCTCGTAGGGATTCTCCCCCGGCTTCAAGACGATGCCAGACAGATCCTCAAGCTTATTTTTGGCGTCGGTGGAATACATTGCGCTCCCCATGATTGTTCGATATTGGGATAGGAATTCGTCTCTAGCTCTATATCATATGTTCTTTCAGTATGAATTATATCACGGCATGGGCCTCTTTATCTAGTCGTGCTGCGCCCTTGGGCTCTCAAAAGCGACATTATCTCCCCGCCTCAGCCTCTGTGTGAAGCGTAAGTGAGATGACTAAGCGGCCAATGAGGTGTCACGACGAACAGATTTCATCAATATGTTGAAGTAGTTTGGGGCTGCGAAATTAAGAATACGAGACGGGCGGATGTTAATTAAATCTCCGGCCGCAGAAAGAGGTAGTGAAGTCAAGTTTTCTCGTGGAGGGCTAATATTAAAGGTTCATAGTTTGATCGACCAATCTCTATGGGGTATCTTAACCCGGATCAACGGCTCAGCCCTGCTACCTGAAACAAATTCCAAGAGTTGGCAATCTTCGACAGCAACACCACTGGCAAATTGCGATACCACAAAATCCATCTTGGTTCCCGTCTGCCCTAATACTACCATGGGAGAATGCCAAGTTCCTGGACCATAAGTGACAGCCTGACTCTCCGTAGCGGTGAAAGCACGGAGACGCCCGAGATCCGGAAATCCCCTCCCGGGTAGCCCATCGCCAGCCGGCACAGGTAAATCTTGATCTTGAGGACTGGGAGGGAGGCTCGGAGCGACAATGACTAGATATGTCGATGCAGTAGATTTGATGGGTGTGAATGTTTGCGCGGTGAATGGGTGTCGTTCGAGATGTCGCACGGTAAATGTGTTTTCCCCAGTGGTTTCAGCGCCACCTCTTGCAGCACAGACAAAGATGCTCATAATTGGTTCTCCCTTGCCGCTGGGTGCTTGATTGTAGAGATTCTTGAGGCGACTGACATTTCGATACTGGATTGCAGAGCCTTGGTTGGCGGAAAAGGCGTTGGGTGGCAATGATGAGGCGTGAGCGTCGAATGACGAGGGGTGGACGTCGGGTCGTGGATTGGAGATGACGTCTCCGAAGGGTGAGAATGCTTCTTGAGTTAGACGCTCAGCGGTGATTTGTACATCGAGGTCGCCGATGGGAACTTGGATCGCCATGGCGTTGAGATGAGAGGAAGATGGATCACAGGACTTGGAATGAAGGTTGGGCTGCGATCAATATGGAAGAGGTTGTTCAGGTATATGAGTATGTATAGTAAGTGTCACCTTGGAAAGTTCATTAGAAAACGGATCGAATTAGAGAATGCTTGTTAGAGATGAGTATATATCGAGGATGAACTTATGGAGCGTGAAGCCATCACGGAGGCCGGGCGGTGAGCTCCGGTGCCGGACCCGCCCGGAGAAACTCAGCGGCTGAGCGGGTGGCGGCGCCTTTTCCTTGGGAAGGAGAGGAGGATTCGATTTCAAGTTTGCACATGCCCAACCTCGCTATCGAGCTACTATTTCTCATACCCGACATATGAAGAATATCTTCTCCTTTTCATCTTCTTCGTCCTCTTTCATCATGTCATCCAAAACTCAAACCTCAAACCAAAACTTGCCTGAGATGCTCCGATTCTTATCTCTGCAAAATCCAGCCAACGATCGGCATGGCTAAATCGACCAACTCCGTTATCGCGGCCATCCGCTCGCTGTTCCCATTCTAACCCCGCGGCCCCACGACCCAACCCTCTTGTCGCTAGCCCTTGTGCGTGAGAAGAGCAGAGATTGGCTCAATGTGCCCAGGTTACGCTCCTAAAAAGTACCTGCAGCGCATGATGGTTGGTGGAGGGTGGTTGCGAGCGCTGCTTTGGCGGGAGTGACGGCTCGCCCGTGCCGAGCGACGAGGATGGCGAAAAAGATGATTTGGGTAGCATCATCGACTAGGATCTCGCAGAATTTGTTTCTTTTCTTTTATTTTTCCACCGTCTGATTCTCTTTCTCTGTGTTCCTGGATTAAGATTTGGTCCTTTTGAGGTTATCTGACCTGAAAATCTCGTCATATTGCTTCATTTACAACACCACGATTGATCGACGCCGAAAGTGGCATTTACAAGCACGATTTTACCGCCCACTTTTTTTTCTCTCAACCTGTCGAGGCCGCGTGACCTCAGAAAATTTGCGATAGATGAGGCACGGCAAATCTGATGGCGACGAAGATGAGCCTGGCGAGGAAATCACCATCAATACTCAACTTCGGAGCTCTATAGACCGTGATTCTGTGAGCAGCCATGAGGAGGATGACGCACTCCCATCACCTATTTCTTCCTCTGAAGCTCAGAATGATAGCAGAAGGCCGGTTGCATGGAGCGAGCTTCCCAGGAAAGACCAGCTTTTCATCATAACAATGGCGCGGATGAGCGAACCGCTTGTTCAAACATCATTACAGGTGAGACTTACACAGGCTCGGCGGTGGCGCGACATCAAGCGCTTGCCTGACGGGGCCATGAATGAAATCCCCCTCATTGAGACATGATTTGAAGAATTCACAAACTCACACTAAGACACTGGGTGTCTATTTCTCATAAAAGGCCTACATGTTTTACCAGCTTAAGTGGTTTAACCCATCGCTCCCCGACTCAACAATCTCCAGCCAGGCCGGCGTTCTGCATGCCAGCTTTACAGCAGCTCAGTTTCTCACGGCTATGATGTGGGGTCGCATTGCCGACTCGAAACGCGTGGGACGGAAAACGGTTTTGCTGATCGGTTTATTGGGAACGAGTGTGTCTTGTCTGGGATTCGGCTTCTCAACCACGTTTTGGCAGGCGCTGCTGTTTCGGACAATCGGCGGTGCTACAAATGGTAACATCGGCGTTATGAGGACAATGTAAGGGCTTCACCTTTCTTATTTCGTCTCAACCTCTGCGCGACTTGCTATGGATTATACTACATCATATATGAGTGAGTTTATACTAAATGGTTTCGATGCAGGATCAGCGAAATTATTCGCGAAAAGAAATATCAACCTCGAGCCTTCCTATTACTGCCAATGACCTTCAACATCGGCGTCATTATTGGCCCCATTCTCGGCGGCATCCTCTCCGATCCGGCCGGCAGTTATCCTAACCTCTTTGGCAACATCAGTTTCTTCGTCAAGTTCCCTTACGCAGCCCCCAACATTGTCAGCTTTCTCTTCCTCCTGCTTGCCGCTATTGCTGTCTGGCTGGGTCTTGAGGAAACACATGACGTCTTAAGAGATGGACCTCCGGATCTGGGTACTAGGCTAGGGAAGAGGCTGATGGTGAAATATCGAAAGAGATTCGGGACAACGCCTGAGGCTGAGGGATATTCATCGGTGCCGACATCTGACGTTGAGCTGATCGGAGAGGAAGCTCCCTCCACAAGGAAGTCGACAAAGAGGTATACCCAGCGATTGCCTTTCCGCCGCATCTTCACACGCAACGTACTCGTCACGTTGGTAGCGCAGTTCTTTCTCACGTTCCATGTCGGGACATTCAACTCGCTCTGGTTCGTCTTTCTCTCAACGCCAACCTCTGAACGGGAGATTCGACTACCCTTTTGGTTCACCGGTGGCCTTGGCCTGCAGCCTCGCTCCGTTGGTATGGCCATGGCCATTTTGGGGTTTATCGGCATCAGCATGCAGCTATTTCTCTATCCGAACATATCCGCGCGTCTCGGCACCATCAGATCATGGCGACTCTTTTTGCTCTTCTTCCCAGTGGCCTACTTCCTCGTGCCGTACCTCTCTGCTGTGCCTAGCACCACGCCGCCGCCTGAAGCAAAGACTGGTATCCTGATTTGGCTTGCGATCTGCGGAGTCTTGTTCTTCCAAGTGACTGGACGGACGTTTGCGCTTCCCAGTCAAGTGATTCTCGTCAACAACTGTTCGCCTCACCCTAGCGTGCTGGGCACAGTCCACGGGCTGGGTCAGAGCGTTAGTAGTGCTGCTCGCACCATAGGGCCCATGGTGGGAGGTGTGGTGTACGGGTTTGGTTTGAACAAGGGCATTATCGGTCTTGTCTGGTGGGCACTTAGTAGTATTGCCATCTGTGCATGCTTGACGAGCTTGTTTGTGAAAGAAGGCGATGGCCATGAAATTTGGCTCGAGGGCGATGAGGAAGACGAGCCGAGCGCAGATCGATAGATTTAGTTATGTTGTAAAGGGGTGATTAGCCAGCACCTTAGTGACTTCAATTCAAGTATCATAACAGAAGCACCTTTATCTACATATGTGTATATTCGTCTATTAGAACTACTGCTACTTCAGATTCTCACTACTATCCTACCCTATCCTTCTACCCATGCCGCCAAATCCATCCATTCGCCCATGATTGCACATGATGCTCCTTTATCCTGTAAACATATGCCGTGTATAAATGCGCTCAGAGTGTCAAAAGATCTTGAAGAGTTCTGAGTGCCCAACTAGAGCAGAGGCATATGTTTTTCTTCAAGGTCGGCAGATATTCCGATTTGACATGCGAACAGAAGTTGTCTCGAATATATTGGTCTCTTTCGGCCATTGGGAGCTTTTCTTTGGCTTCTTCAAGGTTCATGACGCACTCAATAAGACTCCAAAACGGTGTAAAGATGACAAACATATACAAAAAGGCGTGAAACACATCTAAAGGGAAAGTAGAGGTTAGCGTGTACCCAAACTGCAGCGAATCTTCATCACGGGGAGATAAAGAGTATGGAAATACATACCAATGACCACGATGGCCATGTTGACATCTGAAACCCAGAGCTTCCCCCAGAGCATGATGAAGAGCTTGGATAGAGTAGGCCAGCCTGAGTAGAACGAACGGGGCAGAAGAAGCGGAATCGAACTGATGAGTAGTTTCCCAGTATACCTCAATACAAATGGTTGGATTTGACAGGGCTCGAGATAGACACGATACATGGCCACATGCATGAGCCCAATGAACAAGACTACGAGTAATATATCACTCCAAGTTTTAGGTTCGTCCTGGGCTGTATCTCCATCTCGGCTCTTAGGTTGAGCGCCTCGGCCACGACTTCTCTGGGTCCAAAGGTATATGATTTGCTCCTTTAATTCCGTCAGAATTAAAATATTCTTGTGCTGAATTCGAGTCCATATCAGGCTGACGATGAGGAATAAAAAGTTGCTCAAACGGGATTGCAAGGCTGTCGTCAAGGCCGCGACGCCGTGCTCAAATATTTCGTTGTCATTGTAGTTTAAGAGCTCCATTGCCGACAAGATGCTCGTGGTACTAGCATTGTTGAAGGAAGAGACGTTGAGAACCATGTCGACTAACATGTCGTCTAACATGTCGAGTATCTCTGGAATAAACATCATTTTGTATAGTAATGTGTATATGCCAATAGGTCCTATTGGGTAGGTATAGTAAGTAGGTAATATCGTAACAATTTGAATGAATTGATGATGGATGCGAGATGTAACAAAGATGAAGTTGGGAGGAGGGGAGTGCGAGAAAGACGCAATATGTAGGAAAATAGAATTAACTCCATTAAACAAACAGACGGCATTATCCACTCCAATACTTTGCGTCTTATAGTTTACCACAAAACGCCATAGTCTGGAGACGTCTGTGTAAAGTTTAGAGTGGTCAATGTATCTCTTGAACTATGTTGAGAGACATCATCTCGGAATCATTCGTTATCGTGTATAAGCTTCTGATCCAAAGTATATCGATGATGAGGCTAATTATACATCAAATTAAAACAGAGTAGCCGACAGTTAAGGATATGATCAACTATGGGAAAGGGAGTACTAGTGGCAATAAGTGATTGCTTTGGAAACCTGCATCTGGTGGCTTTATAAGGCGATCGACCTGAAAAAGACATGTTCCAAGGAGGTATTGAAGATGGAACCCAACCGTGAATTAGAAGGGGTGTCCCCGGTTGGAGTTTCGAGATAACATCAAAGATAGGACCCAACCAGGAATTAGGGGGGCTAGAAAGAGTCTTCCGTTTGAAGCCCTGAGCCAAATCCGCCGTGAAATAGCACCGCCGTGAAAACGCACCGCCGTGAAAACGCACCGCCGTGAAATAGTATCGCCATGTAAGAGGACAACACCATCGAACAATTCGTATGTAGCTGTAACGGAGGCTTAGACTTCATCATGTTGCAGTCCACCCGAGACCAATACCATACTGCCTTGAGAAACCTCGAGTTGCCCACGAAGTGGAACTCTTCTGTAGATAACACAAAGTCGGAGCATATAACGCCAGAGTCGACTAAATTCATTGAAGGCCTTTACGATAAATGCTTGAGTGGAGACAACGAATAACAGAACTTTCGGTGGCTTTATAAGATAAATGCATTTTTGCCCAGGAGAGTTTTAGAGAGGGTCAAGTACCTGTACCTTGGTGTCTAGATTTGTACTGGATGTTAAAAAAAGCTGGTGAGATACATGCTCTACAGCTAAAATGTCCATCCCTGTTTGACTTTATACAAAGAGAGAGAGTGTACCATTATCTAACGTAGCTTTTATACATCTTCTTGCCGATATCAATACTCTCTTCTGCTATCGCTGGTCTCTTCTACTATTTATATTTTCCTCTACTAAATATACTCTCTTCTATAATCACTACATACTCTCTTTTACCATCGCTACTCTCTTTTACTATCGCTATTCTCTTCTACTATCGCCATTCTCTTCTGCTATGGCTACTCTCTTCTACTATGGCTACTCTCTTCTAGGCAACACAAAGTCGGAGCATATAACTCTAGAGTTGACCAAATTGGTTGAAGGCCTGCACCAATAATTCTTGAGCTGGGACAATGAATAACCGCACCTTTGGTGATATTGAGAATGGAGGACCGTGACGTAGCTTTGAGATGACTTCCGTAGTTGTGGCCTCGCATCATATTGTATTGCATATCAAGACTCTCCTGAAACTTGTATGGCAGAGTTGGGATGATAGAGCCTCGGGCGGTTTGGCTTTGCCCATTGGCTTGCTGAAAACGAAGATATATGGAGGCTATCTGTGCTGTCCTCAACTCTGGCCGTCGCGAATGGGCTGTACTTCGAAAGGGCGATATCATGGCGTATAGTGGAATCCGGGCGACTGGGCTTTTATCAGAATCCTCAAGGCCAGTGGCGCATGCCTTGACAAACGCACGAGAGAGGCTATCCTTTGTGATGAAGTATTGGTTATACTTAGGTAGATCTTTTCTTAGATCTCCAGGTAGTAGTAGATACTAAGGTACTTGGCCCTCCCTAAAACTCTCCTGAGCCAAAGTGCATTTGTCTTATGAAGCCACCAGATATACTAGGTAAGTAAGTTTCCATGGCAATCATTTATCGCTCCAAGTACTCCCTATCCTCTAATTGATGATTCCTTACCTGGTAAACTATCGGCTACTCAAGATTAGATTATACTTTGGTGTACAACGAGTCTCCTGGTAGATTTACATCATGCTCAGCTAGCTGCAAGTATAGCAGCCTTAAATACACGCAATGTCATGCTGATTCTTTTACTTCTTCTTCTCTTCTTCTCTATCTGTAACATCGTTATAGCGCCCCTAAATATGAAGTAAGTTGTTTTATGGACGTATGGATAATCGTCGAATTTTACTCACAGTCTTCATTAGTAAAATCAGCAAAATACCCCGTGATATTATTATCACGTTATTATACTTACTCATTATCTCCTTATCACACTTACTCCTGTTGGTTTTATTATACTTACACCTGTTGGCGGTCGTGCTCGTCACGGTCGGCGAATTCCTCAAACTCCTAGGAGGTGCCTTCGGCCGCCCTAGTGGACAGAGATGG
>LVVK01000022.1:498132-583385 GCA_002022785.1 Trichoderma guizhouense | reverse complement strand
ACAGGACGAGAAAGGAGAGCTCGCAAGAAAACGGGGAGATCGAAACAAGAAGCGAAAAGGTGGAAACGCTGGGGAGCTCATATCTTGGTTTCACGGCCCATCAACTCCACCACCTTTTGTTTCGTTTTCTTTTTTTCTCTCCTTACCTATCTTGCTATCTCTCTCTCTTCTCTTTTCTTCTTCTTCTCCTTCTTCTTTCCATCCCCCCCAGCTGCTCCGTTTATCCCGGGCTTTTCTGACCTCAACTTCCAAACTTGTCTTGCGGCCTGTCTCTCAATACGAAGCAACATCCCCGACTGGTTGGCTGGGTTTTGCTATTCCGCAGTCCAGAGTGGAGAGTGGCTGTGACACGCACACATTTTGGGGGCTGTATCTCGAACTTATCTGCTCAGGTTCAATTGATGACGACGACGAGCTCCAAAAGTGGATGAGCTCTGAGCTGTCCGCCGATCGCCGTTTTTTTCGTCAACACACGAGTACGAGCCCGAAGCTGTCATTGCCCCGTGGCGGAAGCGCCCCTCGGCACGGCTTCCGGTCCTTGCAGCCGGTGATTCCATACCGCTGCGCATCCAACTGTCGGACATCGGAAATATCCCTTTTGTGGCTTATTTGTCGACATCATTACTGTCGAGATTGAATCTTTAATTTGTCGATAAGATAACGTATCGAGTTTGGGCTGTGCAGCTGGAAGAGGTCGGATAAGGCAGGCTTGAGTATCCGTACACAGGCTCAACCTCAACACCAACTCATTCTCACAGGATGAGAGTCCCCTACGCTGCTCTCGGCGCACTGGCGCTGCTGTTAGAGGCCGCTGGTGCGCAAAAAGTATCGTACTCAGATACATCAGGACTGTCCTTTTACCAGGGCACCAAGACGCAGCGAGTGGGCGGCGACCCCATACCCACGGGCGCCTATACGACATATCGCTCCAAAATCACCCTCACAGGCGCGGCCAGCTCCAAAACCCGCTCGGGGTCCAGCTCCGGGACCAGCTCCAGCTCCGTCACCGTCAGCTTCCCGACCGGCTCGATGACCACGGCCGCCAATCTCACGGCGACGGCTTCAGCACCCCCGGAGCCGACAAACACGCAGCCCTGCAACAACCACATCGAGCTGTGCAAGCGCAAGTTCAGCAACATCACGCAGGTCGGCTGTCACAACTCGCCCTTTGTGCGGCCGGGCAACTCGGGGTCGAACCAGGAGCTGCCCGTCAAGACGCAGCTGGACGACGGCGTGCGCTTCCTGCAGGCCCAGATGCAGTTTCCGGCCAACAGCTCGGTGCCGCACTTTTGCCATACGACGTGTGATCTCCTCGATGCCGGGCCCATCACCGACTGGCTGAGCCAGGTAGCAGAATGGGTGGACGCTCATCCGTACGACGTCGTCACCGTCCTGCTGGAGAATGGCAACTATTCGGACCCGTCCATCTACGTGCCGTATATCGAGCAGACGGGCATTCTCAAGTACACATTCGTGCCCACCGTCTTCCCCATGAGCCTGTCGGACTGGCCCACGCTGGAAAACATGATCATCCACGGCAACCGAGTCGTCATGTTCCTCGACTACAAGGCAAACCAGACGGCCTACCCCTGGCTGATGGACGAGTTCTCGCAGATGTGGGAGACGCCCTTTGACCCCGTGGACCGCACGTTTCCCTGCACCGTCCAGCGTCCTCCGGATCTGTCCACCGAGGCGGCGGAGGACCGGCTCTACCTGATGAACCACAACCTCAACGCCGAGTTCAACGTCTTCAGCCTCGAGCTGCTCGTGCCAGCCGTCTCGCTGCTCAACGAGACCAACGCAGCTGAGGGTTACGGCAGCGTAGGCCTGGCCGCCAACAACTGTCGTAGCGACTGGGGCCGCGCGCCCAACGTCCTCAACGTGGACTATTATAACTACGGCACGCCGGCAGGGTCGGTATTCGAGGCGGCTGCGAGACTCAACAACGTCACGTACAACAACACGTGCTGCGGCAAGGTTCAGGCGAGCGGTGCTTCGGTCTCAAGAGGTATGTTTTTGAGTTGGGCCGGCGTCGTGGCCTTTGCTGCGTCAGCATTGTTAATGTTGTAATCCATCAACCTGCCCTTTTTCATCTGCTTTTTCTTATTTAGTTTTTTTTTTGGCATGTTGCATGAACAACTTCATTTCCTTTTTATGTTGTTTATATATCTCGGAATTAGCACCGACATTTGGTTCGGGGGAACATGGCGCGGCGATTTGAATTGGGAGTTCTCGGCAATGGGAAGAAAGAAGATTACGACACGGACTTGTCACTTGTTATGGGAACTTGAACCTAGACATTTTAGCTCACTCAGCAAAGGGCATTAATAGAATAAGAGTTGCGGATCAAAGACATCCGTCTCCTCTCAGATGATGCTGAATCAGCGGTCCTGATACAGGATTCTAATTTAAAGCGAGATGAATAAGTACATACATTCAGTAATATGAGCACCTAATCAAAGCATTGAATACTGCTTTTGTAGGGAAACGTCTAGTAGTATTCATCCAGCAACCGAATTTTATTATACAAATATAGTAGCAACTAGGTACTAGAGAAATATAGATATAGTAGCAGCTATTAGAGAAATGTAGATATAATAGCAGTTATCAGGGAAATGTACATATAGCAGTTACTCCCTTTGTAGGCGTATGATTTAACTCGTGGGTTTTCTGTCATCCGGTTTGGGCGCTTACGTGACCAAGTTATATATAAAGAACGCTGTTCATTTTGCCTCCAAAGTGTCCATACTCATACTGACAATCACCCATCGTCGCATCACGCACTATAATCTCACCGTTCTGCGATCCGCGCGTACAAATGGCAAACAAAGCACAACGGGAAGCCGGCTTGCCGCCCCCTTGAAATGGCCTCCGCCCCAAGGGGACAGGACAAGGAGGCCGCCGTGAGGCTCAAGTCAAATCACAATGCAGAGATGGTGTGTGTCTGTCTTGTCGGGTGCTCGCTGCATTAGGTTCTGTAGTGGCTTGGAGAACGAGAATGCCGACCACCGCTTAAGCAAAAGCCCAATCACAGGCCGTACAAGACGCACCGCGCCAGGGGCCTGCAGCAGGCTATTAGTTTGAGAGGTTCAGGTTTGGAGCTATCAGGCGCAATAGACGCTCCCCAAGGCGAGTGTTTGGGGGCGGGCCAAGTGGGATCGTGCAGGAGAGCTGAGCTGAGCTTCTGGTCTGCTAGTGGGTGCTGCGTCTTGTTTGCCGTCTGCTGCTAACCGGGTTACGAGTAGTCCGGGAACAGATGACCAGCAAAGTTGAGGCAACGCAACGCAACCTCGCAGCCCTACAGTAACAGGTACAGGGATTCTGCTAGTCCTGTAGGTAGTTTATGTGAGTTTTATTCATCCTTTGGCTCCAGCCGTTTGATTCCAACTTGATCCCCACCCTTGCCCAGTTTGACAACTTCCACGACTTGGCGATGGCGGACTTTGATGATCCTCCATATGCCGACTCGATTTAGCTACTACTAAGCTGCCTACCTTACCTCAGTAGTTCACTCTTCACTCTTCCACACTTTGTTTTCATATCTTCTCTTCCCTCGTTCCGTCTCTTGTTCTTGTTCTTCTTCCCTTTCCCTTTCCCTTTCGCTTTTGCTTTCGCTCTCCATCCGACGCTTCCAATCGTTTATCGCTGCAACCCACCCCAGCCAACAGCAACAGCCCCAGCCATCAGCTGCAGCCTCCTTTCCAGGTTCTCGTAGCTGCAAGCACCACGGCAACACCAATTGCCGTCATTCACCGTATTGACCAAACAAACGGGCACACAAACAAACAAGCAAACGTCACAGCTCTCATCAGTGACCTCCTTCTCCAGTTCTCACTTTCACCCCGTTTGCCATGACTCTCTCGCAACGCCATGGCTCATAATAACCATCAAGGCCGAGAGCCCTTCAGAGACCCGTGGGCGGGGCCCTCTCCAGACCAGCATCTTGCGCATAAAGTTTCCGGCCTCTCAGACGCCGGCGAGAACAACAGCCCGTACGGCCACGACGATGCCTCCCATCCGCTGCGGGGCCGTGAATCCATAGTGTCGATGGACTCGGAATATGACCGTCGAAGTTCTGTGCCGTCGACTGCGTACGGAGGAGACTTGCCCCGGAGCTATTCGCCAGCGTCTTCGTGGTCTGGTTCGTTTTCCTACTCCGGTGCCGGTGGTGGGGGATACGCTCCAACACGGGGTCTGTCCAGGGGACACCGGCAATCGAGCTACTCTTCGGTGCAGCAGACCGTTCCTGAGAGCATCCGGGAGGAGGAGCCATATGATTTATCTCTGCTCAAGGCTGCGGCGCCCATGGGTACGTCGAAATCGCGGGGTGGTTATGAGGCTATACACGAACAAGACGAGGAGTATGACGCCGTGCCGGCATTCGATTTCACAGCAACACTCGGGCCGCTTGGCTCGCACGACCACGCCTTCATCAAGAAACTGCAAGAGGAGGAGGCCAGGGGACATTTGACGGGAGGTATAGGCCAGGGTTTCCACGCGGACTCTCAGGTACACAGCGGCGAACTATTCTCGGCGCCAACGGTCCAACGCAGCCTTTCCCGATCATTCTCACGGCGGAATCAGGGCAAGCAGTTGAATCGTGCCGAGACACTGCGTCATATGGGTCAGGATGAGGCCAACCGCCGCGGCGAGGTCATCGAGGTCATCATGGAAGAGCCGGTGGGAGCTGATTTGAGCAACATGGAGGGGCACAACATTACCATGCGACAGTCGACGTACGCAAGCTCAATCAAGGAGAAGACGACGCAGACTTTCTATCCACAACCCAACTGGAAGCCCTTCTCCATGCGATGGCCATACCTCACCTCTTTGGTTCTCATCGCCGCGGGCCTAGCCGCCATGCAGGAGGTGTTGTTCCAAAAGTATAAGAAAGGTGGGATGGTCAAGTTCACATCCCCTGATCAGGTGAACCCGGGTATTTTCTTCGTCATCAAGTTTGCGCCCACGCTGCTGGCCGTCATCTTTGGAGTCTTGTGGCAGTTTACCGACTTTGAGGTGCGGCGTCTGGAAGCGTTCTATCAGCTTTCCAAGGAGGACGGCGCGGTGGCCTCGGACTCCATCAACATTGATTACGCGACCAGCTTCAACTTTTTCCGGCCGTTTCGGGCTCTGAGGAAAGGTCACTTCGCTGTGGCCGTGTCGTCCATCGCGACCATCTTGGCCGTATCGCTAGTGCCGACGTTTGCTGCCGCTGCTGTCGTGCTCAGCCCATCCCGATCCGAGCGAATGGCCAACCCAGACGGATACAAGACGCTCAGCTTCACCTCTGTTTGGTCGCGGCTCTTGACATCGACCCTCGGCGTGATTGCCGTGCTGGGTTGCATCCTATTGTATCTTTTGCAGTCACGCAAGTCCGGCCTCATGTCCGATGTCCGGGGAATCGCTGGTCTCGCATCTATGGCCGTGGTGAGCCACATTCTCATGGACTTCAAGGACATGGATACCGCTTCCCATGGCGACATCCATAACCGACTCAAGTACAACCGCTACGTGCTCCGCAACTCGTCACTCGCGCCCGATGATTCGTACGTGACTTCCAAGGAGAAGGAAAAGTCCAATGATCACGACCTCCCTACAAACCCACATCCCGTCATGCTTCGCTCGGTGGGCATCATCTCCATGATTGTCGGGCTCTGTCTCTTTACAGGCTTTATCCCAGTCTTTTTGTTCACGCCCGCCACCATCGTCTCGGACAAGGCGCCCTGGGTCATTACCGTGCTTGTTGTCCTCTTGAAGATGGCCTGGGGCGGCATGGAGACGGCAGTCCGCATGATGGAGCCCTACTATATCCTCTCCAAGCGGCACGCGCCTGCCAAGACGCTGCTCCTGGATTACACGGCGCTTCCATTTGGCTACATGCCGATGCGCGCGCTCGTTAATGGCCATTTGCTCGTGTTTTTCGTCGGCTTTGGCAGTGTAATGGCCGAGTTCTTGACTGTTCTCGTGGCTGGTCTGGCAACAGTCGACGGACATGACTTTTTGCTCGTCTACAATGACGGGAACAAGACTTGGGAAATCAACTCTGGTACGGAGACGGTCAAGTCCTTTTACGTATCCGTCGCCACGTCGCTCATAATCCTGCTCTACATGATTACCGTTGCTTTCGTCGTCTTCTTCCGCCGACGACATGCCTTTTTACCGCGTCAGCCCAACACCATTGCCTCGGTGCTGGCGTATATCCACCAGAGCAAGATGCTCTACGACTTTGTCGGTACGGAAAAGTTTACTGCGACGCAGGTGCGGCAGAAGCTTGGAGAGTACAAGACGTATGGCCTGGGGTGGTTCCAAGGACGGGATGGGCAGAAGCACTGCGGCGTGGACCAGGAGGAGCTGATTAGCAATTACAAGCACGGCATCAGTCTTAAGCAAGGGACTCAGCCGTGGAATATGCAGTGGGATGTTCTCTGAGGATACAATTCAAGTTTTTTTGTTTCTTTTTTCTATTAAATCTTTTGGCGGCTTGGTTTTGTTTTTGTTTGTCTTGGGATGGAGTGGAATGAATGGGCAATATGTAGATAGATTTGGATGCATTTACGCGGGATCAGGCACAGCACTGTGTATGGCAAATATGAAGCAATCGAGCGTTTGTTTTAAGAATTGAGCATTGTTTCTCTCTCTCAGCAATACTGTTTACGCAGTATATTGTAGTTGTATTTTCTTCTATAGGTATAGGGTAGGCAGTTGATGAACATGGTATCATATCGACACGCAATCAATAGTACAGCGCATGAGTACGTTTGTCTATTGTTTGTTTCACGAGCATCGGACGGCTCACGATCACTTCTATCCTGTCCTGTTTCAGGCGCATGTGACGCTATGATCAGCGATAGGCGGAGAAAAGATGATTGTTTGCTCGCAAGGAGGGGGGCGGGAACGTGCTTCTCAGGTGAAATGGAAATCAACGAGGCTGAGCAGCTGGAAAGAAACACAGCAGAGATGAAGAGTTCCCTTTTTTTTCATTCCGGTTAGGTATGGTATATAATGAAGATTTGGGGGCGCCTAGGTAGTCTCATCATTGACTTTTTGCTGCGCCACTGCCAGCGATGAGGCTGCCACGGCCACTGGATTAGAAGGGAGCAGGCATGTGATGGGCATTCGAAAGCAAGCGAAAATAGATGGGCTGGGCAACTAGACAAAGGGATTCATTTGGTGCTATAATATCATTGATGCTTTATTGTTCCGGGTTTGAGGTACAAAAGGGGGCCCAGCATTCCGGCGATTTTGACTGGAATGAGAGAGCGCATGCATCGAGGTGGTTGCGTGTGTCAGATGGCTGTTGTGAAAGGGACGGGACGTGACTAGCTTTTTTGGTTAGGGTGCCAGCGGAGCATCAGATGGACTTGACTTGAATTCTTTTGGGGATCCTGGCCTTGTCTATACGAGTATTGTGTCCACGCTGGGATTTCACTGCAACAATACGAAAGTAATGTGGTGATGGACAAGCCAAACAGGTAATTTGGAACAGCATCCATCTTACCCATATAGGCAACACCACGAAACAAGGGCACAGCGCGGAAAGCATTCAAGGGGATCTGATCTGCCACCCCGATGACGTTTGTTCGACAACATCCCGGATTCAAGTTTCTCGTAAAAAAATGCATGCGACTCGCAGCCAACCAACCAACGGATTCGTTCTTAGGTTGCCCTACCCGGGCGGATTCCACGGCCCATCAATCAGTGGGGAGAGGGGACTTGAGATGCGCCGGGTCGGTACCTTGGATATCGTGGAGAGGGTGCGCCAAGGGCATGTACCCCGCATGCCCGACACGAGTAACGCCGCGAAGCTCCATCCAGAGTGTTATGGGTCCTTTGTGGATGCCATCTGGTGCTTTTAATGGCTAAGGTTTGAAGTGGCCGCTTGATTGGGAATCCGTTTGGGGCCTGGCTAGAGGGATTGATTCTATTCTGGGCTCGGCCCATCTTGCGCGCGCGGATGCTCCGTGCAGGGTGCAGTAGTTTGGAACCTGTAGCAGCAGCAGTAGCAGTAGTTCCTCTGGATTATAGGCAAAATTCCAGCCATCAAGCTGTCTATCTCTCCCTTGAAGCTGTGAATTAAAACAAAAAAAGAGTGGAGGGCTGCTCACGGTGGCTGGTTCTACTATCCCCAACTCGAAAGCCCTGTAAAGCCCGAAGCTCGTAATGCCCACAGAGCCCTGATTGGCGCCCCGCTCCCTAGAGCCGTCCACTGTAAACGCTGCGATCTGTCCAGGAAAAAGCGGGAAACGGCTGGGCTGGGCACAAGATCCAGAGTCGACGCCTCTTTTGCATTGCATGTTTCCTCTTCTCTCCTGCAACTCGCTCGCTGCCCCCAGGACCATCCATTCGCTTTTGTTTCCCTCGTGGCCGCCGACTCAAATCGCCCGCTGTTCGTTTGGCCATTCCGGTGGTTAATCGGCGACTGATCGCTACGGGTTTTTCTTTTTCTTTTCTTTTTCTCGTTTCTGTAACGACCAGGGCAGGAAATCTCTCTCGCTCCGCAGATCTGCCCATTTCGTCATCGACCCGTGCATCACGAAAACTGCACTCTTCAGCGCCCTTCAGCATATCATTATCGTGGTCGCAGGAAATTTTCAACTCGTCGAAAGCGCTGCTCCCAGAGCGCTCAAGTGTGGTCGCGCCCAAGTTCAGTTTACCGACGGAAGCGACAGAGCAGGAAAACACGCTCACCGGCATTCTTACGGCTGACCTCGTATTCCGCTCCATTCAGTTTTCCCCTCGTCATCAACTTTGCAGGGCGACCCCGAATAGCCCTTGATTCATCAGCGACTCGCGAAATTATCGTCGTCTGCATTTCGAGCAGATAGAAGGAACGGAAAAAAAAGGCGTCACTAACCACTATCAACTATGCGGTCGTTCTTCAGAGCGCCGCTGGCCTTGCTGGCCATGACGGCTTCGCTGCTGTCGCCGGCCGACGCGGAAAAGATGCTCTTGTCCAACTCGCTCAACCTCTGCCAGCAGGATTCAACCCTGCAGGCCAGTCTGTTCAATGTCGTCTACACACCCGCCAACAACTCGGCTAGTATCAACATGGTGGCCACCTCTTCAGTCCAGGGCAAGGTCTCATTCGACATTGAAGCGTCTGCGTACGGCTACACCTTTCTCAGGCAGACCGTCGACCCTTGCGACATTGGCCTCCGAGGTCTCTGCCCCATGGTGTCTGGCAAAATCGCCTTTGGCTTCAATTTGCCCGTCAGCGCATCCGCCTCTTCTCAAATTCCCGGCATCGCCTACCAGATTCCTGACTTGGATGCCACTGTCAAGGTTCGCGTTAACCTGACAGGTACTGGCGAGAGTGTTGCGTGTGTCGAGGCCGACATTTCCAATGGAAAAACCGTCAACCTCGTTGGTGTTAAGTGGGCCACTGCTGTTATCGCCGGCCTGGCCCTCGTCTCATCTGCCATCATCAACGGTCTGGGCCATTCCAACACCGCCGCCCACGTTGCTGCCAATTCTCTCTCGCTATTCGGATACTTCCAGTCCCAGGCCATCATCGGTCTCACTGGCATCCGTCTCCCGCCCATCGTGCAATCCTGGACCCAAGATTTCCAATGGTCCATGGGCATCATCCGTGTGGGCTTTATGCAGACCATCTTTACCTGGTACCAGCGCGCCACTGGCGGTACGCCCTCCACCATCTTCGATTCTCTCACTACCGTCTCTGTTCAGTTGGAAAAGCGAAGCCTTCAGGTCGCACAGGCCGGTCTCAGCGTCCTCAAGCGCGGCGCGGCCATTATGCCCAAGCCTGCCCTCCAGCTCCTGAAGCGCGGCAACGTCATGACTGGTTCCGGAAGCTACGTTGTCTTTGGCATCCAGCGTGTCGCTTTCAAGGCCGGCATCGAGAGCACCAACCTGTTCATGACTGGCCTCGTCTTCTTCTGGATCTTCGCCCTCATCGTCGCTGGTGCTGTTGCTCTTTTCAAGGGCATCCTCGAGATTCTCGCTGGGCGAGGCATCATGAAGAATGACCGATTTATTGAGTTCCGAAACGGATGGATCACTGTCCTCAAGGGTATCCTCTTCCGCGTCTGTCTAATCGGCTTCCCCCAGATGACTATCCTTTGTCTGTGGGAGTTCACTCAGCGTGACTCGGCCGCCGAAGTTATCCTCGCCGTGTTCTTCTTCTTCGGCCCGCTCTTCACCCTCGCCTGGGGCGCCAGCAAGGTCATCCGCATTGCCCGCCGCTCAATCTCCATGCACCGCAACCCCGCGTACATTTTGTTCTCCGACCCGCAAGCTCTAAACAAGTGGGGGTTCCTTTACGTCCAGTTCCGTGCCTCAGCCTACTACTTTATCATCCCGGTTCTCTTCTACACCCTCATCAAGTCCATGTTCATTGCGCTGGCTCAGCGCAGCGGTGTTACCCAAGCCATCGCTCTCATCATCATCGAGGTCGGCTTCCTCATCGCAGGCTCCGTTCTTCGTCCCTGGATGGATAAGAGCACCAATTCCTTCAACATTGCCATCGGTGTGATCAATTTCCTCAACGCCATCTTCCTCTTCATCTTCACTAATGTGTTGGACACACCCCTAATCGTCATCGGCGTCGTCGGCGTTGTCCTCTTCATTCTAAACGCCGCCTTCTCCTTGATCCTGCTCATCATGGTCATTGTCTCCACCACATTCTCCCTGATCCGCAAGAACCCGGATGCGCGATACCAATTCATGTCTGACGACCGCGCTTCCTTCATGAAGTCGCAGTCGCAGCTCAACGCAACCACCGAGCTTGACGCCCTGGCTGCCACAGCTCGAGGTGACAAGGTTGGCTACAAGTCTGGCTTTGATTTGGAGGACAACGAGTCCATGTCCTCTGGCGACGTTCGAAAGCACAACGAGGCTTCTGGCTCCTACAGCGTCTCTGCTACAAATTCGCAAAACTCGTTCTATCCCAATGGTCAAGGCCAGGCCGCCGCCATTCCCCTTTACCCTGCTCAGCGAGGCCCGAGCCCTCTGCGAGAGAGTTCGCCGAATCCGATCGCCTCTGCCGTCTCTCTGTCACAGCAAAGGACGGCAAACACGGCCAGTCCAGCAAGCGGACATCGGTCGCAACACAACGCTAGGTAAGCAACATTGCAATTTTCACACATAAACCTCACCGAACTTGGCTAACGAATAATTCTTCTTTCTAGCCCTTGGCAACGTGGTGCAGGTTACGACCACTAGATGTGCTCTTCGACGTAACATAGGGTTATGTGTAGTACCCGCAGGTTCTTGATTCAGTGAAATCTCCATGATACGAGTAGGAGACAACTGATGTCACTAAGAAACCTGGAGACATGATGGCGTTTGTAGGGATGTGTTTGGCGTTGAGGTACAATGACTTGCTTTTTTTTTTTCATCTTACGTTCGATCCGCTTTGGTCCTGCTCCATTGTATATACGCCGATCATTTATAAGGGGCTAGGACGCAGAGGTTAGGGTTATCATTTCATTATTTACGTGCACACACAGAGTAGGCCACACTGGTCTCATGGGCATTTGGGAAGACTCATTCCTCGTGCTGTAGGATAATGTTACAACAATAAACGTCCAATTCTCGCAATTGTTTTGCCGGTTAGTACGTGATGTATTGGGAGTGCTATGTGATTTTATTATGCCCAACTAGTCCTCCCTTCTCAAGTATTTTCTGTCCATCTTCATCATAATTTCAGAGTCCAGTCACTGCTTGCTTGCTCGCAGTTGAGTCTAGTATCTTTGGCTTTTTCATTTGCTTTCTGTCTTGCTTCGTTCGTTCACTCATGCTTCTATTAATTACATCCCCTAGTCTATAGCTGTCCCATCACCACCTCTACCTCTGATAAAGAACTCCATTCCTAATCTTCGGCCTCCAAATCCCAACCCCCATCAAAAAGCAAAGCCTTACAATGATCAAAATCGTACAAACCTCAACACAATAAACACAATCAACCCCCCTCGAAACCCGTTCCAACGGCCCCGCCAAGCGCACCGCAAAAGTCGTATCGTTCAAACACACAAAGTTCCACACCAGAAGCACCACCTGAATCATGCGCCACACCTTGATGTCGTCCGTATAATGCAGAAGCATCGCCGTCATGGCAGCCACAGTGGCCATGAGGGCAAACATTTGCTCTAGGACAAAGGCATCGCGGTGTCGTGTTGATGAATTGTTGAAGAAGAGGGAGGAAGAGAAGGAGCCGTTGCGGAGATTGACGTAGCCGCTCCAGAGCATGATGAGGGGGTCGAGTTTTTGGAAGAAGAAGCGGTAGATGATCCACATGTTTGCTGTGTTGCTTGATAAGGCGATCATGGTTGAGTGAGTTGAAGTGGTTTCTGTGGTAGGTTTGACATGAAAATTGCCTTGATTTGTTTGGCGTAATGGCCAGGTGAGTTGGCGTTTTGTGTATTCCGAAATTGACACCAGGTTTAACTTACGAAGTATTCATCAATTTTTATAATCTTGTCAACGGTTGCACAGGATTTAGGCAGCCTCTCCGCCAAATTAAACGATTTCACAACCGCGAAGCCATTACGCGATCCTTTCAGGCAGCCACTCCACAGCGCTGGGGTCAGAGAAGCAAAACCAACAGGAGACAAACAATGAGCTGTTTCAAGGTTAAGCCACAAAAGAAAACCCCTGAATTGATTTTGTAACGCATTTCTATTTTGCTGCGTAATCACACCAATGATAATTATATATCCAAGGTAGAGTGTAGTAGTAATACAGTAATTCATACATTCATCCCTCTTGAAGAACAGCAATAGCTCTCTCGTCTTCACAAGACTATTCCCTCGATGTCGTCTACAAATCACAAGAACCCACCTCATACTTTCACCGCGGGTGTAGACGTTAATCTTGCAAGGCCCTGCTGAGCCTGCTTCACTCCCTCAGGAAACTGCATCTTGCCGCTCATCTCAATGCACTGTTCGTATTTTTTCCTCGCCAGCTCCGTCTTGCCTAGCATGGCTGCGATGTCGCCCCAGTTGCAAAGCGCAACAGCACAGGCCTCATCACATTCGGGCGTTCGGTCATCGCCCTTGACGTCCTTTGCATGAACATATGCGTTTTGCGCCCAGTTAAGGCCCGCTTCGAGACATTCTTTGCGAGTCGTGGGCATGGAAGCATCAAGAAGCTCTTTCAAGCCCTCAGATGGCTCCATTGTACCCGAGGTGTACAAGGGCTGCTGAGCAAATGCCGCCGCCAAGTTGTTCATAATGACCGCTCGATGGCATGGGGTTTCGCATAAGCGGAGAGCCTGGAAGAATAGGGGGATGGCAAGCTGGAACTGATCGCGGCGCTCGTAGTCTCGACCAAGTGACTCCATCGAACCGCCGAGTTCTTCGGGGCTGAGCCACTTCTCTTCTCCAGGCTTGGGCCCATCGATTTTTCGTCTGCGGAATTCCTTGAGGGAAGTTTCGACCGCCCAGACCAGATGCTCGTGGGACTTGTCCGGGTTGAGCACATGCTCATCCGAGTATAGTTCACCGAGTTTAACGCTTGTTGAAATGGCCTTGGAAAGCAATCTTTCTCGTTTGCGCCACAGGGTCTCACTTGGCTCCAGGGGAGCGGCGGCATCATCTGCTTGATCGATTTTATCACCAGAAGCTGCAGCCACTGCAGCAGTCTTTTGTGCGTCGCCAACATAGTGCCCTTGGTTGTCCACCTTGCCGTCCTTGACAGATTGCTCCATGACATCAATCCATTTCCTGCAGTCTCCAAGGACAGATTCTAGAACGTCAATGGCGGCCTTGTGGCTATTGATCTTCTCAAGCCAGAACGCTACCTGGATCCTGATGCCCAACACTTCGTCGGAGAAAGGGTCCAGGCCAACCTCGGCACACTGCTCCATTGCCTTCTTATAATATCTCAATGCAAGCTCGGGATCTGGTTTGATGTTGGTGTAGTAGATGGCGCGGCGTAGAGTGTTTGCGACTGGTTCCGGATACCTGCTAAACTGCGAGTTGTAGAAAGTGTTGATGTATGCTCGAATCGCAACCGCGGAGAAGACGAAAGTGAACAGCAGACTGGAAAAACGTTAGAATAGAAGAGCTTTGTATCTTGGTAATAAGAGACATACAGAAGAACATTCAGCGTGGTTACACCGGGGTTCTCGCGATATGACTGCCGAATGCCTCGAGGGCTCAGCGCAACAACGAGGTTCCGCAGGCTGACTCCGAGCGCACGCCCCGCGAACTGACGAAACGTAATCTGAGGCTTCCCCTGTGCTGATTCTTTGTCTTGAGGCGTTTGAGAGGTCGATTGATGTCGTTTTTGCTGGGGTCGCAGGGCCACAACAGCCCGGAGGTAGACAGTCGCAGCGGGTGATTTGACCTGGACGGAGAGCAGGCCAGTGGTGGCATGGCGGAGGCATTGGCCTCGAACCGGCCTCAGCGAGGCGACTGCCGATATTGACATTGCTTCAATGTCTGCGCATGCAAATAATAGCTGTAATGGTTGAGTTGTTGCGACTTGAAGCCTGAGGCTCGAAGCTTGAAGCTGGAAATATTTCCCCATGACGGCATCTCTAGAGCGAATCTTAAGAGCACCTGGTCCGTGCGCCACGGCTTTCTCCCGTGCCGAGGAAGGTGGGGTTGGAGGGCAGAATACATACCGAAGACCAATATCATCAATATCAACTTAGCCATAAACTCTTCTATCCTTCACCTCAACCCGTGATTCTCAGCAGAAAAAATGTCTGGAAAATTCGAGCCCAAAGTCCCCGTCCAGCTGGACCCTCCCAAGAGCGATCCCATCTCTCTCGAGGCTCTAGCTGCTGCCAACGGTAAGTTGAATGTTTGGCGCCCACCACATCCTCGGCCGCTGTCTACTGGAGCTGTGCCGGATTCATGGCAATATCTCAATGGCAACGTGCAAAATGCTACTTTAGAGTCATAAAACCAAAGTTTCATCTTTATCGAAGCTTTATGATGGTTTATGACATCTAACTTGCCGCCGAAATCTCCATCTACAGCACAGCCTTGCTCATCATCACATGCGCTCTCGGCTAACCCGGTTCTCCAACAGGTGTTGATGGAGCAAAGACCTACGTTGCAATCAAGGTATGCCCATAAGATTACACCTCTAACTCCAAGTTTTCACATAGCTTACACATAGTCTCAAAGGGCAAAGTCTATGATGTGACTGGCAACAAGGCGTACCAGCCTGGAGGCTCATACCACGGTGCGTATCTTGTCTCTTTCTCGTCGCATCCATCATTAGACTGCTTCACATACATGTACAGAAACTGATAGCATAAACCAGTCTTCGTTGGAAAGGATGCTTCCAGAGCACTGGGAAAGACATCTACCAAGCCTGAAGATGTCGTGCCAGACTGGCAAGACCTCAGCGACAAGGAAAAGGGGACTCTCGAGGACTGGGTGACGTTCTTTTCCAAGCGATACAACGTGGTGGGAGTTGTCGAAGGTGCCACTAACTTTTAAGCACATGGAGTTGGACCTGTGGATATAGACGCGAGGCGTGGGCGCTTGGCACAGCGCATACTGTCACATACTGAGCGGAAAGGCTTTAGCATGCGCCATGATTATGGCAGAATATTCTCATTCTTATCTCAAAGTTCCATCTCCTGCTGCAAGTACTAAAACCTTCTGCTGTTTAACAACTGGTGCTCCATTGTTACCCATTAATACCGTAACAATCTCAGGATCCCCTCCCAGTCAGCACCTCCACTCCTCGGAGTAGCCAAATTTTGTTGAACTCCCGCCTACCGCAGCAATGGAATAAGTTACGACGCACCGAATGAAACGCCGCCGCTTATAGTGTCCGCATTCAGCTATAGTATGGCATGCAGTGAGAGCAATTTACATCACAGACAGTAAGAGACCACGGGCGTCGTGGGGGTGGTCGGGTACGGGTACAGCACACTTCTGGGATATATATGTACACTGCCCATTAAACCCGCACGCCCATATCTCATCTCCAACCTCTGATTGAAGAAGAAGATCACACGTACACACCTTTTTAAATGCACATGCTTCAAACTGTAAACAGCACGAGCGTTAGTGTTTGTACGCCCTCCCCGTCAAGGAGATGAGATACGCCAGCATCATACTCCGTGGCGTAACGACGAGTCAAATGGGGTAAAACATGCATAAATTAGCATCGGGCTCCCCAGACTGCAGTTCCGTAGAAAGACGAAGCGAGGATATATTGCTTTCAAGCGACGGAAGTGAAGCCGCCCAACCAAGTGTGTTACACCCCCCGTGTAACTCACAGAGATGCCTCCTTGCATCAGAAGCAATATGTGCTGGCTGCTCTACTGGCCCGGGGAATGATACGGAAAGGCCTACATGCTCTTGGGACGTCGTCTTCAATTTAGCGTGTCATTCAGAGTCCACCTCAGCACCATGTACGAGTCAAGTAACTTGGCAACCAACATTGCTGTCCGACGCCCCTCTCTCTCCATGCTCTCATGAACCCGGCTGTTTCTTTTCTTTTTCCATCCAGACCCGCCATCAGCCGCAAATCCTTTGCATCCAACCATGCTTCAACTCCCATGCCTCGAAAACAGGTTTATGTGCACTCCCTTCAGGCCCATAATCAAGCCCCCCCAGCTTGCGGTCTCCGTCGCCCGTCCCGATCCCTGTTATCCGAATCCACGGCGCAATATCGTTCACTCATCATTGAACACCCCGATGCGATACGCCCACGGGAGAGCCCTTGACAAGGCACTCATCACACGGAGCTGCCTGTCGCCATGAGCTGCGGAGCACCTTGACTCCCAGGCACCCATGGTTGGGATCGTTGCGCGCAAAGTGGCAGTAGGACTTGAGCCGGACTTGGGAGTGGTTGCAGGTGAAGAGGAATTCCTCCCAGTCGCACATTATGGGCAACGATTCGAGGGGAGTAAGCTGATGAATCACGACGAGACTCCATTAGCAATGCTACAACATCATGGGCTGGTGCTTCGTATTGTATCCTTACCACAAGATTCGGCGAGATCTTATCTGGATCAAATTGGTATTCGTTGCGAATCCTTTTCTGGGGCTCAACCTGTGAGAGTATCGGAGATAAAGTCTTATCCGGTAGGAGGAAACGGGGCCTTGGGAAGCTTTTTATGTGTGAACCATACATGCAGAGGTCACAGATGGCCTCTTAGATTAATGAGAGCTCGCTTCCAAGTGGCAAGCATCTCCATGACGGCTACCTCTATGATTCTCTCTATCCAGTCCAACCAACATAGAAACAAACACAGGTGCATGAGGTGGACGCAAGGAGGCAGACGCCATAGCATCATATGAGAGCATCGTACATGCGAGCACGGATGTCGTAACATTGTGTGGCTGCCCCCCCTAGAGACCATCTCGGGGGAGAAATGATAAGTCACATATATGTGCTCCATTCTGTGCCACGGTTGTCGTCAAATCTAGATTATCCCAGTGGACTGTTTCCCCCAAAGTAGCAGTGCGAGTTACACGGAACGTTCAACCAACAGTCATCTACCAAGTAAGAGGAGGGGAAGGAGGAAAGATGATCTCAGATCTCTAGAGTGGGTGGTGCTATCAGCATCATGCTGCTGTGCGCCCTCTTGGAGGAGCATGTAGGGTTTTCAGCTGCCCAACCTCTCTCATTCTGTTTGGTCAGGGAGCTGAAACGCGCATATTAACAACTATCTCATCCGCACACGCCTGATGTCGAGCGCTGAACACCCACCCTCTATCAGATAAAAAAAAAAAAGAAAATAAGGAAAAAGAAACGACGGTCCAGCCGTTCACCCTTCTCGGGTGTGTACAAACAAATGTTTGTTCCCTCTTCTTGTACGTCCTATCATCTCCGCAAACACTCCCTCCCGGCTGGTGTGTGTTACCTCCGTGAACCACGTCCCCATGCCCGTGATCTCTGGCCGCCCAACCACTCGCGAATCATAACCTCGCATGTCAAGTTGGGGGCCAATGCAAAGCTTGCAAGACAAGGGAATAGTCCCCGGGCGCTTACGGTGCCGTCTGAGGAAACCAACAAATTCCATTATCAACGCCTTTGCGTTAACAGCAAGGGTTGAGGCCAACTGGGCGGGGGTGTTTACGAGCTCGACTTATGATCTTTGTTCTCGTTAGGGCGTGTCTTCCCGTGGGAGCGGTTTCCGGGTACCCGGATTCGCTAAACAGAGACAAGCAAGGCCAAGTGGGCGTACTCCGTATGCCAGCTGTAGTATCTGACTTGAAAATCAAAATGCCTCAAGCGACGCGATTGTTTGTAATGGATTCCTGCCCGAACGAAGCATATCCGTGATAGGGTTTTCGGGCTCAAATCCCGGCTTGGCAACGAACCCATGGTCCAATCCACCCTTGTGCTGGTTTTTGGAGCACGCTCACAACGGGCCCTGGGAAGTTTCATTTCAACTTCCTGATAAAGGATCACTGAGGAGTTGAGAAGCCTGAGACAATTTCATAAAAAAAAAACAGGATTCGTCTATTTTCTTATTGGCCCCCATCTTGTTGCAGCCGGCATCCTTCCGCGACCAACCGGGACTTTGAAAGAATCCCCGCCGGAAATTGATATGTGATGCGAGTTTTGCATATTTCCAATGTGTGTTTTTAAGCTGAATTTGTGCAGCGCTGGTGTTATGCCGACTAAGCTGGCAGGAAGACTGGCACTCTCAAGCATTCGCTTGCTAGTGTATCAGAATTACTCGCCCAGCTCTTATTAATAGATGTATGACTGATTTGGAGGTTGAGATTTACACGAAGTTTTATATACATTTTATATTTTGTTGAAATGGCCATTTTGAAGTAGTGTGAGCTTTGTGTATCTGAGTATATGCATTGTTGGTAGATGGCGAGTTGAGTCTTGACATTGAATAACTATATGCATACTAAAGTATAATAGCTTTCTATTCTCCCTTGGCGAGGAAAAATTCAGAAATAGAGATGTCTTTATTCGAGCTATAACTGAAGACTGCTTCTTCAACTTAAAGCTATATAATCTTTCGGGGGGAAAAAAGCAATATTAATGAAACTGAATTTTGTTTCATAATGTGAGTTTGATTTCTCCATTAATTATATTTAAACCCTGAAGAGGTCCTATCACAATACCCTTTCAATGTCATATATGCAGTTAATAGATAGTTCATATACACATTTTCTCTAAGATAGTTTGAGTTGGTTAGGTATATAGCAAGCACCTTGTGAATTATATGTGAGTTCTTATTAGTTGTTAAAGAAGATATCTTGAAACCCACCTATCAGTTACCCATATTGAATTCTGATATGTACCTGTCACCGACGGCCAAGAATTAACATTATACATCTCCAATGCTCACCCTTTTATCCCTTTACTTATCATTTATCTAACACTGTCCATGAAATTCTTACTTGAAATAGCTGCAGGTTTGTTCTCATTAAGTATTAAGTTCGTGTTCAGGCAATATTGATGGACCGAAATGCTAGTTCATTAGTATATGGATTTTCACCAAATACCTAGTTCAAATGCGTTGCTCTTCTATCGCATCTCTGCCAACAATACGAAAACTTCATTCTCATTGCAAACATTCTTAATGTAACATGCAGATGGTCCCTCTTTCGATAATGTTTCTTTGTGATAGCAGGTGCTTATAGAATATTGATGAGATTCATATGGGAATAATACGAGGACTCTTACTATCGGAAGGTATTTCTTTTCCCTGGAATTTGATGTAAATACTGAAGTGTCCATCAAATTCTAAATGTCAAATTACATGAAAGGAGAATAAAGCAATGCCCCAGGGGAGCCTCACAACACTCCTGTGCTTCAAAGTTGACCTCTCCCCTTAACATTGATCTAACTGATCGCAAGGGCCGCACAGCTCTCGCTTACGCCGCTTTAAAAGGCTATACCAACGTCGTAAGGCTTTCACTTTGTAAGAAAGCAAATACTAACTAGAGAAAGCTAAAATTGTTTATATCCTTTGAGGGCTCACAAACTTTTCTTTCCTCTCACACGGCTCTCGCTCGCGCTGCTTTGAAAAGCTGTATGAACGTCTGTTGTTAAGCTCTTGCTTAGTGAGAAAAGCCAATGTTAACCAGAGAAAGCCGGAGCTTGGCGTTTAGCCTTAATAGGAAGCTTCTTTGTTAAATCGTATCGATACCTCCTAGATAGGCATTATACCTATGTTTCCACTGCGGAATGGTAAGGAACAGTGCCGGTCCATTCTATGCGTCTGCGAAATCGCAGACGGCACTCTTACCTATTGTTACTCCCGTCTCTCGCAAGGCCTTGAGTTAACAGCATCTTCAAACGGAGATACCCAAATCAGCCCGCTATTCCGCCTACGACCAGCTCTCAAATGCAGGAAGAAAAAAAGAAAAAGGCAAACATTTGCCTTTTGAGGAAAACCGGGGCAAGATGCCTCAGCTTATGCGACAACAGGCGACAATAAGGCCACGAAATCCATGCAGCTGCAACTCATCAAACAGGCGACGTGGACGTGCGACAAACGATACAAGACCGATGGTGGTGTTAATTGGGCCGGCACATACGAGTTTGAGCGGAATTTGCCGTGAGATGCGACACGGGCCGTGGATTCATGGGCATGGCTGTGCTAGCAATGACACCTGCACGACATGCCACCAGCTTGCGACAGCCGGCTTCGGCCCAATTTTGCGAATCTACAGAGTACGGGTGACAGACAGGGGAATGGAATCGCAAGAGTCGCAAAGAAACTCGGAACTGCAAGACTCAGGATGAGTGAGCGATCCGGCAGCTTGGGCATCGATTGCCATCAAAAGTGCAACGGCATTATCAGCAATAAATTGGGGGCGGTGTCTCGGCAGCTCGAAATTGTTGGGTTTTCGGTCTTGGGTCGCGCGCTCGTGACATTTTGCGTGGTTGCCTTGCGAGGGATCCGGACGCCTTTTTTTACAGTCGCGGTTGCCTTGTTTGCCTTGTTGTCGAGAGCAGAAAACTGCGGTTCTTGAGCCGTCGCGGGCAGTCGCGCGCCGATCTGATTGGACTAATCGCGACGAAGAGCCCCTGCGCTTGCGTCTTGCATGTCTGACCGAGCATGTGCAGAAGCCGTCGAAAGTGAGGCGAGACGAGTCGGAAATTCCATCGTCATCACCACCATCATCGGCCTCATCATGCACAACTGCGACCCCTGGATCTGATCCCCAGCAACTGCGGCAGCATTGGTCGAAGCCGGCACGACAAGCAGCGCGGGAAGAGATCCGGACTGACCGACAGCCACCGGGCGGCCAATTAATTACCGGCCTCGAGCACGATCTTTTTCCATCGCGGAAGTTGACGACGGGTCTTTGCTTGCTGTCCTGTCACCTACTATTACTAGGGCCGTTGCCTTACCGCTGCGTCTGGGCGCCTCGTTTCTGAACGCTGTCATTTCCTTGCCCGAATTTACAGCACGGCACGGCACAGCACAGCACAAGCCCCGGCGGTGATGCTTGCCTCGACCCGGCGCCCATCTGCTCGTTAATGCTGCCCAGCCCGTACGGGTGTGTGCCTCGACGCTCATTCTCGCCCTCGCCTCTCCCACTGTTACTCGGTGTTACGTTTTACCCCAATCATCGAGCCCAAGAGTGTCTGCAGACCGACTTTACTTTGACTTCCGATGATCCTCTGCCCCCTCTCGCTGTCGCACTATCTATGCTAACCCCGCCGTTTCTTTTTCCAACGGACGGACGATATTGGCCAACCCGCCCAACAACGCGGCGCAGCTGGGCTCTTGTCTATACCCACTGCTGAGACTATAACTCGTCTCTGCTCCCACCGAGCTCGCCCTGGCAACAGGAGGCCTACGCTACTTAGATAGGCTGTGCGCGACCATCCAGGATAGACAAACAGTCTCTAGCCCAACATGAATCGAGCATCTGGGGATTCTCAATTCCACAGCTCCAGCTCTCAAGATAGCCCGCGGTTCCAAGAGCCATACAACCTCTTCCAATTTTATAACACAGATGGCCCCTGGATTCCTCAAGGTGTCATTCAGCCAGCAGACACGCTAAATTCCTCATCTCGTCCGTCTGCTTATAATAGCGGAGCGCCCAGCTTTCACGGTTACAGGAGCACTGGCTTGCCCTCTGATTGCGGCACCGCTCCAGACGACTCCGGCTATGGAGGTACTCGTTCAGCATATAGCTACGCTGAGAGCGTCGCGGGGAATGACCGGTGTGCGGAAAACGCTTACCTAGAGACGTCGGCGGAGATAATTGGCGACTTGACCATCAGCCCGATATATCAGCCACCTCAAATGCAACATCATCAAGCTTCCCCTGTAGAATTCCGATGTAGCCACTGCGGTGTCTCTTGCAAGACGAAATCGGAGCACAAGTATGTCTCATAGAAGAGGAGATGATGGCTGCCTCCATTCTTATGATATCCAGTTGCTAACAAAACGAAGGAAGCATAGCGCCAGACATGAAAAACCGTACAAATGCACCTACGAAACCTGCACCAAAGCTAAACAGGGATTCAGCACGCCCAACGACCTCGCTAGACATAAGAAAACTGTCCATCGCGAGCACAATGAGAACGATCCTATTTATATCTGCCACCATGGCGGCTGTTCTAGGAAGAAGGAAAAGCTGTGGCCAAGAGCTGACAACTTCCGGAGTCATCTGTCCCGTTCTCATAACATAAATCTCAAGGCAGACAGTGATCTTGGAGAATACCGCCACAAGTACGTGCTTTTATTTTGTACATCTATATCATCATATCTGATGCAGGCTGTATACTAAAGTCTTGTTGAACAGACCGAATACGGCAAAGCCAATTGGAAGAATCCAGGACAGGGCACGATCAACTGCTCATGTAAACCCCGGACATCGGCCAATGCAGCTGCAAGATACCCCTCCTGTATATACGTGCCCTCATCATCCGTGTCCCCAAACAAAAGGGAAGACGTGGCCAAGACTCGACGACTTTCGTGCTCATTTATCTCATGACCATAACTTACAGCTTGACGATGACCTCAAGGGTTACCACTTACAGTATGTGCACATATCCCAAGTTGCAGTAGGTGCCGACTGGCAACTAAGACGTTCCAAATAGATTAGAAGCAACAGAGGCGCACACGCTTCGAGGCGTTGGATCCTCAATCGCTGATGTTGACCCGGAGCCCCGACCGGCGCAACTGCAGGACTCTCCTGACTTGCGGGGCGACCCAGTGTCAACAACTGCCTCGGGTCAGGTACAAAACGAATCTTCAAAGCAAAGTAACCTGCCACTAACCCAGACGTGTCTGACAAGCGGGGATAGACCGCCGCTGATGCGGCCAAGTATTTTAGATGCCTTGGAAATGCCTTCGGTCCCTGGCTCTGAAACTCTTGCCAGCGATTCCATGGTTGATTTGACATGTGCAGATGAAATTTCTCTTGGAGAGTCCGAAGCTATGCTGCCTCGAGATGAAGTAACACCAGAACCATTTGATCAGGAAGGAGATGATATCATTGAAGATGAAGAAATACTCGATCGCCAAGAACCATCGATGCTCCAAATTGCTTCGCCCACCGCATCAGTTCAGCTCAAGGCTGACAGTCCTCAAGATGTTATCACCGAGTCCCTGATTGCAACACAGACGCCTGGTCAGGTTCTTGAATCATCCACAGAGGCGCCACCAGCCGACACGCCCACTTTCGAACCTTGTAAGGCTTCGGGGCTGTTATCTCTTCTTGAAAGTGTTCCGACGGGACAAATTCTCTCGTTTCTCAGAAACAACATCCCCAAAGATCTACTAGAGAAGGCCCTAAAGCCTGAAGATCCATCAGCAAGCGGGAATGATGATTCGAGTGATCCAGGGGAACACCAGAAAGCAGAGATAATCTGTCCAGAGTGCAGGAAAGCTTTTTCTCGAATGTGCGAACTTAGGTAATACCATCTCACACCCTATTTCATTATCCTTTCCATGGACGCATAACTCATACAAAATTTTAGAAAGCATATGAAACGGCATGACAAGCCCTATGGGTGTACCTACAAAACGTGTTGCAAGAAGTTTGGCAGCAAGAATGACTGGAAAAGACATGAGAGCAGTCAGCATTTCCAGCTTGAATCCTGGAACTGTAATATTCCGGGTTGCGACAAAGTGCTGCCTCGTCGAGAGCTCTTCAAGTGGCATCTCATCAATCATCACAATGAACAGGACAGCCAAAAGATTGATAAACTGCAGGAGGAGTGCAGACTGGGTCGGCACTGTGATCCACGCTTCTGGTGCGGGTTCTGTGATAAATTCGTTGAGATCACGGGAGAGGTTGTCAACTCCTGGACCAAGAGGTGCGACCACATTGATAGCCACTTGTTTGGTAAAGACGGGTTGGAGAAGAAAGACATGCACCAGTGGCGCTACCTTGAAGATAAATTGGCAGAGGCAGAACCTGAAGCAAGAGTGGCAGAGAGTTCATCCAAAGCCAGCAAGAAGCGGAAGGCTACAGAGGATGTGAGCCCGCGTCCAGCCAAGAGAAACAACATCAATTGGATTTGTGTAAGTCACGATGAGCTGATTCCACTGGAGAACTTTGTATATCTAACGTGATGAGCAGCACAACTGCGACCATCTGGAAAGCTACCACATAAGTGGTTCTTGTCAGGAGTGCCAACACCAGCGCTGTGATCATTGTAGAATAGAGGTAACAGAAGTGCCAGATGACGATACTGAGATGGTGAATATGGACTAAGGGGGCAGTGTAAACAAGGGGAGGACTGGAGGCGGTGCCCAGCCATCAGGCTGCGAGTGTTGTCATGCCTTCTCCAGATGTTGAGATAAGGTTGGCATTGGTCCAGCCGCGCAAAGCGTACAAAGGAGGCTGATGGCGATGAGATTGACGAAGCGTTGGAGGGGGCAGTACATTTAGCTTCATGTCCAAGGATGATGGTCGTACGAGGGGCATTGATCGGGCCGGCTTGACTGTACTTTGGATAAAATAATATGTTGTGTTTTGTGCATCTAAGTACATATAATAAAAGTCGATGGGAAGCAATTGTGCTTGAGGCGCAGTCAATTCTTGGGTGCCTGTGGGATAAGCGCCGTCACTGCGTGTTACCGATAACACGAGAAAATTAGACGCCAGACCGAATTTCACCAGGTACATGTACCACGCTGAACGCTGCACAGCACAGCCCGCGAAGTGACGATATGAGGGCCTACTAAGGAAGAAGATAAGAGCTGGAAAGAAGAAAAAGCAAAAAAAAAAAAAAAAAAGGCAACCTGATGCCTGCAGTCTTGGCAGCAGCACGCGGGCTGCCTTGCTTGGGCCTTCGCTCGAGACCCTGGAGAGGCAAAGAGGCTTCTCTTAGGACGGACGCCTTTTTCTTCTGCTTTCTGCTTTTCCTGTCTCGGGGTGAGACATTTGACGTAAGACCCCTCACGTTAGGACCTTTCGCTGGTGTTGTTTCCCCCCCTAATGCACGGGAAGTGTTGGCGAAAACAACAAAACTGAAGAAAAAAAACAGACTAAAAAAGAACTAAAGTGCTAAGATGCAAAGGAAAGGCGGCAAAGCGAAGAGAATCCCGACGGCACCCGGCAGAAAGGGAAAAGGACCAGGGGGGGCGCTTGTAGCAAAGGTTACTGTTTTGGGTCAGGATATCCGTTGTTGCTATTTGGCTTTCTTTTTTTTTTTTTTTTCTTCAGCCGTGTCTTATTATTGGGGGACTTTTGTTACGACGAATAGAATTTGTCATCGTCGTGCAAATCTAGGAACTGTACAGTAAAAAGGGCAAAACGGGACGACATCAAAAAAAAGGCAAATGGGCTAAAAGGGAAATGCATGGTAAGTTTCAAGGCAGGGAGAAAGGTAGGAAAAAAAACACGGCTGTACCTAGAATAAAACCTGGTTGATGCAGCCGGGCCGCCGAGTGAGACATGATTTGTGCTTTTTTTTTTGTCCTTTTTGGCCTTCCTGCCTCAACTTGGTAAGTCGGAGTATGGTTGTATTTTGGCCCGAAGCCCAGGCTGATACCACGTGGAGACGGCGGGATGCACAAAAGGCAGACAGAGTTGAGTGTTACCCAAGGTGTTTTAAAAAAGAAAACGAAAATTGGAGACGGCAGATAACAGCTTGGAAACCAGTTACGTTAGGTACTTTTCATGTCGTACTTCCGTATATTCCATCCAGTTCCTTTTTTTAGATTCCGTCCGAAATGGGCAGTGCAGAGTATCTAGTTTCTCTTTGCTTTCAATCCCTTCTAGAAGAAAATGCTTGGGTTTCATTCTTGTCGGGTATCGCTCTACTTGGTGTGTATAAAGATAGAAAATACCACCCAGCAATCCATTTGCCGGATGACAGAACAGGAAGGAGGCAAGCTATAAGGGGAATGATCGCGACAGAGGCAGAGAAGAGAAACGCTGCATATGGTTGTTGGTTGTTGCTGCTATGCAATGAGTGTGACACTCGCTGCATTAGCCGGCATCTCCATATTAACATGGTCCAGAGGGGTGAAGGGTGCCGCTTTTTGGGGTAGCTTTGGGGATGGGGAAAATAAGGCAAAGAGGGCTGTGTAAAACAAGAGATTGAGTGAGAAGAAAGAGGCGGAAAATGCTACTGCACGACTGCACGCGGCTACAATCTAAATCTGAGATGTGAGAGTACAGGCGACACAAAGAGAGAGTGAGCGAAGGGGGAAAAGGGGGTGAAAGGAAGGGGGGGTTGAGAAGCGCGAATCGAATAAGCGCCGCGGTGTATACCATACTCGACGGCGTCGTGCATGAGTTTGGTGCTAATAATGCATCCGTAGCGGTGGTATATGTAGATGGAGAGAGGCAGAGAGAGGGAGACAACAAGCACAAGACTGTACGAGTACTCCGTAGTTTCGATCGAGATGATGCCGCTCTGGGCCTATAGGAGGCGGGGACAGAGTACTGTACTGTACATGAAGGAGGGGCGTGCCAGATGTATTCTCCTCTCTTGTGTTGTTCAGTTGTTCAGCTGAGGTTGGAGAAAATGGCTTAGTAGAAAAAAAGCCAGCCAGATGGTGGGAAAAGACCAGCATGTCAGGGTTCAAGGGTGGGATGCAGGCGACAAGGAGCGAGTACCACTTGGTATGATGTGATGCATGGCCATGACTTGACCGGTGCGGTGGCCTATCGCACTAGAGCAGTCGAAATAAGGCAAGATGAGACGAGACGAGACGAGTTGGGAGGCCGGGAATGGGAAGCACGGTACTGTACAGTATGATGCTAGAGTGGGGATGTCATGTATGTCGGTACGAAGCAGCCTGTGAGAGATGCTGCTGTGAATCTCAAATACTCGAGCCCAGGCAGCAGGCCAAACGCTGCTCGGTGGATTGGGGGCCGCAAACACGGTGCCTTGGGTGGCTCCGGCATGCCCTGCTTCGATAGATTGTCACGCTCGACCAGGATACTCACGATTGGGCCCTTAGAGCTGAGAGGCAGACTTGCCAGGCCTGGGGACGATGACTATGAGATGCCAGAAGAGAAAGAAGGCGGCATCTTGGCGGCCAGCTTGATGCTTGGTTCCCCCAAGGTGGCTTCATGTTTCGCCCCAAAGAGGATTCAATGAGCGCCAGACACGGAGGAAATCCGAAACAGTGGGAGCACATGTTTGAGGAGGACGATGAAGAGATGAAACAGAAAGATGGGATGAATGGCTGAGGCGCTCGCGGGGCGGTTTCGGGGCACCTCCATCCCATTAGCTTTGCGAGACATACGATTCCTTCCAGTACAAACAGACCAACAGCATAGGAAGAGGTACATCTCCGTTGATGGGCCAGGGCACTTAGAACTTGAGTCGAGAGACGGGTGAGCAAGGTGCGTGTGCCTGTATGTGTGCCTACCGCACCGCAACGCTAGGGTCTCAACAATGGGCTTGCTTCATGTCGCATTCTTGCCTTGCCTTGCCTTGCCTCACCGTGCCTCGCATTGCCTTGTGTTGTTTGGTGTTTTGCTCAAAAGGCAAATGTCGGGGCCGTTTTGCCTGTCGGCCGCAAAAGACGAGCAAGTACCGGAAATATCACACCAATGGCCCGTGAGTACCGGCACCGTACATCAGTAGCATGATTGCGTGCTGGGAAAGGGGAAAGCAGCGGCCCTTTGGGTTAATCTTACTTCACTTGATGCATCGCATTATGGCTGCGCCGAGACCGAGCAGCTGCGACAAGCGACGGTGACATGGACAACGACCCGGGACGCTGGCATTGAAGCCCAGTACCTGGTAGCAGTTAGCAAAGCGGTGCCAGACCGGATAGGATATTACCTACTCTGCTCCGTGAAAGCACCAGCTCACAAAGAACCTGGCCGATATCACTTCTGAAAAAACAGATGGACCAACACGCAGGTGAATGACATGGATGGGGTGGGCACGTGGGCTTTGTGAGGAGGGGGTGTGTCTGTATACATGTATGTAGGAAAGCCCCGATCGTCATTTAGTCTAGCCATTGGCCAGAAAGAATGAGCTGCATATCGAACCGACCAGGGTGGCCCATCACGACAGGGGCTAACCCCTGTCATCAGGAAACCGGCGAGAAGGTCTGACTTTGCGTGTTGGGCGACAAGTACCATCGATGAACCGAACCTTTCTCGCTGCCGTTCAATTCGCCCGCAGCAGAGCGAGGTACGCTCGTAATCCGGTGCCGTCAAGTTGGAGTTTGTGTTTGGGCCAAAGGGAGCGCCAGGGAACAACGTTACGCTTGCCCCGAGGCCCCTGCCAACCTGTCGGGGGGATTGGTAGATCTTGACAACTGAGGAGGACCGAATGCCGTGACGATTTGCAGCTGCCAGGATGAATCTTGGTTGGAGATTTGCCAGTCGATTTCGATGGTGCCCTTCGGGATGGAGGGGTGGAGGGGGGGAGATATGACGAGTGTGGAGGTATCACAGCGTCGGGGGGGCTGTGGAGAGTTCAGCTTCAGGGTTCTTGTCACTCATGGGAATGCCTCTCATTCGAACGCCTCACTCGTGGCCCCAGCAAGCCATTTGCGGCTTTCACGTCGACCCAGGCGCTTCGTCGGACATATTGAATCCTATCCTGGTGAAGCTTGACGCCAATGCCATGTCGAACCGAGGCCAGAAGTTCCTCGGAGCTTGAAAATGGCAAAGACTTAGCAGGAGAAGCATCCTGGTGCGTGCAAAACGTCTATGTCCGTGACCACGTCCATGCGACGGCTCTGCCGCTGGCTGACGCACACGGAGATGGGCGGCGAGACAAAGATGCAATCGGGCACTCATACGTACCCAAGCAGCAGAATGAGCTACTGTACGGCACTGTATATTACCTGTACACCATCACGTACTCGTACTCCCAGATCGCGCCAGCGGATAGTTAGCAGACTCCGGTTGATTGCAAATCGACGACCGCCGCAACTATTTGGAAAAGCGACAAGACGCCCCGTGTAAGTGGACCGACCACTCTTGCAAAACATCAAAAACTGGGACAAAACAAAAACAGGGGCGCCGAGCTGGCGTTTTCCCCTGCCAGCTGACTCCCTATGTGACTCCCGGCCATTGCCCCAAGGAGGTATGACAGGGCACTTGGTCAGTGTTGGAGCAGCGAATTTCAAATTCAATGCCATGGGGAAGAACAAACCAAGACGCCGCTCCGATACCCTTGAAAACTCTAAGATGTGCCGACCATGGCTGTCGGAGTGGACCCTGACTTTGAAGTTGATCTCCAATTCAATTTCCTTCGTCCCCCTGGTTGTGTCTTTTTTGTCTCTGCCTGGCTCAGGTTCAGACAGATGACAGGTCCGAAAAGGGGGGGTGTCGAAGTTGACATTGGCAGCAAGGCCAGTCATGTGCTCGTCTGTCTCAGTACCAGGCAATAACTTTCCCTCCATCGTCATTGGCGCCCTAAGCGAAGAAGCTGAAAAAAAGATGAATATGTTTCCGGGCTGGGGGGCAGATCTCATTTGCATGTAACGAGATTGTGCTGTATAAGTGCATAGATACATAACATGGAAGGACCCTTGACGCCCCCGGAAGGTGCAAGTTGGCCGATGCTTCAAGCGGCATCAAGGCGGAAAGAGCATCTCCGCATCGGCCGATGCCAAAGCCCGATGTGATTGACGAGGCAAGAGCTCGTATCTTGTGTATTTTGTCTTTTCTTTTTTCGGGGACCAAAGCAGGGAGACAGTAGCACCCCAGGAGCTGTCGTGGTTCAGAGGGGCAGGCACCAGCCAACTCCGTGGCATATCAAATCAAGCACCCGGCCGGGACTTTGAATCTGACGATAATCCGGACAACTGGAAGTACAGGTACGGGCTTTTTCTGCTTTGGGATGGATCTCATCGGGGGATACGAAGTACGAAGCAGCGGAAGCAGCACCAGCCACAGCTACAGGAAACCCATCGCGAGCTGTACCCAGGGGGGTTCCCTGCCAGCCCTATCTATACTGCTGACGACTGACGGCAGAACAGGAACAGCTACATGGAGAGTACTCGTACGATCAGCATGGGGGAAGCAGCAAATGGGCCGCTTAGTGGTAGCACATGGGGCACAAGAGACAAAGCAGCGGAGTACGGAGTCATGGTGGCACTGCAACCAAGAGGGGGAGGGTGGCAGCAACTCGGACTAGTTCAAGAGTAAGACGAGCCACCAGTGCGGGTAGGGCTGGGTTTTTGTTCCGAGGATTGGCATTTGCTGACGGGGACCTTTTGGGGATAGGATTCTCCTACTAGAACGAAAAAGCTGACTGAGCGGTGGCTTAGAGCAACGTGATTTTGACGTGGGAGCAGAAATGCCGCCGAGAACTTGATGTGAAGTCAAAATACAGGTAGGTGGACTTGACGAGCTGTCAGCTATTAGCACCAGACGCCACAACTAGGGCCAATCCTAGTGTTATCGACGGATGGCCTGTTGACGTTGACAGCTGCGGAGATGTGGCAGACTAGAAATGGCCGTGGCTTGAATGGAAGCTTCCAGGTCGTCTCAGTTTCATTCCTTGCTTGCGCCGTCTTGGACCATGGATGGCTTGGTCCTCCACTTGCACAGTACGTCTATGTTTGGTTCACAAAGTTCATTATAGGTTAAAGGGCTGCCTGGACACTGTGGTGCACAAAGCTGACCTCAATCTCCCCGGCACAGCTCCATAAAGAACTTTATATTTGTAAGATTGGAAGAAAGGGGGCAAATTTACCTGCATCCAACCGCTGAGGACTCTTTTTTTTTTTGAGGTCCCTAGGAGGGTAATCTATCTGGAGCAGTGCGTGGGGTTGCAAGTCATCAACGGCACTAGGGACTTGGGGGTTGCTAAAGGCGGGAGGTGTGCGTGTACGAGAGGCCCCGATGAGTTCAATCCCAATGGATGGATACATGGATGGATGGATGTCATGTAGGGGGAAATAAGCCAAAAGAGCATCGTCCTGTGCCCATCATTTGCCATCACTCACAGTAATGAACGAATGCTCTGCAGCAGTGCTAGCATCAATCCTTACAAGGCAAGCAATCTAAAAATTTCTGGCTTCCAGGTCTTCGGTTTCCCCTTCCATGTTCTGTTGCAGCTCCAATGCCTGTCTCCAGCTGCTCGTCGCATCCAATATTACCACGTCTCGTCTCGTCCGTCAGCACTCTATTCATCGCCTGTGCTCGTATTCAATTCCATACCTAGACCCATCAATCGCTCCAAACAGCTCCGTAGCGGCGGTTCTCTCCTCAAACGGCGCGCACTGGCCTGGCCCCCGCTGCGCTCAGGTCAGGTACAGCCCCGGGGAGCCATCCATCGATATCCGGCGCCCCTCTCATCGATCCACAGGCAGCGCTTGAACGGCCCTAAGAGCTCATCGCTAGGGTCTTGATGTTCCAGTGTTATGGAGTAGAGCGCGTGGGGTCCAGCGATTTGGTCAGCACTTGAAGCCAGAAAGGATTGCACTAGAAATGAGTGTGCACGAGTACGTGGGATGGAGGGGTTTGATAGGTTGATACGCAGAGATGGGATTGGGATGGGGATCGGGGGATTGGGGGGACTGGGCCAAAAAGAGATTTGAGGTCACGGAGCTGCCGATAATGGCTGAAGGGCAGCTGCAGCTTGGCTTGCAGCATCGTCGGCGAGTCAAGCAGACATTGCATAAGGGACGTTGCTGATACGTCCAAATTTCTCTGTCTCGCCGATCTGGGAGCTGGAGGGGACCGAAGAAGGAGAAGAAGAAGAAGAAGAAGCTTGGGTGACCTCATGCGATAGTAACACGGAATGTATACTGTACAGTATAGCGGCAGGTCTGGCTAGATTTGGGAGGTTTGGGGTTACATGATGGTCAGAACATATGGAGGTATCAAGACCAGCTGCTTACATTGTGTGAAAGGTTAGTAGTATCATCATTACGGCCATCACGGAGGCACCATCGATCTGATGCACAGGTGTAGCTACAAGGTATTCAGCTGCTATACAATGATGCAACATAGTGACGGCAAACTAACAAACGTGTAGACGCAGACAAGCAGACGAGAGAGAGAGAGACGGGTGTCATCGTCATCGTCGTCATTGCAGGGTCTCGCAATGCCCCTCGCCAAGAACCCTGCGACACCGCCACGATTTCATCGAAAAAAGGAAAGACTCGAGAAAAAGGAAAGAAACCATCATCACCATCATCATCACCACTCAAAAAACTACCTGTAACAAAAGCAATCTCGGCGCTCCGGGTGGATGGGCTACCAGACCGCAACAGCAAACATGACAGGACAGGCAGCAGAATAAGGCGCCACTCACGGCCACGCCTAGTGCCACAGGCAATGCTGCACCTGATGTGATGCGACCACCGGCCGTCTCTCTTGCAGCTGGCCAAATCTCATCTTGCTGCACGACGAAGTTGTGGTTGAGTTTTCTCACTCCGCTCATTCTACACCTGTAATTCCTGATCCCATACGCAAAGGGCGGAGCGCCGGTCTTTGTCGCACAACCAGAAAAGCGGAACACACAAGCTCGATCTCTTCCCCTCCATCAGCTAGGTTGCTTTTTGTTTCTCTCTCTCATATTGCTGCACCTCTTTTTCGTTTTGCGTCTTACAGCCCTCTTTTCTCTTACGCTTCAGCGCGCCAGGGGTATTTGTTTCTTCGCAGCTGTCGTGTTTCTTACCCACCCTCTCGGACGCAGGTGCTCGGGCCAGAGACAGAGGCAGAGAGAGATGTCGATGCTGCACTTGATGCCATCATTTCGCAGCGGCGATGCTACCGGCGATGCTACCTTGAAGCTTTTGATACTGTGCAATTGGTAATCCAACGCAATATGGATGCCGTACATACACTGTCTAGTGATGCTACTGCTGTCTGTATCCAATCCGGATGCTGGTCAGACGCAGCAGCAGCACATGGGCCTTGACTCATTTGCTCCCCCCTCCAAATGCAAACCTGACTGCGTGCTCTCTACCGTACATGCGGTGCAGTACTCGTACATGGCATAGAGGTTTGCCGACGACATCATTCGGGGTCCTTTCTGATGGCCCCCGTCCCAAATGCCCCATCTCGTGCTAGTTACGACGATGCGCGCACGCACCGCTACCAGCTCGCCTCCATCTTGGTCCCCTGCTCTCCCGCACAAGCCCCCACACCGGTCAAGGCCGCTAGAGGTTGATAGACAGACTTGGGTAGCAGACTAGGAGCACGGAGAGCAGAACAAAAAAAGTTTTTTTCAAGGTTCAAGGGCAGGGGTTCTCTTCGGTGCAAGTTCGCGCGCGTCGGGCTGAAGCGATGGCCCCATTGGGGGTTCTCGCTCACTCTCGCATCTGCCCCGGTCACAGTTCAGTGGAGAGATGAGATTTGCCGTTTGGACCGGTCGGGTACTTGTACTGGTAGGGCTAAGCATGGGCTGTCTGGTACGAGGACTCACTCATACGAGGACTTGGCTGCTGCAATGCTTGATGGTGATGGTGCTAAGAAGGAGACTATTGGTTTTGTTGGCGGTGCCTGTAGCGCTGAAAGGGCATCCATGATTTGGTCTATTTCGATCAGCCACCTCGATTAAGACCCTGTGAGCATCAATGCATTGATCATTCACAGCACAGTGGAATTGACAAAATGGATGAGCCAGCTGGAGTGCAAATAGGGGCTGGTCACATCAAGTACAAACCTGAAGTGAGCACTCAACTTTGCTTATGCTACCGAACACCTGGGAGTGGGACCCCGCTACAAGTTACAGCGCTGTAGAGCCCTGTACTGCACTGTAGAGTATGGATCAGCGGGTGCGCGCCTGCTCTCCACTGTCTGAGTCTCTTCCGTCTCTCTTTGTCTCTCTCTCTCTCTGCCTCTTTGCCTTGCCCCATCCACCTCCAACCAACCTTCTCCAAACTCGGCCGCGTCTCTCCTTCGACGTTCCTTTTTCCGCACGGACTAGACCAACATTGAAAGCACTAATCCGGGGGCTAAAACTCGACGGGGCCCCTTGTTTCTTCTCCCGCCGCCGCTAAGCAACTGGCATGCGCACTACCACAAGGGCTACCAAAGTGCTATCTAGCCAGAGGGGGGTCCAAATTCTGGAGCAGAGACAGACATGGTGTTGAGAGGATCATCAGACTTTTGGCTGCGCAAGCGCTTGTCCAATGGCCGACATGATGGCGCCTCGCCTGCGACTGGCCGCTACCGTGATCCATGATACTCGAACCAAGCCAGGCCAGGCCCCCTCCAGTTCTAGCTCCGAGTTCCAAACGCCAGCCGGCCAGCTTTCGGCCACCACCTGCTCCACCGCTGATGGCCTGCTATTGATGCTATTCTTTGCTCTTCGTGGTGTTCTGCGAGGCGAGGCGGTAGCATCATGTATGATGTATGTGTAGGTATGATGTAGAGGCTGCATGTGCCTTGTGTGTCTGCCTGCTAGCCAATGCCTTTGTGCTCTTGTGCCAGAACATGATGCAACTGTCGGTTGGTCCCAACACGAAGAAGTGCGTGCCGCTGCTTCACATTTTGATGTCCATGGTTAATACCTACAGGTAATTTGATCATGGATTTGGAAAGGTTGAAGCAACACGCCCGCTCCAGCTAATACTTGCTTTTTAGGCCATCCAACACGCACACGAACACACATCTAGGCTCGACGGCTTCAACGTCCGCGTTAACCAACAACACAATGCCGCTGAAGAACGCACGGCTTTCCTCCGTCATCCGGCAGATACAGTACTGACCAAGCAGGCTAAGCCGGGTTGGTTCCGCGCAGCACAAGATTGACCTGACCCTTTCCACGAAAAATCCCATGGGCGGGTACGACGACCGCGGAACCTGAACCCAGATCGACTCTGCCAGAGCCCCCATCTTCCCATCTGCAGATGCAACGCTTCGCCCCCCGGCTGAGCCCAAGCAATCCGCACCAGACATCGTCACCATGGGCGTGCGTCAAATCTCGGGCAGAACAGACACCAGCGCCAGTCCGTATCTGGGCGCTGTGTCCACAACTCCATCCAAGAAGCCGCAGCCGCACCTACTAAGCCTAGCCGGGGCGTGTGCGAGGGAAGGGAGTGTGTCAATCCTACCAATCCAATGCATCTACTATCTATCCATGGATGCTCTTCTCTGGTCTGTGAGGCTCTGTATGTCTCTCGTCGTCCGGCGTAGCACTTACCTCTACTAACGACGAACTAACTTGGCGATGGATCTTGGTCCGATCCATAAGGTACTCCGTACATATAACAGGCCCCGAGGGCCCATCCTCTTGGGGCCTTGGATCATCTCTCCATCCTCCTCCAGACCACATCGGTATTTATTCAACAGCCAGATTCACATTGCACTATTTCCCATTACTCCTCCTTCTCTTCTCTCCATCTACTTCGTCTTCATCTTCTTCCTCATCCTCGGCTTTGTCCTTCATCTTCATCGACGAGCCCAGCCACTCTACTACCATTAGTAGATCAAGCATCGAGTTGCCTCCATCATTTCATCCTCTCTTCACGCGACAGCAAGAGCCAATACATTGCGTTGCTCTTATATGGCAACCCTTGCCTCGTCACTCATCAATCTACCCCTTGCACCCTGAGCTGAGAGCCAATCCAGCTCACCCTCCTCACACCAACCCTTGTTGCATCGAAAGTGCAGTTTAGCCGCTTTCGATTTTTCCGTTGTTGAGAGAAAAAAAAAGAAAAGAAAGAAAACAGACACGTCCAATCATCGACATGGCCGCGTCAAACTCCTCCTCTTCCACCTCTTCTCTTCCCCCTTTCTCCTCGCCCAACAGTGGCCAGTTCTACTATCACTATGACCAATCCACCTCTTTCTCCCATGTACACATCCACGACGACGGTCTCTACCACACTCAGCCAATTGATCCCCTACTGCAAGACCCGGACTCTCCAGATGGCCGCGAGCAATCATGGGACGTGACATACCTTCAACCTCCTCCTACCGACCCTTCCCTCGATCCCAGTGCCTCCAGCATCTACCAGCAAGCATGCGGACCAAATGACTCGCCATACCCCATCAGCTTCATTGAAAGCAGCCCATCCATTGGCAGCGATGGCAACTTTGAGATGGTGGACCCTCCCACTCCACCAGACGCGCAGGTCATCTCGCTCGGCAGTCCATACGACTCTGACGCCTCGGCTGAGCAGCAGGAGATTAGCTACTACCCACGCCCGCAGGATAGCACGTCATTCTACCCCATGGGAATCATTGGGCTCAACAACTCGTGCACGTTCAGTACCAACCATTTGACGCTTGTTGGCACGCACAGCGGCGGCCCCATTGATGCTGCCGACGTCGGCACCAGACAATATCCTCTCCGCACCACGCTACCCTATGTGAACTCGGCCAGACGCATCAAAGAAGAGAGCCAGACCCCAAGCCTTGACGAGAGGTTCTTTTCCAACAGGGTCCCCCCACGGAAGCGTGCTCAAATCGCACGATGCCATACCAAGACCGGTTCGTGCAAGCGGGCCTCTCCCGACCACGAGTCCTCGCCGAGCGGCGACAAGAAGCGCAAGATCCACACGACCAACAAGAGGTTCTGTCACAAGTGCAAGAAGAACTTCCCGAGCCGAACGTCCCTCGACGAGCACACAGGCTCGGAGCACCCTCGCCCCTACATCTGCGTCTTCCATTACGCCGGCTGCAACGCCAGATTCGACGCAAAGAACGAGTGGAAGCGCCACGTTAGCACCAAGCATCTGGGCTTGAAGTACTGGGTCTGTACTGAAGGCAAGTGCGCCGACGAACGACAGTCGTCCAACCAGCGATACGCAGGACTGCCATCGTACGGCAACATCTTCAACCGCAAGGATCTCTACACCCAGCACATTCGGCGGATGCACGCCTCAGTCATTGGCCAGGGCACTACAGACTACAGGGGCGCAGATGCAAGATCTGACCTCATGGTCAAGAAGATGCAGGAGGATGCCCTGCGCATCAGATGCAGACTCCCAACCTGGATGCCTTGCCCCGTGCAGGCGTGCGACAAGTCCTTCACCGGCGCCACCGCTTGGGACGAGAGGATGGAGCACGTGGCCCAGCAGCACTTTGACAATGCAGCTGCCGGCCGGGAGCCTCCCGTCGAGTTTGGAGGCGCTCACGACACCGTCTTGACTGAGTGGGCACAGCGCGCTGAGATTCGTATTGTCAAGAGGACCGAGGTGGGTTGGGAGCTCTGTGAACCCCTGAAGGGAGAGGCAGAGTACAGAATGGCCACCCCAGATGTTGAAGAGTGAAGATTGACCTGTTGTCTTTTATGTTCTTGATTTTCTTTCTTTTTGTTCTTTGTGGGCTATGGATTTACAGTTGACTTTGATTAACTATTCCTCGCTTTGATGATTTGCTTTTTGGCTATTTTGTGGATAGGACTTGTGTGGGAAAATATCGATATACACCCTTTCTTTCTTTCCTTATTAGTACAGAGTCTAGGCATATGTCCCGCCGTCTAGGAGATTCTTTATTGTTTGTTTCTATACTCGTCTTTCGTTCTTCTTTTCCTTTCGGCCATGATAACTATGTGCCTTTGTCAAGATACCAAAGAATGCCCCAAAAAAATCATTTGCATAGACAGGATGGGAAGGATGGATCACATAGAAATGAAGCATAATTTTGCACCAAACGCAAGCAGCATCCCGGCACTGGCATGAGTGAATGGTATTGTGAAACACGTAGTCAAAGCCCCCGTTTACTACGATACAGAGCCTTGCGGGATGTTCATCTTGGATCTGGATAGACCTGAAACAGGTCCGTTCTTGGGGGCTTTGATTTTCCACCAGGCTCCGGATTCTATGCCGGCAAGCAGAGCCTCAAACAATCTCGACTGGCTGGACCTCTCGTGGGGGCCTTGATGCAAGGCGTCAGGAGGCCGTTGACCATCTCGGTGTGGGACCGCACGGCAGCGGCAGTGATTACGGGCCAATACGTTGAGCAGATGGTGGCTTCATATGATACGCGGGTCTTTTGATCTGCCTTGTCAGCCCTAGGGGAGGATGTTGTGTCTCGTACGACTCCCTTGTTCTTTATGTCCTTTTGTGTGTAAGTCACTGATGGTTCGTGACATGTGGTTTACTTTAGGATGGTGTGGCGGGAAAGTGTGGGTAGTATTCTATTCTCTTTCTATTATTTCTTGTATCTGGACATTATGTTTCCCTTTTTGCTGATAATACGGAGGAATTGACGAAAAGGGGCGGGAAGGGGGAGTGTTCACAACGCTATCACCAACGGATTCGGGATTTTGCCGAACCAACAATGAAGGATGGGTTATAAAGGGGGGGCGTGTTTGTATATCCATAAACGAAAAGAAATACGCCCTAATCAACGGCTATGTTATGTTCTAGCATCGACCCATGTATAAGAAAAAAGGGGACGAATAAAAAGGCAAACGAAGCGAAACTAGATGCAGACAGAAAAAGGCGGCTTGTTGTTTCGTTGATGCGATGCGGCTCTGCGAGAGGGGAGGGGGAGAGAGGCGCGCATTGGTCGATGAAAAAGAGCCGCATTTTGCGGGCTTTGGACGAAGCAAGCTAAATTGACAGGAGGCTAAATTTTTGCACGTAGGCGGGTTGGTATAAGCACCGTGCCGTGTTTTCGCTGCAGCAGTTTAGTAGCAAGCAGTGTGAGTGATGTTATTCGTTGTGACGATTGCAAGCTCAATTTCATTCGCGATGTGATCCATTACATCCACACCCCCATGTCCAATGAAAGGGGAAAAAATAAAGCACAAATAATCGGTGTGCAGATAAATACAAATAAAGACTTGTGCGAAAAGAAATAAGCAAGATAAAGTACGTACATGAGGCAAACAGAGACAGATGCAGAAGAAAAAGGCAACGGGGAAAAAAAGGCAACAATACTACTTCATCCCGTCCCCCCTTTTTCACAAGCGTTATCATCCTCCTCCCCAACAAGAAAACCAATGCAACGGAATTCAAAAGAAGTAAAAAGAAAGAAGTATCTAGATTTATTCACCGAGCGGTTTGTATGCACCGATAATCAATTTGTGCAACCAACTGACAAAAATAAATGAATCCTCAGCAACATGCCCGCCAAGAGATGGATGTACGACTATGTAAAGTATACCGGTACATAGGTGCTACGATGGACACACTCATAGACACACGCGTAAATACACTCGTAAACAAACGCATAAACACATACATACATGCACATACGCATACATAAAAAACCACAGTCATTAAAATCCCCAAGCATAAAAAAACGCCTCGCTGTTACACAGCATGAAACTAAACTAGCCCAATGTCAAAACAAGTCACTAAGGCGCATAGTATACATACACAGTCAAAGAAAGGAGGAGAAGAAAAAAGAAAAATAGTGAGTCAATAGAGGAAGAGGAGGAAAAAATGTAAGCGCCTCTTCGTGTTGCTCATGTCCATGTCTGAGACATGCATTTTGTCTCTTCCCCCTGTCAGTACGCTGCTTGGCTCTACCTACCTAGGTATCCTCTTCTTTTCTTTTCATATTTCCTTCACAGTGAATTTCAGTTTATTTTATTGACATCCATGTCTTGATCCTCCCTACATTCGTATATGCAGCAAACGTTTCATCGCCATCGTCACCAGAGACAATATGCGTAATCCTGACAAGCTCCTCTTCTTCTTCTTCCTATTCTTCCTCCTCCTGAGTCCTACTCCTGAGTCCTACTCCTCCTCCTTAGTTACAGAGTCTCACTTGATAGTCTCACTTGGCCAGCAATTCCAAATACTCGGAGCGTGTTTCGGACAGTTTCAATTCTACTTATGCTTGACATCATCTGCGCTGTATACAGGAGAAGCGGCCAAGAGTAACAGATAACCATGCATATGATATACCACAAAGACTAGCTAATTCTCATCATCTTGTACCAGATACTGTAACACAAACGACTCCAAGCCATCTCCACAAGCACTCATCCAGTCGTAGTAACGTAGCCATCAATGCATTTCCAGCGCAATTAGTTCCCGTAATCATACCAATCATCATCAGCCCCCTCCGCTAAATCCACCACCGCCGACCAGCCACTCCATCAGGGGCAACCCTGGGGACTGACAGCCCGCATGAAGTAATCGAAAGACATTCTACAAAACAACTTTATCCACATACTGCGGCTGACTCCGAAGATCTGCATAATGCCGCAGAAGGAGAACAGAAAAAGAAAACACAAACGAATAAACTTTGGCTGTAAAGAAAGAAAAAAAAGTGGAATAGGGGGGGCGTAGACCTTTCACCACATCTCCGCCACTCGACATCGCTGCATTATACGACACCAGGAGCATCTGACCAAGGTCCGTGCTAGGAGACATCGTCACCGATCGCCCTGTTGTCCTATACATAATCTTGTACGCCTCATGCCGAGACGGAGGCGTCGTCCTTCTTGGCTGACTGGGTCTTGGGTGGTACCTTGTCCGTCATGCTCCGCTGGGCTCGTCGCTGTTGTCTCAGACGACACTCCAACGCATAGCCTGGCTCGTTTGCCTTGCGCCACTCAATCCATGCCTCGTATGCCTGTTGATCTCCTGGATCTGGGCGTCGAGGTTTTGGCACCGGCTGCGGTGGGCAGCGAGTACCCGTCATGAGCGGCATTTGGCTTGATGGCATATTGAAGCAAGGGTTGGAGCTAGATGCCAAGGGAAATGTCGTATTCAACATGGAGGGTACCGTCGGGATGCCCGGCATACTATTGCCCATCATAGGCACGGACGGCAGTACCGTCTCCGGCCGAAATAGTGCTGGTAGGAGCGAAGGTAGTGGCGGCACTGTTGGCATTGGCAAAGCCGACGTCTGAAATTGGCCTCCAAGCTGATCCGTTCCCATCTGTACAGGGATCAATCTTCCCGGCATCAAGTTATTGAGCGTCAGAGAGTCAGCGGCTGTATCAGGAGCAGTTGCAAGCGGCACAAGCCCATAGGCCGGCGGCGGCGGTTGCTGCTGAAGCGAAGAAACACTCGGCAGACCAAGTCCTGCCAGGTACATGGCATTGACATGATCGCTCTTGCTGGCAAAAGGCTCCGGGGCAAAGGCTTGAAGGGGCTCCATATTGTCGTCTTCCGAATTGGAGCTTCGGTTGGAGACGAATGAGAGAAACTCTCGCGCTTTGGGGTTCAGGCTCTTGAATCTAGTGGATTGCTCTGCTGGGAGGCTTGAGTCCTCTTTGTGGGAAATCTCAGCTCCTCGTGTCCGGTGACTTGCGAAAATCTCCGAAGATAGTTGCTTTCGTTCATTACCCCCATGTGTCCGGTATCTCAAGACGCAGGTTTCTGTTGAGCCTCCGCTCTGCTCTTCCTTTGAGCCATCTTCGTAGCCGCTGTCCACCCTGTCTCGTCCCTGCAGTTTTTCACTTGGCAAATCTTTGTTCCTCTGTGCTAGTTTCTTTAGAAATCTTTGAAAGGCCTGGTCTTTTTGAGTCTCAAACACCTCCGTAGGCCTCTCCTCGTTCACCAAACGTGCTGTCTGGCTGGGGGACAATCGATTCGCGTCAGAGCAATCCTTAGCCCTGTTCCTTTGCGTAGTGACAACGTCTGGTAGTTCGAAAACACTCTTTCGTGCTCGCAACTCGTCTGCTACGGCATGCTTCGTTTTTGTCTCACTTTGACGACTTCGCTGGCTCATGTGCATTCGAACTTTGTGAGGCGTGGCCTCGGCAGCTTTGAGCGCTGCGGTGAGTTGCTCGTCCTGGCCATTGCCTGGCTTCTTTTGCATCAAATCTCCCTTCAGAGGCCGAATGTCCACAACAGACGGAGACAAAAAGCTAGGGATGCTTCCCAATGGTGCAACTTCCAAGAGGCTCAGGGGATGTTCTTTCGAAGATGACAGGCACACTTGCTTGAGAATTCCATATGGAACAGGCTGCTCTTCCTCCATGGTCTGTATGATCCTTGGTTCCAATTCGGAAGACAGTGCAAAAACATTCCGTCGATGATATCTCATGTCGTTGCTTGCCGCCACGCGATCTTGTGACACGTTGTTTGCCTTCTGGAGATGGACCTCGTGTTTCCTCTCCTCAGCAGATGGAGTGGTCGGGAATGCGTCCATTCCAATCCATTGTTTCCCAGAACCTATCAGATTCCTCCAAGCTTGCTCCTCATCCAACGTTGGTGAGCTGCCACTACCGGAAGGGCGAGTTCGCCAATCGGGATTATCCAACGCTTGATGAGAATTGCTTTTCTTCAGTCGTTGGTAGTCATAGGGATGGCCCAAGGCCTTGGTACGTGATTCGCTCTTCGAACCCGTCTCTTTAGCCATGGTAGGAGGGGATGGCCGTTTACATCGGCTGGCAGCGCCTAGCATAGCCATTCTCAGTCTTCAAAAGCCAGGTCAGCTCTTGCTTCATTCCACCAGAATCGTGTGTTGCATCTCGGTACTTACCGTTTGCTAATTCGGATGGATTCGACCGATCAAGTTGGTATCGATGAATATGGAAGATATGCCTGACTGTTTGTGCTAGAAGCGAGAGCTTTTGGACGTCGATTCTCGGAGAGTAGCTTTGATGAACTCCTTCCTTGGCCCGCTTGGCCTGTCTTCTTTTCGCACGAGCAAGTTCTCCAACTTCGATAACTTCAAAACAACCCAATTTCACGACAAGTTCCGCTTCAAGAAAAGACCAAGCGCTGCCTCAAGAATTTCCTCAGCACAAGCAGGTAAAGACGAGGATGTCGAAAGAGAGCAGAAATATTGAGGTCGAGAGTGTGTGTTGAGTTGGACTGCTGCAATGGCTTCCAGCTGGCAGACGGCTGGTATATATCCGCACCTGGAATATTCCGCGATAAAGTTCGCTTGCTCTTAAACAAAAGTAAAAGACACGCTCAAGTACCAAAGACTGGCAAACAAACAGCCTGCACCTGTTGGCTGGGATACGAAAAGTCCAAAAAGAGGCGGATGGTTGAGTGCGTAGGATGCAACGATGGCTTCGCATAAGGTTGAAATGACGAGCGAGATTTAAGATTTAAGATTCGCGCCAGGCCAGCCTCTGCAATCTTCGTCTCGGCAACCGTATTGTCAACTTTCCCGTCAATACCTGCCGTAAAATGCACCATATATGAAGGTCGCTGAGCTGGTTCTTCCCTTTTGGCGTGTCATTCGATCTCGACGCAGGTGCATCTGACAAGACTGCGACTCACGACTAGCTAGCAGCTTCATTCCATCATTAAGGAGGAGAAAAAAAAGGTTCCAAGAAGGAAAAGAGAAAAAACGAATCCAGCCAAATAGGTGGAAACGTGAACCATCGTGAGAAAACAACAATCAAGCGTAAGTGTTACATAGACATGTAATGTAGTGGTAATCAAACTAAAAGGCCCTCCATCGCTGAACTCAAACTCCAAGAAGTACATAAATGTCCAAACAGAGATAATACAAAATGGGGCCGGCCATATTTTCCAAAAACAAAACATTCTCGTCAGAGTTTCGTGTACAGCGTTGCCATAAGGTGAGCACACCTCTCTAGTCGTCCCCTATTCTAGCCATCATTTCTTCTTTGCCCTTAGGCGTTCTGGGGAGCGATGCCGCCGATAAAGGCGGCAAACTCTCTTGGGTTTCTGGTTTGCAGGAAGACGGTGCCAGGACCAGTAAACTTGCAAACAAGGCCTTCTCCGGAGGAAAGGCCAGAGATAATGCCGCCAGAAGCCACACGTTCCAAGACGTAGCTAGTATTCCACGCCACAAGATGACCGTTATCTACAATGTACTTTTCGCCTTGTTGAAGCTATTATTTCGGGTTAGTGTCTCTGATTGGGACAGGGAAACCTATACTTTAGACTCACATCTTTTCGAATAATGGCGCCGAAACTCGAAACCCAGAGCAGACCAGTTCCAGATATCTTGTAGACAAACAGACCCTCGCCACTGAAGATGGCCTTGCCCAGACCTTGTCGCTTGTAGTCTTTGACAACAGCCTGAGTAGAGGCCAAATAGGCGTCGTGTCCCACCGACCACTGCTCTTTGCCGCTCAATCTTATGCTCGTAATGTCTCCCAAAGAGGCGGGCGCGAGAATGAGCTCTCCCGGCCCTGTGTAAGTAGAGCTGGCGAGCTCTCCGCCTGCAATGATCTTCTTGACGCTGAACTTGACATTACCCTTGAGGGTGATTGTGGGAGACATGGCAACCATGGCACCTATCATGCGATTAGATTCGGTCAAATCACGACACCGTAGCCATTTCTTGCTGCTTGTCTAACGTACCTGGCTTTGCATGCAATGGGGCGCCCATGGCCAACTGGATGGTCAAAATCGTATTGGTATCCCGATGGCTGATGCGATAGCTTCCTCCATTAAAGGTGCCAACATCATCGGTCGTCGCGACAGCCCCAACAAAGTTGGTCGGCGGCGGAGCTCCACCGGCTTGGGGTGGTGCCGTCTGGACTGGCGGCTTCTCCTGGGGATACGGAGCATTCTGCTGCTGTTGAGGGAACGGAGGAGGTGAAAACTGAGGAGGTGCTTGTTGCTGATACTGTTGTTGTTGCTGCTGCTGCTGTATTTGCTGCGGCGGTGGCGGTGAATGTACCTGCTGTTGGTAGTGGCCAGAGTCGGGAGTCGCCGCTGGACGCACGGCCAAGTTCAGCTGCTGCGATTGCGAATGCTGGTGCTGAGGAGGCTGGCTCCCGGGAGGAGGAGGGTAATGGCCCGGCGAGGGCTGTTGGATCTGAGGGGACGGCGTATGCTGTGGCGGAGGAGCATAGCTAGGCGCTTGTCCCGGCGTTCCCTGAGGAGGAGGGTAGAACTGTGTCTGGTTCGCGGGAGGGGAGGTCGGAGGCGGCGCATATTGATGCTGGGGCGGCGATTGATACTGCTGGGGAGGAGGAGCGTATTGCTGCTGTTGCTGGGGTGGCGGCGCTGTTTGTTGTTCATATTAGCATTGGGAGCGTGTCGTATGTCGCATTGGCTTCTCGAACGGACCTTGGCCTTGGCCTGCGCCGGGAGGAGCTGCGATGTCGCGAGTCAGTATTTGGAGATGGCGGGGTGAAGTTGGAGATGAAGATGGCTGGTGACATACGCGGATAGAAGTGCTGCTGCTGGCCAGACATGGCGATGACGGTGTATAGAGTACAGATGAGTATTTGCTGATTGAGCCGGCGTTGGATGAAGAGAGAAACTGATGGTGAGAGTGAAGAAATAAGAGGAAGAGAAAAGTTGGCTTGGCAAAGGCGCAGTTGGAGCTGATTGAGTCGAGCTCGATGTAAGACGGCCAAGAAGCCCCGCTTCCGAGCTATTATACAATGGAGCTCAAATGGGATTTGACAGGCCACAAGCCACGTTAGGCAGTTTAGCAGATATATTCGCACGGGTGAGGCGTATTTGCACGTGTGTTTGCCGCAACTGGAATGGATTTGATTCAAGCCTGGAGGATGCAATGCAAGTTATAAGGAGGCCTCAATTCGTTCAGGTCACATCCCATCAATCAGCCCGTGCAATATTCACAGAATCTACAGCAATTTACGCGCTGACAGAGGCGCCAAGCTCCAACCCCGCTCATGGCCCAATGGCACCCGCACGCTGTTTGGAATCGCCCTTCAGCGCCCCCGCCGCGGCGTCTCCATTGGCCAGCAGCCCAAGTTTAGGCGCCTCCAGGGTCCTGTCAGCGTCTGTTCAATACAGGGGCCCTTTTGCCTCATGCGGTGATTTGATTCCAGGCTACTCCGTATTCGAGGTCCATACCTCTGCGCATGCATGAACCATTGATCCGTGGATGTGCAAGGTACATGTTCAAAACAATTCCTCATCAATCGAACAGTTTCATTCAATCCCAGAATAGCATATACAGTCAAACTCATACTACAACCTTGCAAACACAGGCATCTGCGACCGCCTCTTCAATTTCTCCTTGCTCGCGTCAGCCGTTGATAATATATGCCTGGTCCTTACTATTATTTGCGGATAGACGCTGAGCTCATCCTACTCCATAATTGTTTCTCATTTGGCACTTTTCAATTAATTGCATCCTTGGTTTCTAGAATTATATGATATATCCACGTCTATCATGATAAACCCTTTGGAATCTGGCTTTCATGGGCAAGGGCTTCTTTGCTATCAAACTGTTGCGGGATCAAGTTGGACTTGGAGCATTGATCAAGCCGCACCATGTCTTTCAGTCTTATGAGTAGAGTCGGGGATGTTCAACGTTGGTATACAAGGAAAATTGCACTCGGATCTGGACATGAGGATGCCAACCCAGCAGAGGCATTAGCCATCATTGCCATCATATCAACAGCAGATCGTCAATACAAATACCGTGTTGTATAATTCCAGTAGAGCTTGTCACTCCGTATAGCAGCATCAAAGGTACAAATAATGGGCGACCACTTGCCCTATACATTGTCATTTGAAGACATACACTGTATACTTCCATACAAATACCTAGGTAGAGTTCATATAATGCAAATACAGTTGAGCATGAAGCCTCGTGATCGATACAATGTCCACATATACTAACGTATACTCACTCATCACATATACTCATGGCTTGTTCGGCACATATACTTACCACCTACCTAGGTATATTGAGTACATGTAGTGCCTTATCAAACTTCAGTTGTACATTTGGTGTGTGGTGGAGCATCAATACATGTACACAGAGCAACAATATTCGAAGCCTCCTCAACTCTATCCAGCGCCATAACTATCTTTCTATCTACCTGAACAAGCCATCATTTACAGTTTTCGTTGAAATAGTCCGACAACGAAGATAACAGCTGTAAACAACAACAGAAGAGGTAAATAGCAACGCAGCCACCCGCCGTTTATCCATCAACGTGTCTCCATTTCCATCTCCATCTCCTTTCACTCATCCATCTCACCTCCACGCAAATCACAAGCTATACCACAAACACGCCAATATAATAAAGAACGTTTAGCAACTTCTCATTGCTACCAATCTGCCCAATCACTCTCTGCTACTATACCCAATTCCTTTTCTCACTATCCTTTTTCGCTTCTATTCTTCTCCTCAGTTCCATTTATATCCAATAACAATGCCTTGCTTTCGCTGGCTACCCATCTTCTTCATCCTGGGCCTCGCCTCTCTGGCCTCAGGTCTCCCGATTCCCGGCTATAAGGCTTTAGACTCTCCTCATCTCCCAACAGTTATCTTCGAGGAACAAGAAGATGGCGCACACAACATCTCTGTGGGAGGAAACATCAAGAAGAGACAATGGAAGGACCTGCCAAATCCCCATATAACCCTCATCAATGCCACCCCCTATAAATGGCAAAGGAACTACATCCACCAGTATCAAATGCCAGACTGGAAGGAGGATTTCCCTGAATACATCGATCCGGGCGGCATAGCTCCTGTCCTGATCCAGGCATCGGTAGGCTACCACGACTGGGCAGACTCCGCGGCCGAGGTAGTGTACGATATCGTTGGAACCTCAGAGCCCATGTCATTCATGGTCAAGTTCGAGAATCGGCACAACACCCTCAAAGTCGAGTTCCTTGAATCCTTGTCTTCCATGAACAACGCCAAGAGAACCGTTCACGACTTTGACATCGCAACATTCCCCGACACCGCGTCGGCCTTCATCATTGCCGGCCAAGAGGGCCATTTCATCACCAACGATCCGCCCATCGACTGGATGCAGACTCTGCTTCCCGAACTAAAAGACAAGCCTCTGCGGGAGATTGTTCTCGGGAGGTCACATCACTCCGGCCTGTGGAGATCCCACCTGAGTATTGGCCTTGCGTCGTCGCCAAACACCGTGACCCAGAGCGTCAACCTTGGCGAACAGCTCGGCAATGGTGGCATCCGCGTTCTCGACTTCCGACCCCTTAAGATTGGCGACGAGTTTCGCGAAGTTCATGGCACGAGAACCCCTGACCCGTTAGGTGGCATAATATTTCATGGCTCCGAGGGGGCCCTCTTGAGTGAAATGATCCAAACTGTCAACGAGTTCAATCGCAAGTACCCCGGCGAGCTCATCATCTGGGATGTACACAGCCATGATGCCTGGAACCTAGATGAAGGATGGCGCGAACTGAGTGACAACCAAACAGACCGTGTAGCGCTATACAACCAGTTCTTGGCGGTAGAGAACCGCGTCAACATCCCCGACGCCATCCAAGACGTCAGCCAAATGCCCCTGGGCTGGTTCATCGGCAACAAAAAGTCTGCCGTCCTCATCAACTTTGACGACGCCTGGCGGGAGAAGGATATCGACGTATTCCCCGGTAAACGCGAGGGTTTCATAACGGGAAGAATCCTCCCGCTCAACCACCCCTGGAGCGATACCAACAACGTCCATAAGCTGGCTAAGAACCAGATCGCCGAATTTCACGCGAAACGGCCTGTTCCGCAAAGCCCCATCATCATTACCGAATGGGTCTTGACAATGAAAGGCACCCAATTTATAAAAGACACCATCTTGAAACTGGCAAGTCCTGCGTGGCGGTCATTGTTTGTTGATCTCTGGCCTGCGGCGACAAGCGAGTCTTATCCTAGCTGGATCTCGATGGATAATGTGCGTGGGAACCAGCAAAAGACTCTCGTCATGGCGATGAACCACTGCCTGGTGGCCAAAAAATGCGGTGCTCTGGGTGGCAAGGTCAATATCTAAGCTTGGCCGCAAGCAAACATATTCTTTATCAATGATTTTTACATTTACAGGGTAGGTGATTTCAGCCTCCTGTTGGTATTCTCACCCCTGATGATTACATGCTAACATTTCCATGAACCAGACGTGCAGAGGACTTGTACGGAGTACGTCACATGGCAGCATAACGTATTGGTCGTTACGACGGAATTCGGCCATCGAATTCCGGAGCCATCGTCTGTTGCCGGTATTCAGAAGATATCCACGATCAGCATGTGAAAAAGAGGCCGTCCACAAGCGAGTTTCAGACCTCAGCGACGCTCCACGCAGTACGAAGCTTGGCAAAGCCGCCAAGATGACAATAATTACTTGGTGCTACCAAGGGCACAGCAAGATCTCCTGTTCACGTGCTAGGACCTGAGATTGGTTGCCCCCGAGTCCATATTATAAGGATAAGATCAAGGTGTTTGATGCGTGTGCACCGGCAGCAGACTTGGGCGCGAGAACGCGCCGAGCCAGCAGCGCGGTGTCGCCCAGGGAGGATTGGGAAAATGCATGAGGCGATGATCCCTCGCTTGCGGCTAGTGCGATCTGACAGCTGTCATAAGCTGAGTTGATTGATTTAACTGGATGCCGGTACGATGTCATCAGCGGTCGTGCTGGGTGTAGTATTTCATACCATCGACGCTCGCGATTGGGCTCTGCTTCTCTGCCTCTGCGGAATAAACTGGAACGACTTTGCAGCGGGCTCGTACCACGATCAAATGACAACCGGCATCTCACGAAGCGCCGGCGGGAGATGAAATCCGCAAGCTCGGACACTCACACGGACCCAAGGCCCTGCTGACGGCAAGTGGCGGAGCACCCGGCGTCGATGTCCTCGTACCAGGTGTAACAAGAGTTTGACTAAGGCGCCTGAGTGTGTTTCTTTTCGCCGATGGTGAACGGAGCATACGGAGTACATTGCTTGCAATACACAGCAACATCAATCAATGCCTTGGCCATGTGTCAATCAATTCTCCGTCCACGCAAGGGAGGCCACGATGGCAAATGCCGCCAGCCCGGAAGAGATGCCTAAAATGCCTCCTCCACGGCTTCTTCTGGAAGCATCAGTCAAACTCGTTCACTTGCATGCAGAGGGCGCTAGCAAGGCTGGGCGCATGCTGCGCGACTTTTGCAAGTGAGTTCGAAGGAAAGCGGCCGGCCACGTTTTGGACATGGGGAGAGAAGAGAGAGAGAGGAGGACATGCTAGTTAGTTGCCAGATTGAGCGTCGGTGTCCAATGTATTCATGTTTCGGAAAGATTTTTGTTCTTCTTCCATAGCTATTGCAACGGTATTATCCGGAAGCGATCCCCGTGAATCCTACTTTAGCCTTTTTGTTTCTTTGAAGCCGCTTGAGTGACAGATAGTGCCCGATAGTAGCAGTTGCTGAATATGACTTCGGATTCCATTTCGGCCAATTAGAGCAACATGTAACAGGTAGGACCCCAAAAGAGCCAAGAGAAGTTAGTAGCCGTGCTCGATACTGTCTGCTAAGCTTGGATTATTGCTTTACAAATCCTCGGTCCGTCCCATGTGCGTGCCCAAAGATCGTGGCTTGCTGTCAGAGATGCTCGGCCGAAACATGCGATGAACAAAAGATATGTCTCCGCTAGGCGGATTGCTTGTAACGTTGGCTGCGAGCCGTCCCCATCTGCTATTATGGAGCAGCTGGGTCTATCCAGGGGTTTGCCGGTATTGCTGTTTGCATGCAAGCTTACCCGTCCCCTGGCAATGGAGAAGATTTCCTCTTTCGATCCCTTCCCGGGTGCCACTCGCTCACGAGAGCAAGCATTGCCCCTATTGTTAACAGGTCTGGTTCGCGGATAAATTCGACCGACAAGGGGTGGAAAAATTTCGAGCGGACCATCTCAGTGCGGTTAGAGTCGTGTTTTTCCGTTTGACTCGACGACGGAGCTTCTGCTTTGATCCGGAACCGAAGCCTCGGGAGAAGCAGCGGCTCGACAGCTCTGGTGGTTGGACGACGACGAACCTCACAGCTGGAAGCGAGCTGTCTGGCAGAAGTTGGACCAACGAAGGAGGTTGCATTTCCCCAGAAAAGCGTGTAACATGATCTGCTCTATGCATGTTACAGAGACTCTGTTTAGGCACGTACAAGTACAGCGATTATAAGCATGCCCTGGAAGTACATGATGTTCTTGATTCTGTAAGAGACTGATCCAGAGGGTCGCTCACAACAATAATTGCACGAGACCACAGTTTGTAATCACAACCACAATGCTGGGTACAGGTCTTCGGCATCGAAGTTTTCTTAAACCCGCGGGCTGGTCCAGGGTGAAATAGATTGTAAGCGACGCCACATATCGGCCCTGAGATCCCCTGATCACGGAAACGCGGACCGTGGCGGGAAGCTCCTGGTAAGGGAGGCAACGAGGATACGGCAACAAGCCAGCATACCCTAGAACAGGGCAGCTTATTCTGAACAGAATGGATCGCAGTCTTATTTAAAACTGCCGAATCTGGAGACTGCGTAATACTGCGTTGCAATGAATGCTGATGGCTCGCCCAGGCACCTGGAGAAATAGAGGGCAGGGGACAAAACCAAAGAAACAAAATAAGATGCAGTAAAATGAGATGAAAAGGAAGGGAAATCTCCGCCGGCACTTGTCATATGATGGACCCGTTGCTGTCAGCAGCAGTGCCGGCATGAATATAAACATTTTCAAATAAGAACTAGAAAGAAAATGGGCAAGTTTTGATGAGCACAAGCTTACAGAGGCATGGAGTAGTATTAGTAGTGTCCAGTAGTATAATATTTCCTGAGAGTCGATGGCCGGTTCTTGATGTAACACCAGTACGGCGTATTACCAGATCCTTGAGCACTGCACGAAAGAAGTAGGTAGGCACGCGTCTGTATCTTCAATGCTAGGATTCGTGCAGGCTCCATGCCGAAACGAAAGCTGGCGTGGGGGGGAGTTGGAGCCTATCCTTTCCTCTTCTCTTTTCTTTTCTTTTCCGGATCGAAATTACCATCGGACACTCCCAGAGCTGCTTCATCGTGCTTAGACACCGGTCTTCGCGAAACAGATGACACGAGGCAGGTGTTATTTCGTCTGTACAGTGCGCAAAAATAGTAGCTAGCTGAATCGGCAGCATTCACGTTGCAGAGTCAACCTTGCTCGTACGAGTGCTTGTCCTGGTCTTTGAAGGCACTCTGCTATGACAAACGCATGGGCGCCCCCCATGGAGAAGCCGGTGTCCTTAACCCAAACACTCGGTCCACGGAAAAGGGATCCGACATGAAGGAGTACGTTATTGCCTGCTTGGCAGCAAAGTAAACGCGGTCGTGATAACTAAGGCTAGGATGATAAAACCACGGGGCCAGGTTAAAAGCACGTGTTATGCAATGCGCTTGCGGTCATGCAGCAGAGTCCTACCTCGTAAATCGTATCTGAACCCTGCGTGTGTGCCTTACCCTCGTGGATTTTCTCACAGGCGAACATTTTGTCGCCCAATTTCGGACAACTCGAATAGCCCAGAGGGATCTCCTTGGGGAAAGCCTGGAAGACTACTGTAGGAGTTGTGCTGGTAGTTGATGAAAAAGAAGCAACGCTCAATCGTCCGTGGATACTGTAGACACATGGAGGCGGCCCTTCCCGTTACAGCCATGCTATAAACGCTTCAGTTGTCTTTGGACGTACAGCGTGCCAATCAGCAAGCAAAGTATGGATAGCGGAACGAATCCGCGCAAGCTTCCGTCCATGTGGCCATCCATGCTCCGCACTGCATGCTCTTTACGTTGAACGTCATTAGCTGCTAGGGGCTTTGCGTCTCAAGCTCGATCTGAGCGCAGGCTTCTAGTACCGTCTAGGCATGGGCGAGATGAGCTTCTCGCGCTTCGGCAACAAGCAAAATAACGTGGCATTGGCCCCCCGATTTGTAGCATTTGTTTGATCATCGATGCAATCGAGGGTGAGAAGGGACGTGTCTGCTCTTGGGGTTAGTAGCTGGCTCGAGCGCCTGTTGATACTGGCCCAGGCACGGAGTATCATACGTACGAATTACGAGCAAGCCTATGATTCAAGGCGCTCGTTGAGAGTAAGCCATGATGGGAAACGGGTGCCGAGCCAAATCCTGGCAACCTCGTAATCTGACCAATCAAAGGTCCAATTCGCAAAGGCGCCGAGCCAGTCTGCTGGGATAGAATCCTTGTATCATTCATTAACAGCGTCACAAGGTGAAGAAACAGAGGAGAGGGCGCGGCAGCCTGGCACACCGGGTTATCCCAGCAAGCTTCAATCTTTGTGACCGATCCTAGCTGTAGCGTGGGCTCTGGGGAGAGAAAAAGGAAAGATATGGAGCATGGGCGGACGGACTAGCGGATAGATTCGACATCTTGGCAGCTTGTTGGAATTGACAGTTGGTGCAGAACCTAGCTTTAAGGGATCCAAGCCCTCGGGATGAGTGGCAAATGCGAGCACTGGTGCACTAGAGAGGCCGTCGATGTCAGTACGAGCACTTGTACAGTACCACAGGGTCATCCAGTGCATTAGGGGCACAATGGAGATGAAGATATTGATGTAATCATGCAGTTCGTCTTGACAGGGTCGCCATGTGTACAGCAGAGAAGATGAAGGCAACGTAGGCAGACAGGGTGACGGGAGAGGCACCCACTTGGCGGAGAGGCGATGAAGGGGAAAATGGAAGTGCGACCGAACCAACCTGGATGCGCTAAGTATGGAAAGCAATTGTATGGACGTCAACTATCTGTGGCAGTACCCGTACCGTAGCACGACGGTAGTAGGCCTAGTATGAGTGCGGACATGATTGAAGTGTTGCTGAAGATGGGCTGAGCCTGAGTCGGCGGAGTTTGTGCGTGTCGGGTCCGTTTCTTTACGTAGCTGGACTAGAGGCTGTCAAGGTGAGATGCTGTTTTTAGTGCAGAGATTGCACCGGACATCACTAGCACCTGTACACATGGATTGACGTGCATGAGGCTCCATGTATTAACACGCACTACTGGTACAACTGTAAACGAGCACAGCACAGGCATTCATAGCTCCCACTCAGGCTACAGTATGTACTCGTACAGACTAGACAAGGGGATGAGAGGCTGTATTGAAATTTTTCGGTGATGCATGGAGGCGCAAAGCAGCAGCAATGTCCATGTCCATGTCCATGTACGAGTACAGTACAGCCTGCTCCATACAGCGCTCGCAGGCATTTGGAACCCGGACCCGTACATGTACTTGCTTGCTTGAACGTGCACCATGGAGACCTCATGCTCGGCGTCTTTAGGGGGCCTGGCACACCGTTGGCGGGTCCGAGGCCTTGCCCGGATGTGCACGAAGCGTCCGCGGCCGGATTCCATGTCTGGTCCTTGTCGCTGGCTGCAGGAATTAAGGGTTCGATAACTCCAGCGTTCTGGTTGCGACTCTACGGATGATTGATGTTCAATTCCATGTTCTCTTTTGGCCTTACGCTGCAGCTTACAGACGGGAGTTATACAGTGCTGTACAGTGCCGTACTGTACGGGTTTGAACAATGCTCCAAAGTGGCTGGCTGGCTGGCTTTCTCTTCAACGTTTTTGTCTCCAAAAGTTCCAGTCCACTGCCGTCAAGCTTCTCCCTTGAATCGCTCGCCAAATGTTCAATGTCTTGGTTTTGGGGCGGCGTGCGGGGCTCGTTTCCCTTGGGACGGTAATGATCTCTCCATCAATGTTAGGCGCAGTGGCTAGAAGCCCAGGTCCACTCCTTCGTCTCCAGCGCAGCCCGTTCCATCATCGACCGGCTGAAGAGTTAAAACAGACAACCCGACGCTATCGCGGGCGGCGTTACTCAACTCGTCCATCCGGAACTGCCCTATTAGCGGATCGCTGGCACCATCTCAGGCCGACGCCCAGGAGCGCAGGCTAGGCGGCTTGTGGTCTAGCCGTGGCCGCAATCCAGTTGAATCAGTTGATGTGGGCTTTTCCGCTTTTCCCAGCGCTACGGACGGCCGCCTCGGTTCATGTCATGATCCCTCAATGGACCCATTCCCACAGTCTGGACATGGACTGACTGCACCCATCTTTCGGGACCATCTCCCATGCTCCCCCCTCTCTGGCCTGGCCGGGGGGTCGGGAGCCATTGAACTGGTCCCGCCACGCATCCCAGGGCTTCAGCCATCCCTGGCCTTGTCGCTACCAAGACCAGACCAGCGCCGCTGTGATGAATTGCATCCATGGCGCACCGTGTCTCGGCAAGTGGGTGCTCAACGCCCCTACAGTATGCCCTGTCGCTACCTACAGAATACAGCGCTGGGCCCTGCTGTCTTTGCTGCTGACTGTACCCTGACAAGCCTGAGCTGGTACCGAGCAGACAAAGACCTGGAGTTTTTAGCTTTTCGCCGGGCCACTATTAGCTCGGGGCTCGCACTTTCAATTTGATCAAATGTCAATGTTCCCTCCAGGCCAGCCCGCAACATACATCAAGCTTAGCCGCCCCCAATCTCTGGTCGTTTCCTACTTCCACCAAAACCCTTCCATTTGATCCCATACATACTCGTACATTGTAGTCAGTCTTCAAGTCTTGTATACTCACTGCCGCCTCCTCCACATCACCACTAGTAATACCTTACGAAGACTCTATTGCGACAAAGGGAGGCAAATCGCCCTCAGCACCACCAACACTACCACCACAGCTTTACTCTGACGACATCCAACCGGCGGGGACAGAGGGATAATTCACCCAACAGCCATCGACAGCTACTGCGAACCAGTATTCTGGACTAAACAACCCTCACCTGCGAATGCTTTGTTATGAGGTAACCCCTCATCAAGACGACGGGACGACGACGACGACACCACTATGGAGCCTGAGCGTACCTCACCAAACGGCGCCTCTGACACCAACGAGGTGATCTTACCCCAGACGCCAGCCATGTCCGGAGCTTTGCCCATTGTTGCTACCGATCCGGCTTCGGATCTTCCCTCGATGCCCAGACCTAGGGTCCGGGAGCGTCAGAAAAGCCAAAACAGCCTTCTCATGGAGCTTCTTTCTCGCCGCATGAGCCGACAGACCCTCTTACAGCAAAACCAATCCCGTACCCAACAGCCACCCCTCGTTCCACAATCACAGCCGCTTCTGGTTGATAATGCCATGGATGTTGACCATGACGAAACCCTGGGCGACGACTCTTCACTGCCCGCACTGCCCTGTACTCAGAAAGTCCGTCCATCAAGACGATACTCAGCTCTGCCTTATATTGCCCCCGTTGCACCCGAGACGAAAATCGACCCGGACGTTGCCGCTAGGGTCCTTGCCAGGATGCAGGCCAACACCCAAGCCGATTCCATTCCCCCTCCTTCCACAGGTTCATCTTCCGTCCAGGCCATTGAGATCGACCCTACTGAGCTGGCAGAAGACGACATAGAGGCCGATGAGGGCTACGATGAAGGACCTGAGGAATTTCCCTGGTTGGGCGAGAAGCCATCGAGTGGGCTTACTGGAGCCCTGAGAAACCAAGGCGTTCTCAGCTTCACAACGTCTGCTGAGGCGGCCATGCGCTGTCCAAAGCTTGTACGAAATGTCCCTCGCATGCGGAAGCGGACGCACAAGAAGAAGGAGCACAGACTGCGGACGTCGAGGGACACGACCCGTGAGCTGAGTCAATCACGGGCGCCCGCAGCGGATGCATCTTGATACCGAAGCAAGGCACCCGCTCACACAAGCAGCGGCACAACCGTTGAAGCTCATCTATTATTTCTCCACCTTATACTCTTGCCTCTATCACAGACAACGACTTAGACACGACATTATGCGGCGTTTTTGGGCATCACACATTGCATTTACTATACGGAATTCTGGCACAAGCCAGCTCTTCGCTTCTCAAATTGTTGTTTTTACTCTACATTTTAGCGGGTTACAAAAAAAAGATGTCAACGTTCGACACGTGCTATATACAACGGTGTTTTATCTCTTTTGGTTATTTTCTTCATTTTCTTGTCTGATTCTTCTTCCAAGCATACAGAGCATTGGCGCCCTCTTTCCACCTCCAGCAACAAGAGGGGGGGACTCTCGAGCGACAGACGACCAGGGTGCTGAACAAATACTCGGGACTGACTCGTCTCGTGCAGGCGGGGAGGAAGATGGCGTAACATGGGAGGATCCATCCAGGTGCATCTTGGTAAAGGGACTGGGCACGGCGTTTTTCCGGATATGCAGGCTGGGATGCTTTTTGGGACTGGGAACAATCTGTTGGATGGGACGTGGCCTGACTGGCCAGCGCGTGGCTTGAATCCCCCACGCGGGACAGGATTGATGCTTGCGTTTGGGTTACAGCGCTCAATCTCGAATACGGAGGAGGTAGTTGAATGTATATAATAGGTATTGGCTGCTACTGCGAAATACATCTTCGTACAAAGCACATGTGTTCACATGGTATCAACCGCTCGTATTACTTGTTCACATGTGATTCTGATGCTTTACAATGTCACCTACCTACCTACCTACCTACATGATCTCCGCCTCACATTTCCTACCTTTCTCTGCTTCTCTGTCTCTGTCTGTCTGTCTCTCTTTCTCTTGCTCCCCCGCTCTCTTCTGCCCGCCTCTGTCCTCGTACAGTGCATGACATGTGCGTACTCCGTCTCCGTCTCCGTCCTCGTACATGGACAGGTTATTCCTCAGTCCACGTGGTGCCAGCGTCTATTTGCCCACTACGATTCCACCCAGGTGCAGCCAGGCCAGAATCATGCTCCTAACGCTCCCCCGGCGCCTGAATCGGCCGCTCCGACGCGGTTGGATCGCAAGTATCTCCGTCCATCTGACCGGCTGATGCGATACCGCCAGCTTGGACTCGGGACAGGTACCTGCTCCATCCTCCTAGCACTCCATAGTGTTGGCGCGTCTGGTTCTGGTACAGCCGCTGATTGGGCGCCCGTCGACACCGCTGGGCGCCTCTAAGTTCTGACAGCCTCAGCGGCACCGTTAGCACCCCGTTCTTCCGCTGTTAAGTGCAGGCGGTGAGCGCCTACGCTGGGCCGTTGATTTGCCACAACTCCTAGCCGAAAGCTAACATGGAAAGGGCTCCAACTTCATTTCGGATTACGATACATCAACGTCCAACTTCAGTTGTCTTTCTTCACCTCCATTCTGTTATGACAAGCGCAGTTTGCTTCCTGTTGCACAACCCACCCGGTCACTTTTGCCCAATCAGCGGGCATCTACAATGTGCAAGCACTAAGGAAAACGGTCCAACGCCCTGTGGCCGCAGCTGGGGTCCTTGTTACTTGGCCCTTTGGCGGGCGCTCAATGGGGTAGGACAACAACGGCCGTTGGATTCGAGATCCAGGCCCCTTCACGGATCGTGTAACTCCAGAGCACAGACGTGAGATGGCTGTGTCTTTCTCTTGAGAAACTACCTGCTTCTGCTTTTCTCCTCTACCACGTGCCGATGACGTTTCTTCGCCGCGGGTTTCTTCTTCCTCTTCTTTTCCCTTTCCTTCCCATCTCTTTCATGGTCTGTCTGCCCTACTTTGCGAGGATCGAGTGATCCTTGCGCGGCGGGCTACCAATACCAGAGGGTGTCAGATGGACCGGCAAGCTTCCGAAGGGCTTTGAAAGGTGGCAAGGTGGGTTCTGAATGGCTACTCGTGCTCGTACAATACAGCCCTGGACGAGGGATCGACGTCGTGGAACGAAAGAATAATGACTTCTCTTGTCTTGAGAGACATTCCCCCTGCCTGTCTAAGAGTCCATCGCCCTTTGTGCGCAAACTCGGAAGCAGGTGCCTGGCCCCGCTCAGCCTCATGGTTGCAAGATGGGTTTCTCCCTGTAGGGCGGCTGTTGACTTGGCAATGACATTCGTTGCTGAAACATTACGCACCAGAGTCGCGGGCATGGCTCTTGACGGCTCTATTTGCCGGAGCTAGAGCTTACAGCTGCGTGAGAAGACGAGCTGAAAAGAACAAGATTGGCTCTTGCAAAGACCATCGGCAGAGCTGGCTGCAAGTGCGTCGTGCTGCAAGTGCATCGGACTGCAGAGCCAAGTCGGCACAGAGGCGTGGGCAGGAAACTTGGATGCTTTGCCTCACAGCGGCCGCTATGCAGGTGGCCAGTGCCATCGTCTTATCAAGCGGTGCTTCGTTTCATCTTGTGTACGATTTTCATTTCTCAATATGCATGTTCGAGGTCTGGTGCACTGGCCGATCCGAGCGAGCCCGTTGCTATTACCATGTGGTCATATGTTCAGGCACATCTCATGCAAGGTACACCCCACACATCATGCATGGTGGTTTCGACCGCCAGATCGCGGCGACATATGTCTCTCTTCTTTGTCTTATTGCTTTCTCGCTCCATAGGATTCCCAGCTTAGCATCGATCTCGCTGTGGACCATCAGCTACGAGTACTCGTACTAGCGGGATGGCACATGATGAGGCTGGGCTCGTCTTAATTGTGGCAACAGAGCTGGGGCAAGGCAATGGAATGCGTCGCCACGGCCCCGTGCATTCCTCGTCCGTATGGGGAAAACTCGGCGAGGAACGAAGAGCTATGGTTGCTGTGGTATCTTTCCGGAGAGTTGCTTGGTCTGGTTTGGTTTGCAGCATTCGCTGTTTAATATAGATGGGCTGTTTAGTTAATGCATCTGATTGCGCTCCGTGCTTGAGAACGAATGCACCGACACCACCTCCTTGGCTCCAAACATCTCTCTCTCTTTTCCTCTCTTCTCTCTAACCAATCCTCTCTTTTCCAAAGTTTGCTTCTCTACCTTCGAGACGCAACTCCACTGATTCACTTCTCTTACTCACCCACTCACTCTTGCAGTTAAGCTTTTTTCCCATCTTGTGTGATCGAATCCGGCCAAACACCAACGGCCCCATACAACGCTTGGTTTCACTCCGCCTATCTATTCCAAGCCTCCCATCATTGTGATGAACGAATCTGGATACTAGCCGCATCCGTCAACAGATAATCAAAATCAACCCGCCACTCCCGAATCCGAGACTGTTGCCACCACGATCACCATTCAATGGCTTTTTGGACGGCGCAGTTCCGGGTCGAGCCCACCGTCGATAGGGAAGCCAGCATGTACTGGCAGGGGACAGACGGGCTGCCGTCTGATGCATCGAGCGATTTGTTCGGGCAGTTTGTAGACTTTGACGGAGATAGTGTTGCCAGGACTCCCGTCGACGATGGCCGTGGCGGGAGCTCGACGATAGGGACCGTACCACCGGATTCGTTCTTCATGAATCAGGCGGCAACAGGCACTGCCTCTTCAGTCGTGTCCTCGGCAGACGAATTCGACTTCTTTTCCACCACCTCTCACCTTGGGCCGACTACGTCTGCGGCGAGCCATGGCCTGGACTCCCAGGAGCTTGCTTTCGGAGTAGCTGCCGATCCGGCTACCGGCGGAACTCGTCCGATCAACCATCTCAGTCGCAAGTCCATGTCAGAGACTGAGCTCCAGCGTCTTGAAAATATCTCCCTCTACTCCCCACAAAAGAACACTTCTTCTGTCTCGCACCCGCCGTCTCCCACGCCGCCCAACACATCCATCAGGAGACCAAAGAAGCTGGTTGAGGCCCTGTCCTCTACCATCCGCAAGGCAACCAACCTTGGGAGAAGGAACAGAAAGCAGCAGCCGCAACAGCAACAACAACAACAACTACAACAGCCCCCGATAATAGAGAGGTCAGCCTCTCCTACGCTAGACCATCCTCCCATGGCCATCAAGTCGAGAGCCGCACGGATGCATAGCATAGCGCAGAGCAGCGTGAGCAGCGTCTCTCACGAGAGCCCCTCGCCCACATCCTATGACCATGGCGCCTCGGGTTTCATACACGGCTTCTGCGATGATCCCTTTGCTGAAGCACCAAGGTCATATCAGTCTCCGAGCATGCAATACTACAACCATGGCGGCATGGACCCTACACCCATGCACTCCTCCAACCGCCGCATCAAGAGCGAGCAGCATCTGTATCAGGCAGCTTCAAACATGATAGGTTCCACTGCCACCATCGATACCGCTTCTCAGGCCTCGCAACATGGCTGGCAGCAGCAAATGATGGCGGCCTCGGGACCGGAGCCATGGGGCAGCACTGACTACGCAGCGAGCCAAGATTCCGCCTGGTGGGATCTCAACATCAACGCCAGCATGAACCAGGCGATGCACTCGCAGCACGGGGAGCTGCCGTACGAATATGCGCCTATACCAGACACAGGGGGCGCTGGCCTCATGATTCACATGCCCCAACCACGAGGCCCGCAGCCTGCTGTCGTAAACGACATTGGGCTCAACTCGCAGACATATCTGCCGCCGCCGCCGCCCATCCCAACCGACCGCTGCACTCGGCCTCCTCGAGCCCCGTCCTCTGGAGCCCGGCATCGCAACCTGTCTTCGTCGCCCATGCGCAAGACCCGCGGGCCCTCGGCCTCGCCCACGCCGGCGCATGCCCAGATGCGCAACCAGTCCCGGCACAGCTCTACAGGGTCCATCTCCTCCGTCCGCAGCGCCTCCGGCCGAGGCCCTGGGTCTGCGCCAAACACGCCGGGGGGCGTCCGCAAGCGTAGGTCGCGAGACGCCGGCGCGGGAGGAGGCGGCATCAGCCTCGGGGGCGACGGCATTGGCTTTGTCAATTTCACGCCCAACGACGGCAGTATCCTGATGACGGGCGTGGCGCCGAGCGGGAGCTCCAAGACGAAAGCCCGGAGAGAGAAGGAGGCCCAGGAGAAGAGGCGGAGGCTGAGCGAGGCGGCGATGAAGGCTGTGGCTGCGGCGGGAGGGGACGTGGATAAGTTGATACAAGAGGGCTTTGTGTTTTAATACATGTACCATATTCCCTCATCTTTTTTCTTTTCTTTTTTCGCTTTGCTTTCCTGGTTTCTTCATCTGTTTGCTTTATCCTTATTCCTTTATTCTTTTGTTTGATTTCGAACGTTTTGTGTTACCACTATGGGCTGTTCTATCGCTCTGGTTCTAAAAGAAGGGGATCTCTTGGGATGAGATGTCAAGTCATTGTACGCATCCATCTCATGAAACACACGATACCACTCCTCTCTTAAACATTCTTTATTCACCATCATTTCCTTTTTTCTCATTTCATTTCATTCTATTCATTTTATTACTCCTCCTAATATTTTTAATCGAAGTGCTGCCTATACAGTGTAGTCAACACATTCTTTTCCTGGGGCGTCTCTGTTTCCCACAACAAAATTATACCTTTCCTTTGTTTTCTTGTCTCCACACCCTCTTTTGCTTTCTATTTGTTTGAAAATCCTTTGTTATTAGCGATAGCTGAAATAAACAAGGCCGGAAAAAAGCGACTTTTTTTTTCTTTGTTTGATGTCTCTCCCCTCCCCTCTTTTGCTTGACTCTGACTAACACCCGATCGACTGCGTGAGATTCAAGTATCGGAATAGGACGCAAACGGAATCACTCTTGTTTCTTTGTCTTGATTATCTACTAGGTAGTAGGTAGTAGATGCCCAGCTCTCGAGATGTTTGCCACTGCCTACCTACCACTACCCAAGTTCTTTCTGCTATGATCGATAATCTATTCTAGTGTCTGCTGCTATAGCTATATACCTCTAGTTTCTAGAATATCACTTATCACCCATGCGGTTTTTATTTGAGATATAGGGTACTGGCTATTTTCCCTTGTTTTTGGGCGACATGATTCGGAAGACTCGTTCCTTGTGCTGTACAAGAATGTTATAATAAACGTCCAATTTAATATACACAATTGTTTTGCCAATTAGCATATGTCATATATAAGAAATAATAACAAAGAGAAACGGCTTATGTATCTTCCTTGCTTTTTTTTTTAATCGGCAACTGTTTTCAGCACAGCTTATCTTGCGCAAGCCTTTGTCAAACTGTGGCCAACAAGGGCCATCACATGAAGCATTGTCCCAATTTCCAGGTCCAAGTTTTACGGCCTCAGCGACAAGCCGCAGCATTATCTTCAATCAATGGGCGTCTGCCGACGTTGTAATTATCTTACCAAAACGTGATATGAGACATTATTGGTCATCCCAAGCGACAAATGAATTACCCAAGTTCCGCGTATTTTCAAATACCTGTATAGGGTAATATATCGTACAACTGGACAAAAAAAAACGAGAATTACACAAAAAAAGAGGAGAAATTCCACCAAAAGCGCTAGGGAGATGTGAGACAATACATCGAAGGATGAGAGACAAAAGAGAGAAAAACAAATAATGAGCTAAAAAAAATTATTTGCCTGATTGTTCAACTGACTCGATACAATTGAAGCAAAAAATGAAATCCGACGGAGACAGGATTCGAACCTGCGAGGCCGAAGCCATATGATTTCTAGTCATACCCATTAACCACTCTGGCACTCCGCCTGTGATGATTCATGACACTACATGCGCTAACTCACAATATGAGTGTGGATCCCACAGAGCCACGCTGAGGAATGGGGTTTGCACCGCGTATGGCTTTGAGCTTTTATCGCAAGGAGGAAGTACTTGTTCATGTCGCATATAGACTCATTATGTCTTCAGATTTTGATTTCTATCAATGACGGACATGCTAGCTAGGTACCGTAGATGCCTGGGGGCCAGGCGCTTCGTGAAGGCTCCAGTGCTCTGAATCACCACAAACACGTTTACCGTGACCGTCAGTGCGCTATGTCTCCAAGTGGCTCAACTGCACGTCCCCATGCCATCATGACCTAACCTCTGTCGTGATGGATCAAGCAAGACACACCACCTCCTATTTTTACTGATTACATTTAACCTGTTCTCATCGACAACAATGGAGATCTGCGAGACTAGCGAGGCGTTCATTGAGGAAGATGACGACCTCGTTTTCGACCACACCAAGGTCATTCTGAAAGGAGCCGACGACGAATTCTCCTATGCCCAAACAAATTCCCGCGAGCACCCAATTACTCAGATAGACGTCAATAGTCTAGACATTTCCAGAATTCCCGCGGACCATATCTGGCCTTTGGCTGATCCCACGTTCACTCGCGCTCCGGATCCGCTACCTTCAACCTCCTATCTGAAGCGACCCAGCCTTTTGTATTACGAAGATACACAAGATGCTTCCGAGTACAGCCGTCAAATATTGACCGAGATCGAGGCGTGCGAGATCCTGCGAAGAAACCCACACCCCAATATTGCTCAGTATCTGGGTTGTGTTGTGAAAGAAGAGCGGGTAAGAGGACTAGTCTTCACGAGATACTCTGTCACCCTGGCACAATTGCTTCGAGACGGGACAGATTTCGACAAAAGCCATTGCTTGCTTGGGATTAAAGCAGGGGTACGTCATTTGCACAACTTGGGACTTGTACACAACGATTTGAACCCATCAAACATCATGATGGATGGAGATGATGCTGTCATTATAGACTTCGACTCGTGTAAGCGAGAAGGAGAGGAATTAGGTTTGAAAGGAGGGACACTTGAATGGGCGCTGGGCAATCAAGCCTATGCAAGACGAGAGAATGATATCTACAGCCTCTCGAAGATAGAAGATGCTCTATTTGAGGCCGTTCCATCACCGACCCAAGCTCCAAAATGGATGTCATGCAAATTATTCGCGTTTCAACCAGCTAAATACTAATTTATTTTTGTGAACACTATTTCGTTATTCCAAAGTTGTAGATTCACAGACTTGCTAGGATTCTAGCCTCTTACCTTACCATGCAAGGCTAAGCACATACACAGACCCCTGTCCAGATCCTTTCAGATCCTTTCAGATCCTCCACCGTGAGTGATCGATCTCACTCTGCCTTGTTTAAATATAGCTTTCATCAGAATATAGCATTTATATACCTAAAAATCCCACTTGTACATGGAAAAGGTAAACTCTAAAGATAACAATTTCCCTCCTAACTTTATATACTTGCCTAGCCATGCGCCTCATCAACACCGAAACCCTCACCCTCGTCGAGTTCCTCGAAACCGACGTCCCCAAATACGCCATCCTCTCACACACCTGGGAAGACCAAGAAGTCACCTTCCAAGACTTCCCCCACGACGCAATCCGCTCCCGCAAACGCGGCTTCACCAAGCTCCAAAAACTCTGCGAGCTCGCCAGGCAGGATGGCCTGCAGTACGCCTGGGCCGACACCTGCTGCATCGACAAGACCAGCAGCTCCGAGCTGACAGAGGCCATCAACTCCATGTTCCGCTTCTACCTCCACGCGGACGTGTGCTATGCCTGGCTCATGGATCTCCCGCCGGATAACCGTGACGTTCATTATCAGCTGCCTAAGTGTCGGTGGTTCACGCGGGGCTGGACGCTGCAAGAGCTCATTGCTCCGCGGGTTCTCAAGTTTTATGACCAGACGTGGGCGTTTCGCGGCACGAAGAGTACTCTCAGGCAGCTCATCACGCAGATTACGAATATAAGCACTGCTGTTCTCAAGGATCCTGCGAGACTCAGCCAGCTTCCCGTTGCACAGAAGATGGCCTGGGCGGCAAGTCGGCAGACGACGCGCATTGAAGACATGGCGTATAGCCTGCTGGGCATCTTCGACGTGAACATGCCAATGATCTACGGCGAAGGGTCACGCGCGTTTTTGCGTCTACAGGAAGAAATTGCAAAGGAGAAGAACGACCCAAGCCTGTTTGCGTGGAGAACATCGCCATCGCCATCACTATCACTATCATCATCATCGTCATCATCAGAAGGAACACAGAAACAAACACATCACGGCATGTTCGCCTCCACGCCCGCAGACTTCGTCAACTCAGGATCCATCCACCTCATCAACGACCCCATGTTCAGCACCGAATTCCTCATCACAAATAAAGGTCTCCGCATAGACTCCGACCTCTTCCCCGTCAGCGACCGCATCTTCTTCATGGACATGAACTGCGTCGATTTCCCTCCCCACGGAACCTCATCAACAACATCCTCTCACAATGCATCATCAAGCCGCCGTCACATAGGCGTCCTCATCAAATCCCACGGCGGCGGCGTCTACAGCCGCGTCGAAGCAGACCGCTTCGCCACCCCTCCCGGCGGAAACCCCCTCCACAGCATCCGCGTCTTCCTTCCCAAGCACGTCAACCCAACCCGCTCGCTCTACCTAGAGACCCTCTTCAGCTACTCCTTCATCTTCCGGAGGGGCGTCAACCCGCCTACTCAGGCCTTTCTCTTCACCCCGCTCGCATATATCCCCGAGACGGAGTGGGACACTCGCCAGCACATGTTTCAGACTCGTGGCAGAGAGGACTTTGCTGCTTACACGCATTTCAGACCGGATCCTAGCTTCACAAATTGCAGTGACTTCATATTAGCTTTTGGAGGTGTGAAGGAGGAAGGAAAGCCGTGGATTGGCGTTGCGCTCCCGGACGATTTGAATATATCTCCTCATCTAGGAGATGCCAATAAAGTGGGCAACGCCGTGCGGAAAAAGAGGCACACGACCGTCAAGGTTCGGTATGACGAAAACTTGCGGAGAACGTATTATGTGCATGCTTCGTTGAGAACAGCTAGAGTGGGCGTGGATATTGTGCACTTCATCGATCTGAGCTGCACTACCGAGAGAGTTCCGCGAGCCAGAGGAAACTCGAGTGTGTAATGAACATGGTCGGAAGAATAAAGCCTTCATAGTCATTGAATAGCAGAACAGGGGCAGGACTGTAAGCATCAAACTTCAATTGCCCCAGATGACACCCATTTCATAACGAATTGGAAATATCCGGCCAAACATTCAATATCTGTCTAAGCCCCAAAGAACTAAATCACAGGGGAGCTGTCATTTATCACCGACCCAAAACTCCAAAACTCCATGCTCGTTTCATGCCCAAATGCCGCTTTTTGCTCTTGTCATTAGAGTCATGCCACTTTCTGCCTCTTTGCGTCCAGCCCATCCTCGCTGTTACCGTTGCCTGCATTTGTTGGAATGTCGGCCAATGGCGCCCTCGGTCCATTGGCCCCAGTGGCTTCGCTCGGTAGCGTTCGTTTCATTGTTGGAGGCTTGTATTGGCCTCGGTTTGCAAGGGGACTGCCCAGACCACCACCCGGAGCTCCTATTCTACGAGCTTGGTCTAGAGATGGGTTCATCGGATTACCCCTGGCTTGGGAGCTGCCGATTGACTGCCGTAGTGATGTGAAGCCGCCGGTGTTGCCACTTTGCGTAGACGTTGATTGACTGTTAGCCGGAGGGACATGCTGGCCGTTCCTCGCAACAGGCTTAGATGACGTGTGATCGATTCCAGGAGTCTTTCGTATCGAAGGGCTTTCGGCCTTGGGATTGAAGAGCTGCTTCTGCTGGCTTTGGTTGCCAGCCTGGTTTGTATCAGGCATGGTAGATCTCGCCGAGAAGAATGCCACGGGCTCTCCTGGGGGAGGTGCCTGAGGTGGAGGTGCCATCGCTTGGTTTAGAGACTCCTTGCCTGGCGGGGCATTCTGTGGTCGAGGAGGTTGTCCTTGTCGAGGAGTATACGGCTGGGGCTGCGGCTGCGGCGGTCGATTCAAGTTATTTCCCGGCATAGGCTTTGCTGGCTGACCCGGCCTTGATTCGTTAGCAGCAGGCTTGTCGTTGGGCGGGTTGGCCGCGCTGGGAAGCATGATTTCATCGGGATGACCATCTCCCGGCACACAAAAATCAGCTTCGTCAAGTTCTATAGATATTCAGCCTCAATCTCTTCAAAGCCATCTGAGGACAGCATACCCCCCAAGAAGTCATCAAATGAGTCCATTGGTTCTATCTTGAACCCTCCCGCTGCAGACGTGGGTGCAGCAGTAGCAGCAGTGACAGCGGCATTGGCTGTGGTGCTATTACCAGCATTGCTCACGTTGCCAGTCATGGTCACCTCCTTCTTGGCAAAATCTGAGTGCCGGTGAAGATTATCCGGATCAAACTTCTTGTTGGTCTGGGCCTTAATCTTGGTAACCTGCTTGACGTAGTCTTGGTCGTAGATGCAATTGCCCAGAATGTTGCCAAAGTTCCTCAGCGTTCGTTTCAGAGCGTCTGTGGTCCCCTCCTTTTTCGCTTTCTCAAAAGCCATCGCCTTCCCTTTAGCGTTCTCTATTGAGCCGTAGCCGACATCCTCGTGGTAGGTTCCATCTCGAAGAGTGACCCGAACAATGACAGACAGCCCGATGCTGACGCGCTGCGACGTTGGATTCTCGTCGGCAAAATCGACTTGGATGTTTTGTATCGAGGACGACCACCCGTTGAAGCCGAAAACCTCGTTGGCGAGTCCGATGACCTTTTCGGCAGTGAGATAATGCACCCGTGAACCACCGGGGCCGGCGCGCGAAGAGATGTACTCGGGGCCGAGCTGCTTGTCAAGCCTCGAGGCGATTGTGGCGATTTCCTTGGCCGACCATCCAGCTATGCGCGGCTTGGCCTCCTCGAAGGGGTTGGGCCACTCCTGGTGTTGATCGCCCGGGCTGGAAGCTATTGTTAATCACAACCGAGTCGCACCTTGTTAGTTTAGCTGAGGGGAGGGCGTACGCAGGCATTGATGGCAACCGGAATCACCCTATCATCTATAGCAGAGAATGCAAAAGTGCACTGAGTTGAAATGGACAGCAGTCGAGTAAGTGCAAGCAAAGGCGTTGGTTGGATGCCTTGAATGTTATGCTAGGCTTCCATTCACGATGAGTCGCGTTCATGACATACTAACAGGCGCGTCTGTTTAATTGACAAACAGGTGAGCACGTGACGTGTCTAGGTCGGAAGCTAGGTACGTACCCCGGGATTTCGCAACCTCCAGCTTGTCTCAGCTCAACGCCCTGCTCATCTTGTTCGGCTGACCTCCCACTAGCACGCATTCGTCAAGTATTACCGGAGGAATTGCTGATGAGGACATCCATTGCGTCGTCAGCTTCGCGGCATATGTATATTATACATTTGAGCAGGTCGAGTCATCAAGGTTCTTTTGAGCAGAGTCTTCCAAGAGTCGTAAGCTCTGCTAGATTAAATAAACAGTGATTCTACATGATGTGAGACACAAAGTTTGATCCACGCCTGTTTTCAGCATTAGAGGTACCAGTCTATGGATTGTTTAAGTTATTTACAAATGATAATGTCTCCGTACCAGTACAAATACTGCAAAATATGCCACACATAGAGTCCCTGCTGCCCACTTGAGTGATAGGGAAAGGATATCAAAAAAGACAAAGGAAAAGAACGCCAGCCAGCCAACCAACCAACCAGTTGTGTGCGTAAGGAAAAGAAAAAGAGTGCCGAAGTCTATAATAGCCCGTTGATGCAAAAGATGATGTCGTGAAAAATGAAAATGAATTGTGTCGTAAGGTGCTCCGGCAGCCTTTACCAGGGTCCGACTCTAACAGGCGCTCCGTATGCACCCGACACAATCTGGTTGAGAATGGAGTTTTGCTCTGCATTCTCATTTGAGATCCAACCAACGCTATTTGACATGGCAGTGATGGCGGTGCCCAGTCGTCCACCGGATTGCTCGTTATGTCGGGCGAGTTTCTGATCCCATCCATCCGTGTGTAGGTTGAAACCACCACCCCGCTTCGCAGCTTCGTTGATAACCAAGGCCCATGCTTTAGAGAGGTCTTCGTATGCGTTTTCTTTGTGATGGCGATAAGCTTGCGGCTGCCAGTTGGGCAGATTGTGAATGAACCTTGTCGCACCGTCTAGGAACTCGAGAGATTTGGTAGGCTGGGTTTCGATTGGTGGAAGAAATTGAGGGGTGAAATCGGAGAGTGCATCGATCAAGGCGACCAGAGGAGCCTTGACTCGGTCGTAGGTATATTCCGCGCTACTATTGCCATATGGAGCGGCAGCGTTTAATTTGTCTTGATAGGACTGCAGGACATCCATGGCTGCGCCGACCGTAGGCCGGGGCGCTTGCGAAACCACCTCTTGTCCAATATCCGGATGACGCTCGCAGATGCGTTCCAACACTGTCCGTAGCTGATTCGTGTCGAGAGTTTCCAAAAGCCGAGGCAGAGGGAGTGGCCTGCCGATTAAATCATTTGATCTGAATTTTTTCGACGGGCGAATAAGAGGGCGAGAAGACACAGCGGGTGAGCTCATGGGCGACATGTTTTCGTCTCCATCTTCGTCGGCCTTTCGTTTTCGGGTGCTCATGTTTTGAAGTGATGGGACTGCAGAGGAATGTGAGCTCCGGAACATGGTACGGGAAGATGGAGATGGATGCGTGTGCGATGCGCCAACAAACCAAGGCATGGATGAAGGAAGCGACGCTGGCGATGACTTACGGTTTCGCTGGGATAGATGTGGGTTTTCGTGCTGGTGAGGAAAAACTGGAAACTGCGGCGACAGCAGCACATTCATTGTGGCAAAGCGACGCAGGCGAAGCGAAGCTGTGTGAATTTCAGACTGTCGGCGTCCCGGTTGCGATGGCGGCTAGGATGCTGATGGCGCTGATTGTATCGACTGTGCTTGATGCTGGTCGTATGTATTGTATTGTGTTGAACAGAGGATTCGTCAGATGAATGTCGAGTCGAGCGCCGTCCTCGTCACCGTCCGGATGAGAGGGGCGAAGCAACGGAAGGCAAAGAGGAGAAAGAGCCGCGAAAAACAGGCCCGGCTGCAGCGCAATAAAGTACCAGAACCAGTGCCAGAGAGCGGTCAACGGGGCTCTGCATGGGTGCCCGGCCAGTGCAAGGGCAGAGGTTGTGAGTTGTTGTGGACAAAAGCGAGCGAGTGGGTAATAGTTAAAGGATTAGATGCGGAGACTGTTGCGTCGCCAGGGATGGCCATGGCAGGACGAAAGCAAAAAAAGATGGCCGACAAAAAAGCTCAACCTTTCGGCCAGCCGCTGAACCCGTCGCACGTGATGGATGGCTGCCCGTCAAACTACAGCACAACAGCGTTCGTCCGGCTCCATCTGCCAGCGGAGGCCACCGGCTCAACTGCCACAGGCCTGGCCCGTTTCGCTGGACCGCAGCGCCGTCGCCCGCTATACAACGTGGCTGGAGGCACAGGTGCGTCAGAGGGCAGAGGGCATAGCGCACTACCAGCGCTACAGAGCACTACGTGTAAGCCCCCGGGGCAATCCCCCCACAGCTGGTTGGCCTGTTGGGCTGCAACGCTAGCCAGCGCTGCAAGCTGCATGTGCATGTACATGTACCGGGATGGAGTCTGTCCTTGGGCGGCAAAACGAAAAACTGAGCACGACACAGCGCAGACCAAGCACAAGCACAGAGTTCTAGGTCCTTTGGTTCAGCTGATCTGGCAACGGCTTGTTTGCCTGGCCGGATCTGCTCTCTCTTATTTTCCCTTTCCTCTTCCATGTTTTTTTTTTCTCCGGCGCTATCCTGCCTCGTCCCTGCAGCGTGCCTTAGCTGTGCAAGGGAAATGTTTCATTCGCCTGTCCCACTCGAGGCAAGGAGGGCTGCGGGTCCAGATCTGCTTGTTTGCCCTCGGAAGACCGCATCGTGAGCCTTGCCTCTAGACTCTAGACGGGTGAGACGACCAGCATCTGACGGCAAACGGCCGGATTACTACTGTGCGGTTCCATCCCATCATGATCCGGAACGCCTAGCACAGAACTTGCATATCCGAGTACCTACCGTGTCAAGGGATCAAGGGCAAGTCTGGAGTCATTTCGCTCGGCCGACCTGCAGAGCTAGGCTCGGCCTACTACTCGACTATTTCTCTCCTTGCGGCAGGCCGGTTCATTCATTTTATATAAAACATGCTTTTGTTGCAAAAAGGGCCCTCGTACAAAAACGCTTGGCCATGCACATTGCCATCGCAACAAACTATTGCTGGCTAGCAGTGGGCCTCAGCGCGCACGCTCCAGCTCCGAGATGAATTCTCGCCATTCCATCAAGGCAGAATTGATGCCATGTGGAGCTTATGCCTAGAGTGGCTCGTCGTACTCGTAGATACCTGCACTTGCACGGGTCAGTTGGCATGCATTCAAGGACAAACACATGAATGAGACTGCACAATAGGACCGACCACGACAGCAGCGCTCCATCCATGGCCCAGCGTCGCAGTCGCCAGTCCAGAGCACACGACTCAGCCTGCATTAGGAAGCTCCTGCGAATCACTAGCCGTCACATTTCTTTGGCCGTCCATCTCCCACACTCTCGTCGTTAGCTGCGTCCAATGTCATCTCCATTTCAAACTTTTTTCCTGCCGTCGTAACGCTAATGCCGGGCAAAGTCGTGGCTCCGCGCCACTTCGTCATGTCAGCCATTCAGAGGCCCTGCCTGTCGTTGGCGTAACACGGCGCAAGCGTGACGGGAGTCATTCCTATTGACGATCTGAGTTTCTCGGACGGCCGTTGGGTCCTGAAGAGCGTTGCGTGCTAGGAATGGGATGCAGCATGCTTCTCGTTGCATATGCTCTTTGCGGCTTGGTTTTGGCTGGTAGACAATGGCCGGCTTCAGCGCTTAGTTACTTAGTACCTAGTACTACTAACGCTTAACCCAATTCCTGGCGCCCCCACTTCGCTACGGGTAGTTATCGCCTTATCGATTGGGAGATTTCCGTTGGCTCCAAAAAATTTCTGCTGGCTGGCCGTATTGACTGAATGCTTCGGAAACTGGGTTGGGTGCAGGTAACGACATACACAATCACATACATAATCCCCAATGGCAGCCTCAGATTCAGAATCTCCCCAATCGCCGGAAGTCGACAAGTCGGCTTCCTCCAAGCGCAAGGCCGAGGTCGAGGAAATCGAGGTCGACGTAAATGCGCCGGAACCGCCGTCAAAACGAGCGCGACGAGCCCTCAAGAAGGGAAAACCCTTGCCAGCTAAGCCCTCGAGCGACGATGAGAAAGATGATAAAGATGGTGAGAAGGAAAGCAAGGAGAAAGTACGATCTGAGCATGGAGTCTGGATTGGCAACCTGCCGTTCAGGCTGACGGCAGCCGAGCTTCGCACATGGTTGATAGACAATGCCGGAGGTGTCCTCACGGAAGAGGCGATTACAAGAGTGAAGCTGCCTACGGTTAAGGACGCCACCCGACCCAAGGGCGAGAAGCCTGCGAACAAGGGATTTGCCTACGTCGATTTTACAGACATTGGCGGCAAGGTCGCTGCGATTGCCCTCTCGGAGACGGATCTCAATGGACGCAAGCTGCTCATCAAGGACGCCAAGTCATTCGAAGGTCGCCCGGCTAAAGAGAAGGAGCCCGAAGAGGCAGCCGGGAAATCCGATGCGGCATCCTCAAAGAACAAGACGGAGCAGCGCCAAGAGACCAACGCCAGCCGCAAGGTGTTTGTGGGCAATCTGAGCTTCAAGGTCACCGAGGAGGACCTGATGCGAAACTTTGAAAAGTGTGGAGAGATTGAGTGGGCTAAGCTGGCCACGTTTGAGGACTCGGGCAAATGCAAGGGCTACGGCTGGATCAAGTTCAAGGAGCCAGAAGCTGCCGCCTGGGCCGTCAAGGGTTTTGTCAAGATCAAAGAGGCGGTGGAGACTGAAGAGGATTTCCGGGACGACAAGAGCGACGATGAGGCTGAAGACGGAGAGAAGCAGGCGCAGAAGCAGTTCAAGACAAGAAAGTGGTGGGTGAACCGCATGCTGGGCCGCGAGCTCAAGCTCGAGCTGGCCGAGGACGACCAGGTGCGATACAAGAAGCGATTTGGCAAGGATAAGAAGGCCGACGACACATCAAGACCTCCCAGGAGACCCAGGGCGGACGACCGGGACAACAGCAGGGGAAGCAGACCGGAAGCGGCGCAATCAAAGGGTGCTCCGGACATTGCTGTCGCTCGTCTCACAGGAGGCTTGGTTGAGCATACCGGAACCAAGGTTACATTTGACTAGCATCGGCTATCTTGACTATAAGATAGATACCCCTCGAGCATTATTTTTTTTGTTCCTTCATCCGTATATTTACAAAGAGTCTTAATGAAAAGATATATTCCGCAAATGATTTGGAATCTTGTGTGCCGCAACTCTGCCGTTTGTTAGTCATGATTTAGAATTGCGGGCTGATCGGCCCCTCAATATCCTTCCCGGCTGGTTCCCGAACTCTCCCCCGCAAATCCCTAGATTTAGTTAGCATCAGCGACTGTGACGTCGGGTTCTCATTTCAAATCATTCCAGGACCTTTCCTTCTTTGCAAAGTGACGATACTATTGCAGATTCAACGTGTTGCTATCAATAAACAGTCTATATGAATACGTGAGACACGATGTATGAGTCGCAGATTACTTTTACGCTGGACACCGTATGTCCTTGGTACGTAAATATCCATCACTTACACAAAAACCGCAGGATGAATCTCATCATCCTCATACACACTCACCTACTAATACAATTCACAGGACATATATGGCCAAGAAAAGGCATGGACATCTTAATTCCCACACTCAAGCCCAATCCACATACTAACCTCCTAGAAACCCAACAGACTAGACCAAGCACTCGCAAAGTTCCGCTCCTCCTCCATGGCCTCCTCCGTCTCCTACACCCTCCACTTCGCCCCCTACCAGCTCAACCCAAACTTCCCCCCCGAAGCAGACCGCCTACAATGGTATCTCGACAACAAGCACTTCGGCGACGCCACCACCCAGCAGGTCTTCCAGGCGCACATGACCAACATCGCCGAGCCCCTCGGCATCGCCCTGCGCTTCGACGGATACATGGGGAACACCCTGCACGCGCACCGCGTAGTCCAGTATTTCCAGTCGTCCAAGGGCCCTGAGACGGCGAATAAGCTTATTGATGCGCTGTATGTGCGGTATTTCGAGAGGGGGGAGCATCCTTCTAGGGATGAGGTGTTGATAGGGGCGTGTGTGGAGGCGGGGATTGGTGAGGAGGAGGCGAAGAAGGTTGTGGGTGATAAGGAGATTGGGTTGATGGAGGTTAAGGCGAAGTTGAGGGAGGTGAGTCGGGATGTTGATGCGGTGCCGGTTGTGATGGTTGAGGGGAAGAGGAGGGATATTACGCTGACGGGGGCGAAGGAGGTGGAGGAATATGTGAAGACGCTGGAGAAGATTGCTAACGAGAGTAACTGAATGAATTTCTTCGTGATATAGGAGCCAAGAACATTGAGTAGAGTGATTAGAATACTAAGAGTTTAAACACTAATAATACTAAATGAGAGAGTGTGTAATGATCGTACTATACATGTTCATATCCTCCGTCCAGATATCAATACAATAAAAAATACATCAAAGAAAAATGACCCAAAAGAGTGACATAAAAGAAAAACCAAAAGACCGAGTCCTTACCAAAACATTCGTGTTTGCGTCGTATCATCATAATCATACTTCCCTTCCATTACCTCTGTTTCCAGATCCCAACCACCCCTCTAAGATCGACTAAACATTAAGGGCACCAACGCACTCCTGCTCTCTAACCCCCTCCAATCCTCCATCACCATCTCTCTGCTGCACCCGCTCACCTCCCTGACACCCATATACCGACACACGGATACCGCATCGGTGATTCTATCCTTTTTACTGTAAAACTCCTTGCTGAGCTTCGCCAGAACCGCTTCCTTGGCCTTGTGTAAAGCGTTTGCTCTCGCATCCGCGTCCTCGGCAAATAGTTGGTGAGCCTTTTCCTTTTCCAGATTACGTTGTACAGTAGAGATGCCATCGTCGGGTCCAGCCTGGCGATGGGCCGAGGGAGAGTAGATGGTTGGCTGAAGGAGGACGGGCTGGGGCTCCGACGTTATGATGGGGGGCGAGATGATAGACAGCGGCTCGGGGATGGCAGAATAAGCAATGTCGCTAGATCCAAAAGATAGCCTGAGACGCAGCTTGGATGGCTTAAAACTGTGTACAGTGGAGGAAGACTTGTGGCTGTGAGACGACAGAGGCGGCGATAGAGGAGATGGATGCTCAGGGGTTTGCTCTCTCTTCTCTGTCTTGGAATGTTTTCTGTGGTGCCGACGGACACGCTTTCGTGTAAGCTTGGTAGAAACACTCGTATCTGATTCTTTCGGTCCGGCAAAGTCGTTTGCGAAGTCTTGAGCTACATCTCTCTCGTCCTCGCTCAGGGTGAGGCCGCTCAGGTCGAGATCCATCAGCTCTCTGCTAGCAGCCTCAACAGCCGCACTGGGACTAGGCAACTCTTCATCACTTGTACCAGTTACGACAGAGAACTCCGAAGGCGCCGTGGCGCTGCTCCGAGACCAGCTATCGTGGCCGTTCACAGGCGCCAGGGCTTCGTCCCAGCTACCATTGTTGGCGAGGACCACGTTCTCAAAACCAAACTGCTTGACAGTCTTCTGATGCGACGCAATTAAGCCCCTGAGCTGGGGAGAGTTCATAGTGGCATTACGAATCTGCAGATAGCGCAGCTTAGGGAAGTGGATGGGACAGCGAGGAGGCCGGGTTGGCAGAGGCGACATGGGAGAAGTGACTTCATGGAATAGCTTCTTCGTGCTGCGAGGCGGCGCGAAGAGGGGATCAGCAGAGAGAGCAACGGGGCACGGTCCTTTGGCACCAATCCAGGCAAACGTAAACTTGTCTAGTCCTTGGGAAAAGTTGCGGATGTAGTCATCAAGGACTTTAAGATGGTCCAGGCCGGGAGACGGGCCATAAAAGTCCCAGGCTTCCACTGAGATGTGCAGCTTGTTTATCTGCTGCCATCTACGGCTCGCAGAGGGCACGCTGCCGATTCCATTGATGTATCTGAGATAGTTGAAGGCAGAGGGATGAAGAGATGATAGAGATAACTTATGGAGCTTTGTCATTGGCGCACGCTCAATGGCAATCCGCAGACTGATGAGGGCATAGTCAACAATGTCCCTCCTATACCGTTCCCTTGGGTCCTGGCCGGGACACCGAATGGTCAGGTGTCTCATATTGGGGATGTTGCCAATGGCATAGATGAAGCTGGGGACGTTTGTGGCCGCGTGGAACAGCGGAGGATACTGCTGCGTCAAGATCTCGCCCAGCTCCGTGTTGGCGTACTTGGGGCGAGTCAGCGCTGATCCCATGCTGGTGAGCGGCTTATACAGAAAAGCAATCTCATCACCCGTCAGCGGATGGATCAGCGGCGGCAGAAACGTCGCCTCAGAATGGGCAAAGTGAAAGGTCAAGTGCTCGACGTGATGCCCGACCCGGCCCAGGGCGGCGATGCGCGAGGGCCGGGTGAAGGTGGAAGCCGTGAAAGTAACGTGGATGCGGGTGAAGAGACGCTTGGTGACCAAATTGCAGCAGGCTGATGAAGCCTCGCGGATGGCACAAATGTCGGATGTGGTGAGGTGATGGAAGAGGCTGTCCTTGACAGCGTCGCTCCTCAACATGGCGATAAAGAGTTGTTCTGTTGAAGCCATATCCGTGTCATATCGCGGGGTTAGGCCCTCGAGATCTTGTTTCAAGTGATTTGTTTCAAGAGAGCAGATGCTTAGACTGCTAGTATTGATAGTCTGCAGCCCTAGTCTGGTTGATGTAAGGTAGTTGGTGGTGGGATATCAAGTATAAAACCCCTTGATGATGGAGTGAGATCGAGAGACGAATGTGCTCTCAATCAGAAGTCAATATCAAGACACAGATCGAATACAATTATTCACACAGCAAAATTACCAGATGGAAATCCAAGATGGAGAGCACGAGAAGCCGGTCTCCGTCCCTCGCCTGTATATATCCCACAACCCTACCCAAATTCAACCCTATTATTTCTGCCCATTATCGCTTCGCTTCGTTCCCCCGGGCTGGGCATCCATCGACTGGAAAGCCAGACGGAAACGAGCCAGAGAAAAAAAAAAACTCTGCTCCCGTCTCTCCCCTGTAGCGCCATTCTCGCCAACCCTCCGCGCTCCAATCGTCCTGCAGCACCAGCATCGCCAAAGTCGCCGGCTCCAGGAACAACTGGCCAGTGACTCACATCGCGAACAACGCCAGGCTCTCGTCACTCCCGGCCGCGCCAGCAGGGTGGAACAAAAAGCGCCAGCAGGGTGGAACAAGAAAGCTGCAGGGTGGAACAGAAAGCTGCGTGTGTCCACAGGCACCGTCTCATGGTTTCGATCGCTGTGGCCAGTGGGTTGTTCGAAGTGTGGGGGACAAGGGTGCATAAGCGTGGGACAAGGGTTGTTTTAGTTTGGGTTGTTTAAAAGGCTTTGGGTGGTGATGCTATCGATAGTAAGTTTTGACGCGAGACAAAGGCGGTGGGCGAATCACAAAGTTTGGTTTCTCGAAATGGTGGCAGCGCGATGGAATACGCGCGAGAGGCCAGTCAAGTCAAGCTTGACGGTCAAGCTTAAGCGCGACTTCGTGGGATGTGGCAGCGGCAGTGTATCAACCATCTTCATTATTAGAGTTTTGTCTTTTTGATTCTCGTGACCGGCCTCAACACCACCAACAAAAAAAGAGAGGTGGCCATATTGTTACTAGAAAGAATTCCCTGTAGATACTCAAACTATCAAACCCAGTCGTAATCAACAATAAAACTTCAAAAGTTCTTGCCTGTGCCCCTGCAGCGCTCAGGCACTTCTCAGGCCGCAACTCACTTCATCATCCTTGTCCCGACTCATGCCCAACTCTCTCCCTCTGAAACCCGGGCATACAAGCCAAGCCAAACCACCATCAAACCATCATCTTCATCTTTCTTCTCGTCCACGACACTAGCCACGTCCCCCAGCTGCCCAACCCACAAAAACCCGCTTGTCCCAGCCCGTGGCCTGCACCCGACTCGTGGCGCGTTGAAACAATGCATGTTCTCTATCGCCGACTCGTATTAGCGCCCTTTTCTTTTTTCTTCACCTAGGAGCAAATCGGTAAATCACGAAAATGCCTTTGTCACGGCGCGCTCTGAGTGGTCAGTTGTTTCGACGAGCTACGAGGATGGTGGTTCATTTGTCGAATCAATTTTCGTGATATTCTCGGTTGTGAAGCCGATGCTACTCTATACATTTAGTGTTACACTACCTACGGGAATACCAGCTAGAGCTTCCGTAGTACCAGCTATTGTCCTTGAAAGAAATCTATTCTGCCCAACGGATGCATGTTATATCGGCTCAAACTTCACGAGCCACCACCGCTCTTCAGACGCAGGCACGCTGAGACATGCAGCGAGGGCTTGCATGCCAATATGCCGTCCACAGGTATGTACGTCTGGGGAATATCTCTTGTTCCCTTCTCCAATCCATCATATTTAGAGTTCAGTGCATAGCCTCTGTATCCGGCCTTCTTCCTCCATTAGGAAGCCTTTCGGGTTGCAATAAGCCAGCACCATCGTGTCTCGTCGAATCCTTGCTTCAAAATTGAGAAACCATAGTACAAGGGGGTATCAAAGTATGTTGCCCCTGACACTGCAGAAAAGATGTAAAGGGCTGTATCGAATCGCCCAGCGCGTGCTTGCTCCGTTCGGAGTCCCATGGTTCTCTCCTTGTCTGTACGTTCCCAAACTCCATCACGATTAGCGGTTTAACCACCTCGACCCCTACCGCCTCTGAATTTTCCTCCTCTGTAGCCTCTGCCTCCTCCTGGGCCTCCTCCCCTGCCTCCTCGGCCACCACCTCGGCCACCACCTCGACCTCCTCGTCCAGACTGTTGGCGAGAATCCTGTGCAGGTTGGGATGGAGGCGGTGGTACGCTTCTGTAATCACGCGATGCAACCGGCGGCCTGGCAGGGAGCGAGTTTGGCCCAGCCGGTGCCTGTGAGTAGCCGCGTCTTGGTGCGCGATTGGAAGGCGGCGGAGGTGGATCAGGAGGTGGTGGACCTGGAGGCAGAGGAGGCTGTTGATCTCCGTTGGGCGGTTGAAGATTGGTCGATACACTAATACGACCCGTCCGTACCGGTTTGGGAACAGCTCGTTGACTCAGGAATTGCACATCATCCGAGTCATCACTGTCGGAGTAGTAGCGGACTTCGTTGGAGCGCGAAGCGTGGCCACGAATCCTAAGATCTCCTGGCTGTTGCTTCGGTGCGAGTGCATCAGCACCGATGATTGCAGATGAAGTGCTCTCTGCGTCTATATATCGACTCATGTTGTACATGCTAAAAGTGGGATTGGTAGGAAAGGTGGGATCCATAGCCACCCTATCCGAGATGCAATTCGCAGAGAAATGTTGGCTACTTCCGCATGAAGCGCACGACACTGGCAGAGCAGTAACCGTCTTGATCGTCTCTGCCTCAGGGTGGAATGACCTCCATGGCTGCGTGCACCGCTCGTCCGTATGCGCAGTTGAATGACACAGACTGCACTTGAACACATATCCTCTGACTTCTGGAACTGTTGCGCAACCAGCGGCTGAGTGGCCCCGAATATCGCACTTGTCGCATTTGAGGTCAAGAGATGGGCAAACATATTGCCAATGGTCGTCTTGTCCGCAGAATTTGCACGCGCAGTGTGTGCAGCCGTCGGCAGTGTGGCCCTCTCGTCCACAGAGCAAGCACATGTTGGACGGATCGCTGGCTGAAGGGAAATACCGGCGCTGTTGCTCGAGGGCATCTTCCCCTGAAGGCAGGCCTGGCCGCTGTGACATGGCGGATTTGGCAGCAGATTGAGGTGCTGGCTGTGACATTGGGCGAGGTTCGCGCGAGTTTGCCGTCTGAGGAGGCTGCGGCTTCACGTCAATGACAAAGTAACCATCAGTTTGTGGTGTCAAAGAGTTGGGGGGAAGTTGCGTAGTAGGGTCGGAGTTTTCGCCCTTATGGCTGCCTTGAGCCTCTGGCAGTTCGCTGGAGGCGTTGCTCTGCGTTTTGGGTTCGGCCAAAACCTCAGGCGCCGCTGCTGCTACTGTGTCCTTCTGGTGTGGCTGAAGAGACCTTATCAAGACAGCTAGAGATTCATCCGAATATTGTTCGGCTGCCTGTCTCGCAGCGCGCTTCTTATTGGCCTTCAGCCTACTGTGGCTATCAATGTATTGCTTGTAGGCATCTTGGATCACCATTGGCGTAAGTTTGGTGGCACTCGTTGAGTTGGCCGCGCAGAGAAGTTGTGCCCACTCCTCAAATCTTGCAAGCCAGGTACCCTCCCTTTGCTGAGAAAACACGGGGAGTTGTAGAGATATCGAGTCACGGGTATAAACCGGAGGGGATTTGGGCATGAAGGCGCCGCTTGACGCAAAGCCTCCCGACTTCTTCCCATCGCGAGAACCAGGAGTACGAACCTCGCCCTCAGAGTCCTCATCGTCATCAATCTCTCCCTCCTCTGATACCTTTGCGCCTGGGCTGCTACCAGCAGAGGCAGAGCTTATTCTGGCACGCTTGGAGCGCTCTGCAGGGGCACCCAATCCAGCAACGTTGGACGTATCATTTTCCGGGGACTTCCTTTTCTTGGCCAAAGGGGGCTCATCATCGCTACTTAAGCTTATGAAGTCTCCTGGGTTTGGTTGATCTGTGGCCATGGCGTCTGAAGGAACTAGACTAGACAGGGGCTTAGCAAGCTCTGTAGGAGCAGTTGAACTCTTTTCCTCCATTTAAAAAGCAAAAGAACGCAGCCTTTCAGAAAAGGCTATATGTTGGCTAGAAAATGGGGAAGCAATCACTGCGTGTGAACCCTCGTGTCTTCTGAGAAGCCCAGGCGCGAGTGGCGCGGGTGATGGCAGCCTGAGGCCCTGCCTAGATCATCGGCGCGCACTCAGCACGACACTTGGTAGTAGACAACCTGTTGTTGGTCGACCCAAAAGTTGAAATGGGTAGAATTGCAGTTGTTGCGGTGAAGAGTCGTGATCTTCAAGATGAGATTGAAGAAGCACACTCTTTTTTGGGCGATGCGTTATCACAAGGAAAAAAGTACGCGACGAATCAAATTAGGAACCTGACGCAGGTGAGAGCTCCACTTCCGAAGTTTAGCCCCTCGACAGAGGTGGCCATATTAAAGGCACACAGCATAGAATGAATTGGATGTTTACGTCAGGCAAAGTGAACAATTCATAATATGCAGTAATTGGCCTCTGATACCAATTGGAGCTGCTGGCTATAAGAAGGTGTTCTGTGTGTCTCGTTTTTTCCTCTTTGGAATGGTTGCCCATTATGGTGGTTTGGGCAAGAAAATTGCATGTGACTGCTCTTTCTTCAGGTACGTTCTCGTAGTACCGCAATTTAGGACGATATCTGTCTTCTAGATGAGATACGCGAGCAGGTCTGGAATCATGTCCTTGCTGCTTGCACAAGCACAGGCTTGCAGATTTCGAAATGAGCTCCCTAAAATAGATAAAGAGTAATGGATGCACGTGGCGCCCAGCATAATTAATTAGGGACCTCCAAGCAGGCAGGAGATGGCACCGTCTAAAAGAAGGTTGGATCTTCCCAGACCAGCAGGCATTAGTGGCAGCATTGTTATTAGACAGTCCAGGTGATCTCACTGGTCGAGGCTGTGGCATGCAGTGTTTGGATCATTCGCTGCCACTAATCACAGACGGCCCCTGTCGCCGAAATGATGAAGCAGCCTTCTAGAAGCCAAGGATACGGGCTCGTCTCCTTGCGTCCCCTTGGCCTGTTATTAAGATATAGATATTACGGGGTAGGTGGGACAGATACAGCCACAGCGTCTTGGCCGGTTTTTAATAAAGCAGCTGCACTAGAGAGGCGACTAGATGTGGTGATTTTTCAGATCACCCGGATAGCGGCTAGATTGGCACGTGTAGACGTTATTAGCTGGGTAGGGGGATGCCATCCAAGGGTGTGAAGAAGTATGGATCGCGTACGAAGGTTGTAATGATGTTTGGATACCCAAGCAAATACCTACCCAGTCCAAGCATGTGATATCAGGGACCAATCCCCCTCTCGCTCTCTTGGTGTTGAGCACTTATAGAAGTGGTTGGTTACCTGTCTAGAGGCATTTTCACCTTAGCCTTTACGCTTTGGTGCTCGCCGCCCACCATCATATACGTTTACGTTAATTAGCATGCATTAGCACCACGGAGGCTTCAATTTGCTGTCGGATGATATCTCCTGTTCCTGCAGGTCCCGCGGCGCCCCTTTCCAGGGTGTCTCCACAGCTTCCATAGACTGATACTGATCCCAGCAAAACCGTCGTCAGCCTGTCCGGACCACCGCTCAGAATCTCCAAGTTCCTCAGGACGCTCTCTAAGCGAGTTTGAGACGGGAGTAGCGAGTCGTATCCAGCAATTGCGACAGAATCCTCTGCTCCTCTATGCCCCAAAGGGCCCCCTCTGCCCACCATATAATGCGCGTAATGCGCCAGCCAACCAACCCCATCCCGCTCCATACCGCCACTCCGTACCTTATCTAAAAAGCCGCCGAGAAAAAACAAGAACAAAGCAAAACCTTGCGTGAATAAACATTCGTTGGCCCAAGTGAATCGTGTGATTGCAGCATCATCGAGATTTCTCTATTTGAAAGAGAGAGAGAAAAACAGGAAGAAAGGAAAGCAAGATACAGTAAAAGGTAGGTTCGTATTCGCATCCATTCCTCCAAAATTCACCCCCACTCTGCCACTGATGAAGCCAGATAACCAACTCCCAGACAGCAGAAAGCTTGTTCCTGAGCCTCTTGTGGCTGTGCCCAGTTGCTGCCCGCTTAGTTGCATAAAGCTTGTTCACTCGCTTGTGCCCGCCGCCTGCACCGATCGCTCTTGAATTATACCCGCCGACGTCGTACTCAGTAGTACTCAGTACCTTCATCGCCTCGTTAACAACGTGTGCCGCCAAGAACTACCCGGCGCCCCGATTTAACGTTTGGCCTCCGACTTGCGCGTTGCCTTGCGAGAGACTGAAGGAGCATTCGCGGCCTCGGGAGCAGACAAAAGCATCCAAACCGACAATGCCGTCAACTTGTCTTCCCGCATCCTCACAGACTTTAGACGCAGGCGCAAAACCCGCCAGCAGCCGATTTCTCGACATGACCGACCGAAGCGCTGGTGGCCGCCGGAGGAGGTCTAGCAGCATCCTCCAGGTCTACCACGAGCCCCCCGAGACGCTTGAGCAGATGAGCGATCAGGCTGTTATACCGAACATGAACGCCAACTGGACAAACGCAAAAGGTATGCTTTTCGATCCACGTGCTCTGCCCCTGAGAAGGGCCTTTTTTTGGCTTGCGTTTGCTAACCTTGGACCGCCGCAAAAATAGGGGCCTGGACTATCCACATCGTCATCATCGCCTGCCTCAAGATCCTCTACGATGTTATCCCGGGCAGTTCCCAGGAAGCTTCGTGGACGCTGACCAACATGACGTACATGGTCGGCTCCTACATCATGTTCCACTACGTTCGAGGCATTCCCTTTGACTTCAACGGCGGTGCTTTTGACAACCTCAACATGTGGGAGCAGATCGACAACGGAGCCCAGTACACACCAACCAAGAAGTTTCTCCTCAGTGTCCCTATCGTGCTATTTTTACTCAGCACACATTATACCCACTACGACTCAACATACTTTGTCATTAACTTCCTCGCTACGCTGGCTGTTGTCATTCCGAAGCTACCATTTGTGAGCAATCCCTTACCTATCTAGCTAGATATTATATCCCACAAGTCTCGCGTGACAGTAGCTAATGCCCTATACCAGAGCCACCGAATGCGATTCAGCTTCTTTTCAGACATTCCAGAAGAAGAGTGATGGTTCCTTCGGGCTGCACAACGGCGTTTTGGGGTTCAAATAAATACGAGCTTAGGCAACAGAAAGTATAGCACAACTACGAAAGACGAAAATGGAAGAAAACAAAGAAAAAACGAAAAGGGTGGAAGGTTAGGAGCAGCGGGGCAAATGGGTATCCTACACAACATAGCGGGCATATTCGTTCTATGATTCCAGCCGAAAATAAGGTTTTAGTGTTTATCAGCGATAGTTTTCAAGGACATCAATTGGATCTGGAGACTTGCGTATACCACCGAGTTGCTTTGTTGAGGGCACAAGCTCGCGATCTATGAGGTGATTTCTCCGTTAAAGTTGTAAGGCTGATACAGTGGCAGACACCAACGGCGCGATTCGTCCCATCGACCGGCCTTATTCTTATCTATTCCCTCACAGGGTATTGCGTGCTCGAGCAAGTTGAGAATAGTTGAGGATATTGTCCCGTTGGTGGCCATCATGGTGTCGGACAAACAGTTATAAATTGAGCGAATCTTTCACTCGATCAAGTTCTCTCTTCTCTTCCTCCTCATCCCATCCTCGCTCACTTCAGTACTCTGCACAATCAACTTCACTTCACACAATCCCTCATCATGTACGGCTTCCGTGCTCTCATCTTGACCCTCGCTGCCACGGCCCCCCTCGTCCAGGGCGCCCCTGAGCATCGGGTCTCTCCATTCACGCGTGTCGCGAAGCATGAGGCTGCTGAGTCTCCTGTCCCGACTGTGGGCCCCGTAGTCGAGGCACGCCAATGGACTGGCGAATGGACTTCCCATGTGTGGACGTCTACTTGGCGCCATGGAGACGAAGACCAGGAGAATGACCACGACGAGGAGCATGACAACGACGAGGAGCACGACCACGAACAGGAGCACGACCACGAACAGGAGCACGACCACCACCAGGAGCACGAGAGCCAGGAAGACATCGTACGAGCTGCGCTTATGAAAGCTGCCGCTGAACCGTCTATGACTGCTCAGGTAAACTTTAATCGGCTCTTTAGCTCCCTCATGAAAAGCTTGCAATCCGTCCAAGACAGCTTCGCAACGGCTACTGTTACTGTCACAGGTACAGGTGTTGCTACTATCACGGCCACTACCACTGCCACTTCTACTTCCAC
>LVVK01000022.1:388657-498032 GCA_002022785.1 Trichoderma guizhouense | reverse complement strand
GGATCTTCCACTACTACGGTCACCCAGGACCCTTCGACTACCACAGTCACCCAGGATCCTTCCACTACCACAGTTACCCAGGATCCCTCCACTACCACAGTTACCCAGGACCCTTCCACTACCACAGTCACCCCTGACGCTTCCACTATCACAGTCACAGATGGTGGTGCTACTATTACTGTCACCGGGGATCTTTCCACTACCACCCTCACTGTCACAGGAACAAACCCGCCTAACCAAGTCATAACTGCCACTTACACTATCACCGCCACTACCACCATCACCGCAGAGGATCCTTCTACTACTTTCACTACCACCGTCACCGCCCCGGTGGATACTCCTACCACCACCAGTGATCCTACTACTACTTTCGTTACTACCATTACCTCTGAGGACCCTAACACTACGGTCACTACGACCGCCACAGTGACTGAATTTGATTTCACTATCGCGGAGAGCGCGGCCGAAACCATGGCCACGTACCAAAAGAGAGGTGCGTACGCAAATAACCAGACGGCCACTACCTCCCAGGCGTCGCGTCCTACCACTGTGCCGTCTTCTGGCGGTGCTGTGAACGCGGCTGCCCCTGTCATGGGAGTTGTGGCTGTTTTCATCGGTGCTTGTGTCATGGCCCTCTAATTTGTTGGCATAGGCTATTGGTGATTTCTGACTTCATTTCGGATTTTTCTGACAGAGTAATGGTGGGATTTTCTGCTGGGAAAATACGATAAAAAGGAGGAAAGAGTTTAGTTTGGTATTTTTTTTTTCTTTTTTTAAATAGGGTTTTAATTATAATATTGTGTTTTTTAATGATGCTGTCTCAAATTGCTTTGTGTGATATTTTCTTGTTGGTGAACTGAGTGTATTTGATGCCATCCAGCCTTATCTCTAACAGAATTTTCTACTATACGTATTCATATCATGGGGAGAAATTGTATATACTCAGCCTATGTATTCGGCCGAGAGAAAAGAGTGATCTACGGTCATTGTGTAACTGGCTGGCTACGTGGCTTGAGTAATACGGAGCATCGCACGTGGTATATCACCGAAATTTCGTACTAAATAGAGAGAAAAATTCTCATTCGTATACTTCAGAGATGTATAGAGAGAGATATAAAACAAGGCTGATGTTTAATACATCAACAAAACCGGAAAATGGCTAGTAAACGGAGCTCATCATGGCGGCGCAATTCGCGCATGTATAGGGAGGTCTCGTTTTGCGGCCCGAAGATTCCAGAGGGTCATCTCCGCCGCTTTGTAATGCGTTTCGGTTTATATATGTACTTCGTGTTTTGTCTATAGATACGATTTGCGGACATTGGATCGAGGCTGTGTTATGTTTCGAAAGCAACCCCTGTATGAGACTGCGCATCCGGAGGAGCCGTGAAGATAAGCTTAATGGTATATACCTGCTAAATGTTGCATATGTGGCTAGTTGGGTGAGGGGAGACTGGTTAAATGCATCTGTATTATAATAGTAATACAAGTGATATACGTGGACATTATGATGGATGCTGCAACGCCTATATGGCGATCTGGATCTCAAGTTTTGAGTTTCTATTATGCCGAACTACATATATGTATGCTACCTGTATTCGTAGGGAGTGCGTTTTGTATCAATATGGCTCATCGAGCATATTTTGCTCACTTGGATGAGTTTATATGAGTGCTTTTAGCCACTAGATTGAGTTAGACGGGACTCAAAAGAATGTATGATGCCATTATACGAACCTCTAGTGGCCGTTGAGCTCCATCTGGTTGGTTGCTCTCATTTTGACGATGTATTACCTCGGCCAGATCCGTCTTGGATTTTTGTAGTTCTACAACCCTCTGCGTTCAGAATAATGTCAGTGAATTCACCGAAAGTTTATTTATTGTAAGATTACATGCCTCCTCAAATGAGTCCCGCACGATGAATCGAATAGTGTTTACTTCTTTCGTCTGTCCTATGCGATGAATTCGCGCCAGCGCCTGGTCTTCAAGCGTCGGATTCCTGTAGAAGAGCGAGCATATTAACGAGAGTTTCTTGCCCTCATACGCATGGAGCAGCTTACCAGTGTGGTTCCATAAGATAGGCCCTGGAGGCCTCCGTCAATGTAAGGCTGTTCAAAGAAGCGTATTAGAATGAGCTGGAATGTCTAAACGATAACGCCTCTTGGGCTTACCCAACCGCTCCACACGATAGTGTCACCAGGAGCACCCGAATCGTGGGATCTTTACGAAATCGCTGGATTACGGCGTGCCTATCTTTCTGTGCCACTTTGCCATCAAACCGTAGACAAGGTATGCATGCATGCTTGAGTCCAACCTCAATAATTTCGAGGGTAGTTCGCCACGATGAAAAGACGACGCTGTTCTGTATGTCAGCTAAAAATATTCGAGTTTGAAGTTTGTCTGAGATATCACACCATTTAACATCATGAGGTTGACTTTGCAGGTCACTGATTAGCATGGAAATCTTCGTTGGTAATCCATCAGATAAATGGTTCATTGTGAGGGTTGGCATATCATCCGTCTCGAAAATGTCTGTCGATATGTTTGCGAAAGGGCAGATGGTCTCATGAGAACAGGATTTGAAGACCACGAGATGTGAGCGAGTTGATACGCATGTAGAACAAACAAATTCCAGACATTGGGAGAAAGTTGACAATGCAGGCGGCCCAACTTCGTAAAATGCATTCTCTGTCGAATCAGCCGGGCAATAGCAGAGGCGACACTGAATGCTACTAATCCCTCGGCGTATGTTGAACATCTTCTGGGCAACTGCTGTCCAATTCTGTGACGTCTGCTCGTTATATGTCTCGAGATCATATCGCATCTTGTAATACAGGCCGAGATTACAAACCATGCGCATTGCTTCGATTCTTTGTAGCATATTGGCATAAGAGTGTGTTCTCTTGAACTTGCCATCTGCAGAGAGGGCTTGTTCAATGTGAGATAGAGTATGCATTTTGAATGCTTGGTATAGATCTCTTTCTGCTTGAGCCAGCTCCACAAAGTGTTGGAAGTCATGTCTTGGTGGCAGCTGAATAACAGTCTTGGGACGACGCAAAAGGATGCAGCCCGCAAGCCGCTTCAGTCGTTTCACCGCCTCGTCGATCTTGCCAATTTTCCACAGATGAGAGATATCTGCATTGAACTTATGTTCTTCCGAATAGGGATAAACTTGGAGGAACTTGAGGAGTGCTGTGAGATCACCGAGTCTGTTCTGGATGGGCGTGCCTGTTACAGCCCATCGGGAAACCGAATTTATCGAACATATCGCACGGGCCATTCGAGACTCGCTATTTCGGATAAAATGAGCTGGTGACTGTCAGTATATCTTCTTACTCAGATAGAATGGCTTCGAAGATGCGTATGACAAACCCTCATCTAAGATAATTCGCCTCCAACGTGTGTTAAATAAGAAGGACGGCTGCTGATCTGAGCTACCCTTCCATTCCGAAGATATTGTGTGATAAGTGGTCAATACTACTAAACATTCTTCAAGGTCAGAATCATTCGTTACGCGAGACTTTCCATGATGCCGGCGCCAAGGGATACTGTTGAAGAAGACATGTCTGAAAGCTCCAGTTAGTTTCATGTTGGCTTATGTCTTGAAGACTGCTATATGAGCCTCACTGTTTCAGCTGTTCTTCCCAAGAGTCAAGAACTATGAAATACAAAATATTTAGCCTTTCTAAGAAATAAGAAATTAAGAGCGAGCAGACTAGTGGCACTCAAACTCACGAGGGGGTGGTACGACGATCAATGTGCGACCAGATGATACTTCAGCATTGGCGCCAGTAATTGAGCTTAGATCGTTTCTGTCCACGAGTAGATCAGAAGCTACTAAAGAAATCATGGATAATGTCTTGCCTAGACCCATAGGGTCTGCAATAATCCCTCCGTAAAATTGCTGCGGCGGCTCTGTCTGAACTGCGTCGGAGACCCTGTTGATGAAGCTATATAACGTTCAGAGGGAGTCAGTAAAAGGTCATTGCATTTAAGTACATTTATCATGTCGCCAGTGGTGACTTACTATGAACCAGTGCTCTCGGAAAAGAATTCCCAAAGATCTGCTCTGCTGCCATCCCAAGCCCAACCTTGCTCTCTTTGGAGCATGAATGTCAACGCCTGTAGTTGATGTCTGGGTAGATATTTTTCATCAGCTTGACTGACAAGTCGTCAAAAAGCGCTTCGAAGTGCGTCTGTTTTGCTACCTTTTCATGGCTGATTGAATGGAACCAGGTTGTGTCGTTTCCACTAGATCTTCTTGAGAGTTTAATGCATCAATCAGCTCGGGCCGCGGCTGTGTGGTTTCAATCAACGTCAAGTTTGAATGTTCTTTGTCTAAATCCGAGGTCCATAGGTCTGGGCTACAATCAACAGATAATTTATGCGGGTTTCGGTATAAAACATTTCGTGAGCACCTGACTGGATCTTGAAGATAGAGATTGTGGTCTTCGAAAAAGCTCCCTACATCTTTGAAAAGGCATTGAGGCCCAAATAGAGTCACTTTGAGCCGACATGACGTGGACAAAGGCGTAGTGAATTTTGTCTTTGATGGTTGTGTTGCGTCTATAGAACATGTGATCTCCAGCTCAAGTTCTTCCTCATCGAGCAAAGCATCAGTTATGTATGCGAATCCTGGGTCTATTCGGCCCTTAATGGAGGCATCTTCTATACAGTGAAATGTCTGCGAATTGTCCAAGTGAATTGTGAACTCTTGGGCCCGTGAGGCTCGCATAAACTGACATGTGCCGCTTATATCTGTTATCTGAAATCTTTCACGTTAAACACGTTATGTGGCAGAGAGGTGGGAAGCTGCGCACGGTACCAAAGCATATATATTGCTTTTCAGTATCAAAAGTGCTGGCTTGATTGGAATTGGCATAGGCAGTAGACGCATGAATGTAACTTGATTCATGTGTTGCGTTTGCTGTCTGAGCAAGGCGCTCATCATCAATCGTCGGATCTATTGTTTCAGAAATCGCAATTCTTTTTGGTTCAGGCTCATTGGCTTCATAATTCCCAGAGAAGCTGGGCCGTCGCCGCTTTGATCCGTGAGAATAATTCGGATCGCATTCCATTGTGGTTGTGTTGTTCGGATCCGGGATCAATTGGTATGAGGCCATCGACTTGCAGTGAAATTAGGTGTCAGTTCCAGGAGATGTAACTCATACTCCATACATACCTGTATGCAAATATTGGCAATGTGTGCCCAACGAAATGCCTGTCGCGACGTGGATGGTTGACAGCCAATGGAATTTGCACAGCCTTATGCCAGCCGCCGCGTACCACAAGGGGGCACATGCAATAGAAGCCCGCCATGATCAGGATTAGGCGGTCAGCTATTACTCTATCTTCTTACAACTTCATTCATTCTTATCAATACTGGTCTCTCTGTAGGCCATCTAAGAGCCTAATACTGTCGCTGAGGGAGACTAGAATTGCCCAACAACAGTACTATATCGAAAAGATGCCGTTAAGCAAGAGAGCTTCTCTTCAGGCGCAGCGCATGATGCGAGAAGCATTCATGGAGCTTGAGAGAATCATCACGGTCTCCGATCGAGCACAGATGAAAAATCTGTCACTTGAAGATGTTCAACAAGCTGCTCTCCAAGTCGAGAAGCAGCTCGCAGCAAGTCAGTCATTGCGTAACATGCGACGATTAGCACCTTTATTCACCGGTTTGGGGTACTACTCACAAGCAATTGAAGTCTTGTGCAATGGAACGCCGTATTTGCCTTGGTTGTGGGCGCCCATTAAGCTTGTGTTGAAGGTATGCAGGGTGATGGGACGTGAGTGATCGTGCAGGCACTGATGAATCAAATGTCGCATCTAGATATCAGCCGATTACATCGAAGCCTTTGAGCAAATCATCAAAGTTTATAGTAGGCTAGCTGAGCCGTTGGCTCGATTTGGCCTCTTTGATCGCGCTTTTTCAAACAACATAGAAGTCCAAAACACTTTGGCAGTGTATTATTCAGATATTCTTAAATTTCACGGAGAAGCTTACGGGTTTGTCCGGCGAAATGGTTAGACTCAATTACATATCTATCGTAATATAGATCTCAGCTAATATTTAGTGATGTTTAGCATGGCAGCGCCTCTTTGCTACTTCTTGGGGACGCTTCCAACGGCGGTTCGACAACATATTTGCTGATCTAAAAGCACATGAGGATCTCGTTGATAAAACAGTCAATGCTGCTAACTTATCAGAGGCAAAAGAGATGAGAGAGAAGCTAGAGGACTGGAGACAGCAAGAAATGGCCAAACTTGAGAAGGAGGAGGAGGAGCGTACAAGTACCGAGTTTCGAGCTGTCTCGAGTGTCTTGAAAGTTGACGAGACTCCTCAGATCAAAGTTTTTGATAATCTCATCTCTCAAACAAGTCGAGACCCCGGATCCTGTAGTTGGATACTCCAACAACCGAAGATTCGATCGTGGGCAAGATGCGAACGCGACACCCAATTTGTCGTGCTCCATGGCTTCGTCGGGAGCGGTAAAAGTGTCTTGGCAGCCCAAATCGCGACCTTTCTCCGTGCTTCAGAGCACTCTTTGGTAGCAGCTCATTTCTGCACATATCTTTACCCCGAGTCAACAGACTACAACTACATAATGCGGTCTTTGATAACTCAAATTATCCGTTTGGATCCTGAACTCATAACGCTTTCGTATGATTGGTTAGTCCTGAAGAAGAAAGCCCCAAGCAACACGGTTGTTGAGCAACTTCTACGCCTTTTAGTCGAAGCTATGGGCGCCTTGCCAGAAAAGCAAAAGACCATTCACATTATTATTGATGGGCTGGATGAATGCGATGATAATACAGTAGCGAGTGTTGTAAAAACACTTGACAAGCTGGTTGCTTCTGCTTCATCTTCTACCGCCACTCTTATTAAAGTGCTATTATGCACTCAAATGAGGCCTGAGGTAGTGAAATTCGTTAAGAAAAAACACCAGGTATCGTTATCTTGCGAGAAAGATCATCTAAACAAGGCCATCCAAGATTATGCCGCGCAGAGGATAAACGATATTCGGCCAAGTCTCTCTCAGTTAGGTATCACCGATGGCGATGTGACGGCGCTGGCGTCTCAAATCACGCAGAAAGCAGATGGCAAGTTTTCATCCACCAGAACTATCTCTTACTTAAGCTAACACTTATTGGTACCAGGCATGTTTCTCTGGGCAAAACTCGTCGTGGAGTACATAAATAAAAATCTCTTTTACCGCCGCGATGAGATTTTGCAGGCAGCGATTAGTCTTCCGCGGGAACTTGGCGAGTTGTGAGTGAATGAAATATAATCTGTCCAGCAATGGATCCTACTTAAAAACATTTTGCCTGACATTCACTATTATATAGCTATGGTCGGATGTTATCGCAGATTATGGCCAATTTTGATGAGAGATCTGCTCAGCGAATCAGCGCCATCCTAAGTTGGATCGCATTTGCAAAACGGCCGCTCCGCTTAGCAGAGCTTTTATCTGCTTTGGCCTTTGATACCAAACAAGAACAAGTTGATGATCTTGTACCGGCTTATATCCTTGATAGGTGCGAGCCTCTCATACAGAAGCAGACCGACTCTTCTTATTCCTTTGTCCATGTGTCAGTTAGGGAGTATGTCCATCCACTCGGAACTAGGAATATCTAGCTAAGATATAGAAGCTTTCTTCAGAGTTCTGATACAGCACTCTTAATCACGGAGAACGAGTCACAAAGACGACATGGGCTAGCTACTGTTCGCTGTCTCTTATCTGGTCAGCAAATCTTTGCTTCTGTATACCCAGATTCCGAAAGATCCTTGAGAGTTGTTCGTGGACTTCACGGCTTCCACATGTACGCCACCGAGTTTTGGGTCGACTACCTCTTGGCATCTCTTGAGTTTGATCAAGCTCAATTTTTCGATTCCGATTTCTTTGCGTTATCTTGTCATCTGGCGAAAAATTTTATGGGTGAGGAAACCCATTGCGAAGCCGCAGATGGCGGTCTGTCAGACCAACGACTTGCTTTGATACGACAGAAGTATTCCCCCTTGTACAAAATGGTCAAAGCGGTGCTCTTCGAACGAAACAAAGAGGCAATAGAGGCAATAGAGGCGACGTCAATACATGGTATAGTCCCCATTCAATCCGATTTCCTTTGTCCTCATGACTAACGCTATATTGCCTGCATAGGCGACACTCTACAGTCCGATGATATGGCGAGGGATATCACTGATTTAAAGACGAGGTATCAAACAACGATTCAAAAGTTATTAAACTGTCCCAATTATCCTGGTATCTCCTTCCAACAGCTTGAACAATTCAAACAAAATTTTCGGAGTTCAGCATTTACATGCCGACTTTGGTCGTGTCCATATGCCGCCCTGGGCTTCAACAATATCGGCAGCCTCACCCGCCATGAGGCAGACCATTCCAAGCACGTTTGTCGCGTTCAAGGCTGCCAATATCCAGTATTCACTTCGGCAAGGTTACTAAAGAATCATGTAGCCGAGCAACATACCAGTCGTGATCAAGAACTGAAACGAAGCTCGATCAGAAAACGTCCTGCGCTCGGGAGCTCGTCCGGCCCTGACGACACCCCCCACAAGATCGAGGCGCTTGAGGGAGACTTCCACCGAATCAAGTGTATATGCAATTATTCTGTGGATGACAGAAAAACAATATACTGCGTGACATGCGACACATGGCAGCACATAGGTTGCTTCTATCCCAACAATTGGGAGGAGGTCGTTCGAGCGGACTTCTCTCACTCGTGTGTCGACTGCAAGCCCCGACCCGTGAACTGGGCAGGCGCGGCCATGCGCATGGCACGATTCAGTCTTCCCCTCTCAGACCTGGAGAGCATTGCTGGAAACCCCAAGCGACCTTCACGAAAAAAAACTTGTTCCCATCCTCTCACTGCAAACATGCCTCGTCAAGCAGCTCCTCGTATGGCTCAAGCAAGTCTTCCTCCTAATATGATGCATCAGAACTCTCAGGTGGGTTCTCAGATGACGATGAACGACTTGATCATAGAAAACCGGACCAGCCTTCAAGATAGCGAAACGCAAGCGATGCCACTGCAAATACAACGGCACCAGCACCAGCAGATAGCCACCACGCTGCAGAATAGCGGGCAGCAAGAAGGTAGGTGCCGCCCTCTCATAACAATAATCAGCTAATTAGCGACTGAAACTCATCATTTTTTTCCCGCAGGCCAAGGCAATGGAACCGTGCCTGAACTCAAGCCCACGACGGTCGACATGCTGTTTAACAACGTTAAGTTCGGATGGGATAACGACAATGAGCGTTTTAACGACGAATTCAATATACTTATTAACTTAGAGCCCCTTGAAGAGTGGAAACGTTTCGGGCGTTGAAACCAAAGCTTTACGACCAATTCACCGCCACAGCCGAATCTGGCGACGGCTGCATCTACAGCCAGCGCATCAGTACCGCGAATAGCCAGCACCTCAACACCACCCGGAACTCGCCTTCGTCGAGCACTTCTTAAGACCCTTCTCCATAACCGGCGCCTCCACGAGATCAACGAGATTATTTAATATCCAGATAATAAAATCAGAGACGCTAAAGTACTCGGTATATTCACGAAGCATCTCATCTCTGAAAAACCTGTCTGAAGATTTAAGTATAACCCATCATCTTATATGAATTCATACTAGGGCACGAGCAAAGGATGATCCATTATCAGATGAACGTTGGGTTGATATATAAATGCGTTGCAGACTTAATCCACTAATATTTAAATTCATCATAAAGGATTGGACGTTAGAATATTAAGCACTAGGTATATAAAATTAGACAGTCATTCAGGTCCCAGCACAGCCAAACCCCCACACTAACGTGCCCCTGTCGTGGTATCATGATCAAAATCCTCCCCCTTTCGCGCGCAAAACAAGTACCAAAAACATTTCATTACTGTATGTTCTTCCCCATCCACATTCGTATCTTCATTCTTTTCTCTTTGTGTCTCTTCTTTATAACAAGTATGAAATCGCTATCATAAGGATTGCCGAGATAGATCCCAATTAAGGAGTTTCGTTTCTTTTTTCGCTGTTGTTGCAAGTCGTATTAAGGAAAAAGCGTTCCCTCTTAGTAGTCAGCCTTGCCGCGGTGAGTGTGGGTCTTCTTTCTACGGCCGGCACAGCAAGTAATAAAGACCAAGACAGTCGCGATGAGATTCAAGGCGGCGGCGACAAGAATGCACCAGACGGTAGGACCCCAGCGAGCATGGAGGTTGTTGGGGCCCCTGGTGTTGACGGCATGCTTGATGATCGAGAAGCCGGCAAAGTCACAGGCCATGGCGACGACTGTGACGAGAAAGGCCAGGAAGGAAAAGAGGGAGGCGACAAAGGAGCCGAGGAAGCTGGTGCCCAGGCAGAGCAGGAAGGCCAAGAAGGTAAGGCCAGCAGCAATGGGGTGCAAGATCAGAACGCGAGTGAGGATCCTGGCGGAATCGCGGTCGTTCTTGGAGAAGGTAAGGCCTTGGACTCCTGCGAGAGCGGCGGTGGCATCGTAGCCAACGTGAGCCTTGGTGCAGTCATCAGGTCCGCTGATATTACATGTTAGTTCCATATTCTTGTAAGGTAGTTCAAAGCGATGGTAATAGGGAGGGCACATACTCTCTGATGATGCAGTATCCAAATGTGCCAAATGTTATTCTGTCGATAGTGCTGCTACCACTGACGTCGACCTTCAGAATAGAGAGGTCGTTGACCACAGGCGCAGTCACCGACACGACAATAAGGAGAGCCGTGGCAGCAAGCAGCAGCACTGTGCCGAAGTAGTGAAAGAATGTGCCGACACCCATGATGAAAGACTGTGCTTAGATATTGAGAGGCACTAGGCAGGAGTGGTAACTGTTGGGTATTATAAGTTACGACGACGGGGGGTGAGTCGGGTTGAACAAAGACGAGTTGAACAAAGACGAAAGAAAAAAGAGAGAGGTATTGGATGGAAACAAATAGTAATGATCAAAGCAAGGGGGGAAAAGGGAGGGAGAAGTGTCAGCATATAAGCCAACGCACGGCTGCTGTTGTCTCACGAGGGTGAGCGGCCGCCGACAGCAGTTGGGTGCCACAGAACGGCGACGTCATGAAGACGAACGAATTAGACTTGACAGAGCTGCCAAGCGTGCTTCTGCCGGCTTTTGGTCTTTGTCCACGCGATGGACATGGCTTGGCCTTGTCTAGATACGATGCTTAGACGGCTCCACCCCCGTCTAGCACATGTTGGTGCCGGCTCTTGTTCAATGAGAAGCAACGCGAATCGAATCCCTTGCTAGCGTGTACCGGTCATACAAGTCTCTTTGTTCTGGCCTTTGTGCTCGCTCTGTATGTGCTCGTACAGTACAGAACACGCAACGGCAATGTCTATACACGTATTTGATCCTGCGCAGGTACTCCGGAGACCACTCGCACAACACCGAAGCCCCTACATGTTCTCCATAGATGGAATCGCGATCCTTGAGTGAAGGCGCTCCTTTCCGACACGGCGCTGCTCCGCCCGGCAGAGTGTCTCGGACCAACCATGGCACCGCGGCCAAAGGCAGAGCATACAATCCTTGTCTCGAGGAAATTTTCCAGACATCATGTCCCGGCCCGTCCAAGTATTTCCCACACTGCTAGCCCACTCGGATCACGGCTGAGCCTTGCAGTTCACAAGAGCTGCGGGTGACGTAGCGAGAGTGGCTGCGCTACCAGATCGCTGCCCTGCTTGGAGCCACAATATGGGTCTTGATTCCCAAGGCCAAGCCCGATTCGAGCGTAGGACAGGGGGGAAGTGTGGCGGTCTACGCGTAGAATCCCCTGCTGTGGTCGCTGTCCAAGTGTCATCGCAGCCCAGGCCCAGGATGAACAGGAATCAAGCAAGCAGGGACACGCTTTCGGCTCTCCTTTGTCTTTTGCTCACTGCTCTCTGCGTCCAGACGTGTGAATCCCCTCGTCCGGCATCGCTCTCCCTCCCCCTATCGTGTGACGAATGAGGTGAGACACAACAAGACGGGCCAAACAGCCATCTGGAGACGATGCGCCACTGCCCTGACCACCGACCGCGACGGCGTGATGGGCTGTGCCTAGCAGTTGGATGGCCGTTTGGGTGACGTAAGGTGAAATTTTTCGTCTTGACCTCGCACATCCCAGTCCAATTAGCCCCCCCATGCATGGCCACCAAGGCCACATCATCGGCGATGAAGGCGGCTCTCGTACGTTCTAGATTACACATGTTTATGCGCACATGATGATGAAGTAGCTGTAGCACCAGCCGCGCTTGTATTGTTGTGCCGGTTGGAGCCAGAACAAGGAAAGTTGCAAAGCGTGCGCAGATCCATCATCATCAACTTCTGAATTAGGTTATGGTTCATCCCTCAAAACTGTCTTCAATGTTGGTTTTCCAGCGGCTTTTGTTCCATTTTTGGGAACCCTCAATTGCCCAATCGCGCTTGGGTTGGTGTTTGTTTGTTTCCCTGCCTTGGCTTTGGAAATTAATTGGCGTCACCTTTGAGACAACGACTTTTTGAATGCAGTGACATCTTGTGCGACCACCAGCCTCTTGCAATTTGCAATACCGCCTTGCATCCATTGTCGCCGGTAAAATTCAGGCCGTCTGGTCTCAGTCATGTCGCATTCATTGCGGGACAAGGGCCAGCATCGTCGTCCTCATTGTCGTAGCTCCTGTCGCAGCTTTCCGCGCATCTAGTAATAGCGCGGCATGGTGTCGCTGGCTTACTTGTACTCTTACTCAGTCGAGCCCTTCTTCATGTAGCTGGGAAGCCATTCCTTGATCTGCAGCCTCTTCATCCGCCGCCCTCCTCGTGTCTTCATGCCGCTCACCATCCAGTGCACAAGCCCCTCGCTAGCGATGCTCTTGGGCAGCGATTGCCTTAGCGTCGTTGCAATGAAGGATTGGTCCTGTTCGTAGCCATCGTTCCAGATGCCGTGCAGCGGTGAACCAGCCATGGCAAATCTATGATTGTACTCGGGCGCAGGGAAGATTTCCAGTTTGAACTCTCGCTCCCCTTGCTTTAGTTCCGCTTCTCGTCCCTGATCTTGTCCCTGTCCCGCGCCGTCAGACCATAAGTTCGTGCCGCTCGTCTGTTGCCCAGTTATTGTCGGCTGCATGGTGCTAAAGCTCTCGGGTTCGTTTAGATCCGCAACGTAAATGTCTTCCACCGCGCTGCGGACAGGCTCCGTGATCTTGTATGTTAGAGGGCTGCTAGCTATCAATCTTTCGGCGGTCGAGGGCTCTCTCGTTATAGAAACAAAGTTGGCGTAATAGCCCTTTAAAGCATCCAATTGATTGTGTGGTTAGATAATTATTCTCATTTGCCGCACCATATATACGCTATTCAATGGATTGGGACCTACGGGAGTCATCTTGAAGAACTCGACAGGGCCATATTGCTCCAGCACCTGCAGAACTGAGCGACGCTCGGCGAAGGAGATTGGCGTTGGCGATACGAGCACGCGAATCGATCTCTCGCGAAGTGCCCGATCTCGTATCTGCCGGGCCGCATTCCCAACAGTCGCCATGAGAATGCGATATGGAAGCTTTCAAAAAAGCCGACGACAGAGAAGAAAAGAGAATTGAACATTGGAGATGCAGCCTCGTCGGTTGTAAAAGGCTAGCTCGATCGCTGGTACTTGCACATCCACCGGAATAGCGCACTGAACAGAGTACCTTCTTTAGTGGGCTTTGCCGCTAGCTGTCGGCACGGCACAAGGCTGGCGAAACAGAGCAGAAGCTCCATAAGGTCAGCTCCGTCAACCTCCAGGATCTAGACATCACAGCTTCGTATCCATACAGTTTTGCTCTAATAGTTGTGCAATTTGCTTAGCTACCAGCTATAGCCTCATTTGTGCCCTTTGAGGGGTTCTTAACCGATGCCTTCAACACCCTGACGGACAATCAGCTGGCGCTCTCGCCTTTTCCACTCCTCATCCATCGCCTCGACGACCATCTCTTGCCTCTCCGATCCCGATTCCCACGATCTCATCCCACGCGAATCGAGTATCCTGACACATCATGGCGACTCCAACACCCATGAGGCATGCGCCCTCGCAGCAGGGCCGTACACCATCACATCAAGGCCCGACGCCATCACAAATTGCTGGTGCAACGCCGCCGATCTCGACGCCCTTCTCCAATCCCGCCCAGGCTGCATTTTCGCCTCGTGGACAGCGATCGTCGCCGCAACAGGTCAAGAAGTCACCAGCGACATCTACGTTGATGGGCCAATCGGGCATGGGCGCTCTGAACTTTGACAGTCCCTCGACCGCTGCTGCCATGGGGGCACTGGGCATTGGCGGTAGTTTTGATATGGGCCTCGATAATGTCGGCGTCGGCGGGCTGGACACACTGGGAGTCGCGTTTGCTACTGAAGACGATAAACTTAAGAGATTGGATAATATCCTTAAGCTCTTGAATGTTTGTATGCCCTTATTTCATGCTCACGAGACCCTCTAAGCTGACACACCATCGCAGCAAAAGAAAGGGTTCGTCAGCGAAGCAGGCCTGGAACGGCTTGCTCAGCGCCTTGGCCTCGAGCTTCTATCCGAGGAACATACCGCCGCAGACGGACGCAAGACGAAAACACTGGCAATTGCAGGTTCTGCCATTGCGGTCGACATAGTGCTAGACAACAACATTGTGCAGAATGTATCGTTAGCCTACCATGGCTCGGCAGCCTCAGTTTCTACGCATATGGAGGCGGCTAGTCAAATCCTGTTGGCAGACTTGAAGCTTGGCCCCAACCAGAGTCCCTTGACAAAGACTCTGGATAAGTTCGCGTACAACTTTGGCCACATTGCCAACCTGGACAAGCTCAGCATCATCCCCGGTCTCGACTGCTACGAGGCTTTGGCAGGCATCTTTACCAGCTTAGAAAGATTACATCACTGGGACATTGCGAATTTGCGGAAAGAGACGGAGATGGCGGGCAAGTCGGATCAGTACCTGTCTTTGGCTGCCCTGTGTACTAGACACGGCTATCCCGTTATGCATGCACGAAATAAAGTCGGCCTCGCTCTGCAGTACTGGAAAGAGTTGCGATTTGTACCCTCTTCAGACGACAAGGTGTTGGCCTTTTCTGAGAACGAAAAGGTTTGGTCGCTTCTACTTGATTGCGCGCCTATTGAATCACTCGGCCTGTCACCAGTCAGAGTATCCGAGGACTGGATTTCCAAGGATGTGGTAAAGCCGGAGAACGAGCAACAAAATCAAGCACTGCAGCCTCACAATCTCCCCATCCTTGATTGGCAAGAACCAGAGAACATCTCACTCCCTTCATCAGATGAGAACAAGAACTCCGGCATGGATGAACTGTCGATGCATCTCCCAACGCTGCCCCAAGTCACATTCACGGTTACGTTTGATCCGCCTGTCATCCTCCCGCAGACTGACTGCATCAGACTTTACTCTTATGTGAACGCCACACCCCCCAATCCAAGTCCTTCGGCCGACTTTGGCCAGCGCCCTCTTCCTCCACCAACATTCGACGATTTGTTCTTCCCCATATCAGCAGGGAACAAGCAAGACCCCAGTGAATCTAGGACGATTACACGCCTTCGCGATGTTCGTGTTTTTGACCGGCAGGGCAAGTCGTTCACCAGGAGTCACCACAACACACTCTTCATCTACAAGCCGATCTATTCCCAAGAAGTTACAGAAATGTCTTTTTCACATCCCCGCCAACTCATTGACATGCTTCCTCTCCTCCGACAGTTCGCTTTCCTTTCCATATTGCTGAACAATAGCTTCGGGTCGGAAACAAAGGAGAGCTCGCCCAAACCTGTCAAAGCATCATTGGCTCCTGCTACTACCAAGACAGTCAAGGATGAGCTGGCAGCGTTCATGGCGTCAAGCGATGATGAAGGACAAAACGATGGAGAAGAAGAACAAAAGGTGAAGCAGGAAGCAGAGCCAAACCCCCGCAACGGCGAAAAGGGAGCTGGCCAAGATATGAACATTGATGTCATATTATGGGTTCATCCATCACCATATCTTCAGGTCGTCTTCCCTGTTAAGGACTCTACCATTGACATTACGCTTCGTATTCTGGAAGGCGGCGTGGTGGAAATTGTTAACGAGAACATTATTGAACAGCAAGCAGCAACCGACAAGGGCAAGGCGCTCACTAGAGAGGATCTCGGAAAGGTGCTTGAACGGCTTGAAGATTTGTGCAAGTGGGCTGAATGGATTCGCACGCGCCTTTGTTGAATTCTAGATCGCCGACGAGATGAATAAACATATTTGATACCCTTTGAACTGTCCATTGCTTTCCTTTTGGTGTTTATACTTGTGCTGAGTGAATTGGCTTGAAATCCTTTGATCGTGCTCTAGTTTAGAGATTTACCTAGGTATGTTCAACTGTTCTGCTTCTCAATTCACCGGATACGCATCTGATACAATGTCGTGATAGTTCATTCCATACCAAAACATCTACCTTCTCCAGGCCATCCTGACTCTTATTTAAACATCACGATGCTCCCTTCGTATCCTCTCCTATCTCTTCACAACCCCAAGCACAGCCAAAATCACAACCACTTCATCAACACCAAACCCCAGAACCAGAACCAGAACTAGAACCATAACCAAACCCCCATCCACTCCCCATCCCCCAAAAATGTCATCCCAAAAACCCCCCTCAGCCAAACCCTCCCCCAAAAACCCTTCAAAGTCATCCCCAACCACCCCCTCAAAACTCTCCTCCCAGCCGCCCCCCTCCAAGCCCTCCCCCAACTCCCTCAATCCAGACCCCGTGCCGACTCAGACACCCTCCCCCCAAACTCCCACCAGCTCAAGAACCTCAAGATCACGCAGTACTGCCGCATCCAGGTCCATGAAGCTCGCGACGGAGCTCCAGGTCTGGTCCAGTACTGGATCCGTGCGGATTACGTTCTTAGCGACCGCCTCAAGGATTCGGACGTTCCTAAAGGTCATTGGCCTAAGCTCGTGGAGCTTGCCGAGGCTGTGTGCGGTGATGGGAGCGCCAGCTCGCGGAGTGAGGTCAGGATGCTTACGGCGTTTTATTCTCCGAATGATACGACCAAGGTGGATATGAAGGTAGAGTCGCTTCCTCTTGAATTGCAGTAAGCATTGGCTACCAAAGGGCTGCTAATCTTGCTGCGGACAGAGTTCCCACAGACGATCGGTTACACAGGAAGATGGATAAAGGATTTAAAGGCCATATGCCTACTTTGTTTTGAGAAAGGGGGTAAAGGAGTTTTGCTGCGGATGGAGTTCACACAGACGACTGATCAGTAGGTAGTACGATGAATAAAGGATCTAAAAGGCTATATGCCTATTTTTGTTTTGAAGAAAAAAAGATAAAGGAAATTTGTAGAATGTGACTACCAGTATGACTAGACCTTTGGGATCCAACTCTATAAGTGTATATACGTCCTCCCATATTCAATATGGTGGCACATGAATATCCAACATAACGCCTCAATTAAACTGACTTTCATCTTTAATTACATATCCTCTCCATCTCTCCACATATTCCTCCTCTTCTCGTTTCTTCTCTCTTCTCTTATTTCCTCTCCTCTCCTTGCCCCTTAGAATCAGTTAGATTCCCTTTACAACAGCATAACAGCCATAGCACCAACAAGAGCAAGAGTGCTCATGCCGGTACGCACAGCACCGCTGCCCAGAGGGGGGAGACAGTCAGCGCCTGAGCAGCCAAGGCCGCTGGAAGGAGCAGGAGGCTGGGCGGTAGGGCCAGAGGCCACGGTTGTCCAGGTGCCGTTGCCGCCGGCGGGAGCGCTGGGGGCGACGGGAGCAACAGGGACAACGGGGGCGACGGGAGGGGGAGAAACAGGGGCCACGGGGGCGCTGGGAGCCGGGGCAACAGGAGCAACAGGCTCGACAGGAGCACTGGGAGCCGGAGCCACGGGAGCAACGGGGGCGCTAGGAGCCGGAGCAACGGGGTAGCTAGGAACGACACCGCCGGCAGCATTGCTGGGAGCCGGAGCAATGGGCATGACGGGGACGATAGAGACGGGAGGGGCAGGGGCAACAGGAGCAACGGGTGGCGCAACACCAGTTGGCTGAGCAGGAATGGGGATGATCTGAGTAGAGTGACGAGCAGGGCAGTTGGTCACATCAGGAGCACAGCTCGTGATGGTGTGAACAATGGTGATGGCAGTGGTGAGAGTCTCGGGACCGCTGGGAGCACCGTTCGAGGGAGGAGCAGCACCGGTAGGCTGAGCAGGAGGGATGGGAATAACCTGAGTAGAGTGACGAGCAGGGCAGTTGGTCACATCTGGAGCACAGCTAGTGATAGTGTGGACGATGGTGATAGCAGTGGTGAGAGTCTCAGGGCCGCTGCCGTTAGAAGGGGGAGCAGTGGTAGCAGCGGCGGCGGCAGAAGAGCTGGACTCGGCCTCCTCGACGGGGCAGACGGTCGTGTACAGAGCAACGGTCTCGGTGGTGACAGTGGGGCGGAATGGGCAGTTGGTGACTTCGGGACCGCACTGAGAGATGGTGTGAACGCGAGTGGTGTAAACGGTAGAGGTCGTCAGCTGAGCGGGAGTAGTAACGGCAGCAGAAGAGTTGGACCACCTGCTGGAAGTGACAACAGGGGGCAGGCTGGGAGTGACAACAGGGGGCAGGCTAGCAATCACGGAAGTCGGGACGACAACACTGCTGTGAGCGGAAGAGGCAGCGGCAGAGGAAGCAGGCTTGGAGGTAGCGGCCTTGCTAGAGGTAGCGGCCTTGCTAGAGGTAGCGGCCTTGCTAGAGGTAGCGGCCTTGCTAGAGGTGACAGCCTTGCTGGAAGTAGCGGGCTTGGAGGTAGCCGGCTTGCTTGAAGTAACAGCCTTGCTGGTGGTGGGCTTGCTGGTGCTCTGGCTGAAGTAGCGGATGTCCTGGATCTGGAAGTAGGTCTGGGCAAAGTCACCGGGGAACTTGGCGACATAGTCGGCGCAAGTGGCCTGCTTGGTGGCGGCGGCGCAGCTCTGCTGCCAGAAAGCAGGAGTGCCAACGGGGTTACCGCAGAAGTCAATGTCGAGAATGAGGCGCTGGGCGTTGAAGTGCTTGTCGATGTTGCAGTTGGAACCCTGGAGGTTGACAGCAGGAGTTCCCCAAGTAGCAGTGTCGGGGTTGGACGAGGCCAGGTTAGCAGGCTCGGCACCGCGGTGCCAGTTGTACAGCTTGATGTAGTCGCTGGTCCACTCAATGGCGTCTATACACAGTTAGATTTCGACTACCCACTGCGCAAAGGGAAGTTGTGTACTTACAGGTACCGCCGGAGCTGGAGGCCCAGGGGCCCTTGTTGTCGTTGGCAGTGCATCCCTGGTTGAGGTACTGGCTGGGAGGGCTCTGGAAAGTGTTGTCACAGTTGGGAGTAGCGACGGAAGCGGTCTGGCCGGCGTTCTCGAGAATACACTGGCCGAAAGTCTTGGTGTCGCCGACGTGGAAGGCAGGCTGGTTCTGGACAATGTTGTTCCAGCCCTCGTACACATCGATCTCTCCATCGTTGGGCCAGCTGTCACCAAGAGTCCAGAAAGAGGGCCAGCTACCGCACTTGTTGGTAGGCAGGTGGGAGAATCGGGCGACAATGAGACCGTGCTTGTAGGAAGCCTTGGACTCGAGTCTAATGGAGTTACGGCCAGGGAATCCGGCGCCCTTGAGGACGGTCTTGGTGTCAACTCCGAGATAGACCTCGTTGTTGCTAGTGATCTTGGCCAGTCCCTGGGACTGAGCGTTGGCCTGGTTCTGGTAGACTACGAAACCAGAGTTGGTATCGGCGGCCTATAGTATCAGAGTTAGTAAGACATTTCAAGCAACCGGCGGGTGGTGACGGATATAGAACAGAGTGTCGTACATCGTTGAAGGTGAATTTGCTGAAGAAGTTGGTGTGGTCGTAGGTATCGGCCAAAGTAAACTGAGTAGCAACAGCACTACCCGCACAGGCAAGAAGCGCCGTGCTAAGGGCGTTAAGAGAAGGCATTTTGCAAATAGTTGTCTCGATAAGTTAAAGATAGGCTGAAATTCGATTATCGTTTGAAAGAATGACTAGATTTCTTGATGTGTTCGACCAGGAACGAATGTGTTGTAGACGTACGATACGTCAGAGGACGAGCGTCGATGCTCAAAGATGTCGTTGATTGACGTGTGAGGGATTGACAACGAAGGAGTGTGCGATGAGACACTTCTGGCGGCAGTCGACCTTCTTTTAGATGGAAACATCTTCGACCCCTGGGCCCATTACGAGAAGCTTTCTCATAGGCGGCAACACCGCATGCATCCAAGGCCAACGACAATACGGCATGTGAGTAATGCCATACGGCTAAGGGCCTCCTAGACTTGGCAGTCCACCTTGAGATCCCATAACGCCAGGGGGTGAAAGCCGTATCGAGCATATGTGGGCGAATACCCAGTGAGATCAGGGGACTATGCTGAAATGGGCCCATCTTGGGTGTGTGGGATAGCAGCAACACCCAGGCCAATCAGTTGGATGGAAACATGGGGAGGGCGAATCACGAAGCTGATCCGGGAGGGTGAGCCGAACCAATTTGGTAACGGGACCCGAGCCCTATTGCCTTGGCTCTCAAACATCAACAGACAGAAATAGCATGGCGAGATTGCAGTTGTTTACAGCATGGTGTTGGACATTGGACCCGGTATTCAGCTGGAATCAAATGGAGCTCGTGAAAATGTCAAGCACAGAACGACGAGGCTTGCTCTCAGGAGATCCAGTTCCATGGTATCCTGGCATAGCATGGCATGGTGGCGCCCAGGCATGAACTGCTCTCCTGCTGCAGAAATTCATGTGAAGCGCGCCGACGGCGAATCACCCCATCCCCTTCTTGACAACGGGGCCGCTAATGCAGGAACTGCATGGTTCCAGGGGCGAAACATTCATTCTGGACCTGTCGACTTCCTTGAAAGCTTCTTCACCACCCTTGTCGGCCAAGAAAAGTCCGAGTTCCAGTACCTGGGTTGGTTGCCGCTTGAGAATCCATACTGTACGAGAACGGAGTATGGCGGGGTGTCCATACATGCCATACTCGTATAACGGGCTGCAGAAATGTTTGAAAAGCCCGTTGCTCGTCCAATGCCAGGCGGCAAACTCGCTCCGCCTTGCCGCGGGTTTCAATCCAGGGCGTCAGCATACTGATATGGACTCGATTCTCCATAATCACCCTCAATTTCAACGGAGTATCCCCGGCATAAGGGCGCACGACAAAAGCGTCTTAGATAGGGAGCATGCGCTTCGTATATCTGCACAGACATCCAATGCTCCAGCTCCTTGCTTGAGGGTACGAGTACCAGTGCGCAGAGATGGTGCACGTATCATCCAGTATGTATCTCTACCGTCCCGGTCTATCCGACTTTGGACATCGATAGTTGTAAACGCTTTAGCGAGCCCGAGTCGTGTTGGATCTATTGGACTTCTGTGCCGCGTCTTCCTTCGATAGCATGCGGAAAGTCCCACATGGGAAACCGCCGAAACGCTGCGCCACGCAGGATGGTTGGATGGCAGCATAAAACCTAAAGATATGCAGGTTGCAGATTGCGTGGCGATTCCGATTCTTGTCGCAGGCTTATCATATAAAGGGAAATCCCGTGCTTGGTGGTCGAGCTTCGTCTGGAGAGGAAGAGCGAGGAAGAGAGAGACTGGCCTCGCGTCAATCTTGGCGCATCGATGCATCTCAGGCACCAGAAACGCCCCAGTTTCGAAGCGAGATCATGACAGAAAAGACTCGAAGACGAAGACGCCTGAAGAGAGGATGCACCGCGCCATCATGGCATTCCAGTTGCATCTGCATCTGCAGAGTGGTACTGTATAGTCGTATTGCTTGATGCCGACGTTAATTTCCTTTCGAGGGCATGTTGTCAACAAAACAAACCAGACCCAACTGAACGGCAACCCGGAGCTCCGACCTCTATCTACGAGTACGTATTAGCACTAGCACCAGCACTTCCGACGGTAGAGGCGCCGGATCAGGGAAGCTTCAGGGCGCTAAACCAGCCCGTCCAGCTGTCCCCTATCACCCGTGGCCGCTGTGATTGGACGGCCGGGCAGCAAGCCAGGGGGACTTCCATGCCCTAGCCGTGCGGGTTTTAGCGGTCGAAAGCCTCACCACACAACCTAACCAACACCATGAAGAAACTAGCTGTGCAGATACTGAAGAGAATCACGGGCCCATTTCAGCCTGCATACGCCAACATCTCGGCAACTCCCCCAAAAAGCCTAATCGTGAAAAAAACCAGACGAAGGAATCACCACCAAATGAACGGTGGGGGCAGATGCATAGAAACCCGCTTTAGAATTCGATCTAGTATTTGAATTGAATTTTCTGACTTTCGGACAACTCCCCCATCGCTCCACTCTACATTGGAAGCCGGGTATCCTCAACGGCTCCTTTCAGGGGAAGCTCCCAAACTTCAATGTCATGTTCCCTTTCTTGCCTCCCCTTCCCTTCAGGCAATCTGCTGCCGGTTAGTACGAGTATGTAATCATCAAATATCCCCATAGAAGATTCTGATTCGCTTCTGGGCTGCTCAACCTTGTAGCTTTCTATGCAGCCCATTCGCCTATATCCCTGCCTTGCATACGTGGCAGGCTTGCTCTTCGTGTTGGCTTGTTTGGGTCTCTATAACACCGTAGTAAAATACTTTCCTTCATCTCTTCCATCCTGTTTTTCTGGCCGCATCATTTGGAAATACGAGCTGTAGTTGCTAGTTCTCCTGAAAGCTCCATGTACCAAGTCATGGCAAATAACTGCCAGGGCAGTATGAGTTCGGTCTAAGGTTTCATCTTGCCTGAGGTCTCGTATGTTTACTGTTTGCCCTTTTCGGTCTTTTCAATAGGAGATTGGATTTTCTGAAGTTGAATGCCGATGGCGGGTGTCGTCGTATCGAGACTGTGACTTGGCATACCGAATCCTAGATATCTTGAAAGATAGTGTTGACACTCCAACCCTTGTCTAGTCATACTATTGAGTATCGTGTACATTCAGTTATCACTATGGGGGGATTCTTGTAGCTTAGCACATCTTATAATCATTTCATCTTCTTCAAGAATTCCCTCATCCCAATCCTTGCCGTCTGCGTCGTCTTCCCATCAACCTTGACACTCTTCACGTGCACCCAACCCCCATGTGCCGTCTGTATGTAAAATGCATCGCGTTCGTCATCGATTCTGGCGGGCCTCTGGACATCCTTTCCTTCATTCCCTACTTCAACCCGAAATACTAATTCCTCATCTCTTCCCGTCACGTCATGCTCAGGGACACTCTCCACCTCCAAGAAAAGCACTCGCTTAAACTTGCCTTTGTTATTTCTTGCCTGTGTCCACACCGTATTGAAGATGTTGACAAAACGCTCAAAATGGGATGGAGTCCATCCAGACCACCTAATCTGTGACTCTCCTTTGCCCACTTTCGGTGCGTGTACCAGTTCCGCGTCTTTGAGCTGCTCGGCCATCCACCCTGCGTCCGTATATGGTGGCACATGCAGTCCGTCTCGTAGTCCCTGGACGAGCATTTCTGCGCCTACCTTGGCAAGGTCTTCTGTAAGATTCTGGAGCGTAGCATTGGCTGGTATCGGTAAGCCAGGCGATGGTGTCTGGGTGAGAACGGTGCCATGGTCAAAGACCTTGGGGTCCAACGTCTGAAGGGATACACCAGTGTACTTATCGCCACGCATCATGGCATGATGGATTGGAGCTGGCCCCCTTAGACTGTTTCATTCAGTTAACTCAACCTGCTATCAGAACATAGGGCCTCAAATGGTAAGGCGTACTGTGGTAGTAAGGATGGATGCACGTTCAGTCCCCCATATTTTGCTGAATTCAAAATCCGTGGCGGGACAAACAATCCAAATGAAACAACGACAATTAAGTTGGTCCCTTCTGGTGTCTATTCTCCATTCAGCCTTTGCCCAGAAAAAAAGAACCTCCCAAACGAGAATGGTCATGAACGAAGATGTGAAATATCTACAGATGCGTAAGGGATTAGGGCCATAGAGGTAGAACTTACCTTCCAACCTCGAAACGTCTCTCGTTGATGTATCCTTAATCCCAAATGTTCCGCAACAGATTTACACGGCACTTTCTCACCATTAATACCATCTCGAAACGTCATTGGGAAACACCACGCTTACCCTCGCTGATGTCTTTAAATCCTCGCCCAGTTCGCCTTGGAGGCAAAACCATGACATCAAGAGACTCGATAAGCTGTGCGTTCCTTTCATGCTCACGGTGTAGTGCACGTAGAGATTCGCAGCTAAATGCATCTGAGCCACAAAACAATATTCGGAGCGGGTCCGAAGTCTTCGCTGTGATGTCAGATGAGATGAATCGTCGATGAGCGACCGCAACTCTCAGCTTTGGGGCGGATATCAGGCGGGAAAAGGGTCGCATCATGATGGTAGTTATAATAATATCATTTCTTATGGACATACAACGCGAAGAAAAAAGCATTCGACAGAAAATAGGACTTTTACTGTGAGGCAATGTCGAGATGAACGTTGCTGTTTCTGTGGCTGCAGGGTATGGCGATATTCCGCAGACCCTCAATTGGCCACTCACTCGCGCTTGGTGCAAATTCGGCATATATGCATCAGCACCAATGAAACCAACATCATGAGATCCATCACATGAAATATATTCCGTAAGACAAGGTAATATTGCTCAAGTCATCTCAACGCTCCATTCACAGGCAACATTCCAAATACTCCCCTCCAACTCAACATCCCACACAGGCGGCTCAATCAGCACCACGCTCCCCATCTTCACCTCCGCCCTCTTACCCAGACCAGTCAGCTTTCCCTCGCCAGCCAGAATCCATCTCTTAGATGCCTCTGTCAAAGGATCGTGACCTTCTACAAGATACATTCGCCTCCCCGACCTAATCTGGTCCACGTGAAGCTTCATCGCTGATTCGACCCTCCCGCTGTTCTCATCCCACCCCTTGACTTCCGAAAGCCATCCTTGGAGCTGAGCCGCCATCCCTCCAGAGACGTATCTTGATCCTCTCCGCTGTGGTGAAAATGCCGCTGGGAGGCCATTGAACGTAGTCTCAGCGTCAAGAGGCTTGAATCGCGGCGCTTGCTGAAAAACAGGCTGCTTAAGAGCCTTGGAATTCCGCATGATTATGGGCGACTCCTCCCCGCTATCCATACTCATCACCGATGCTCCGTCTTCAGTATCAAAAGCAGTCTCCTCGTGAGGCGCATCGTCAGAACCGATCAAAGGCGTCGGAGATATCGACATCTTCCGACGTTTCGCTTCCCTGCCCCCCACAGTACCTTGTGAGCCCTCACTTGGGCTTTCTGACTCAATATGGAATCGTCGGTGGGATTTTGGTCTTGAATCCGCCACATCAGACGACGGCTCCTCCTGCGATGGTATGCCGGCATCTGACTCAATATCAAGCACACGGCTGCGTGAAGCAGGCTGTCTCGTCTCCGTAGCGTCTCTCTCATCGCCTGACAAACTCGACTCAGATATGACTTCCTCTTCCTCTCCATCTTCAGACTCCTCAATATCGAGCTCATTGCCTTGCGTTGGCCTAGGAGCCGAAGAGGAACCAAAGCGTGGAGTGGATTGAAATTGCGGAGGAGCACCTGGCGTTTGCGACGACGATTGCGTCGACCGCCTGGGCAGTAAAAACCGCCGCGGTGTAGGTGTCTGTCAAATCAGTACTGATTCTAACACAATCTGAAGGGTAGACAAAAGCTCACACTGGAAAACGGATTCATGGTTGATTCAAAAAGTTCATCGCCTTTCACTACCGCTTGCCTCACCCCGATGGTGCAACAGGAGCTCTACGAGCTACGAGAGGCCAGATCATTACTGAAAATGCCCCACTAATTGATAAATGATGGATTTCGCTTAACGTGAAGCGTGGCCATGATATATTTGTAAGAAGATGGAAACAAGACGTCCGAGTCCAGTCACTGAACTGTTGAGATACGGCATATGCATTTAGCGGTAACGGCCGTGGGGCACCGAATAATCCGGCTTTACCCCACAAGAATCAAGCATCTTGCAGTTGACATCAGTGTATTTGGGAAAGACGACAAAGGTTAGGCACATCAATGGATTATTCACACATAGAGTCATTCTAGCATTTGAGCACTTGATTCTTTGTTTCATTTTTAATGCAATGAATATTTATAAACATTATACGTACGAGCAGTGACGTCAACACTGCTTCTCTCTCATCACGCCTCATGCCTTCAATACAGAAACAATGCAGAAAGAGACAATGCAATCTTCTAATATGTAACTCCGTTCGTTTAGAGTTCCTTACACGCATGGCAAAAAGACAATTCCTCTCGCCATACTGTCATGCAAATAGGTAGAACAAAATGGAAAAATAAACAACCAGCCCGAAATCCGGTGCCATCATAAACTAAAACGCCGGGCTGTACTCATCTCGCCTATTTCCCTCGTACCGTGATGAATATTTGCGTGTCAACAATCATAGTACATCCCTCCTCCAGTTCAAAGGGTCCACCAGTTGGTGGATGAGTCGACTCAGCAATAGCCGTCGTCATTGAATAATAAATGTAAAAATGGGTATCCTAAAATAAAGGACAGTAATAGGGAAAGAAGAAGATGAAGTGAAGTGGAAAAAAGAGGTGGCGGGACTCGTGAGAATGAGATGCCGCCACGGATTCATAGCTCCTTAACCGTAGAAGAGCTCGAAGCCAGTCTTGTGATCCTTCTTAGTGGGCGTTGTATCCTTGACAGGGTGAAGCAAAATGGATGGCAGGCATGGTCGCCCATGTTCCTGCTCCCATTCCTCGCCTCCAATGCCTGTGTCGACCCAGCCCATCCAGTTGTTGTACATCCGGTTCGGCGGTTCTGCTCGATAGTACCAAGAGTTGCCCTGGAATCGTCGCTCTCTACCCCAGCCCATAGGGCTTCCATATCCGCCTGACTCGCCCTTGGGACCGGGGTTGAACCATGAGTTGAGAAATTTGCCGTTCCAATCCCGGTCCGTAAAGATGGGATGCGGGGCGTAAACAGCCTTGAAGCCGTGGATCAGGGCCAAGGTCTGGGGTGTCATCTCGGAGGCAACGTGGTTTCCACGCAGGTTTTCAATATGCATGATGTCTATAAGACGCTTCGACAGACGGGAGTGGGTGACGATGGTGGTGCGACGCGGAAGGTCACGGGCCCTGTGCTCTTTATCTGAATAACCCCAGACATTATCGGCAATAATCCAGTTACTGTGGACAGGGTTGAAGATCGGGCCGAGGGCGATGAAGTCTGCCTCTTCGCCGACACCCCACGAATAGTTATCTTCCTCGGGCGTTTTAACGGGAGGCTTGGGGCCAACTGGCTTGATAAATGGCAGGTCGGGGGCACCCCAAACAGTATCGCCGGCATAAGTCTCCTCGACGTCCTTGCGGAAGGTTGTATCGTAGTCGCCGTGATATTCAGGGATGTACCACCGCTCACTCCGTTCCCAGGAGCCTCGACGAGGCTGCTTGGCGGCAAATTTCGCAATGTTATCAAGCATATCGTAATGGTGGCCGGTGAACCGGAAATCCATCTCCCAGTTCCAGATATAGTCGAATTCGGGGTGGTCAGCGCTGAATTTCTGGACGCAGAGCCATTGCGCCGTGTGAACCGTTCGTGCCTTTTCATCGAGTTTGGTGTAGATATCCCAGACCTGCTTGTCATTCCACAAAACGGTGATACCATGGAACTCGGGAGGGATATGCTTCTGCAAAACGCTTTGGTATACTTCGGGGTCATCGAAAATATTGAGCTTGTTATCCTTGACTTGAACGAGGAGGACAACTTCGATTTCACCACCAGACTTGAGCGAAAGCTCGCTAATCATAGCGCGAATCGTCTCCTTGTCATTTTTGGAGTAAACCTTGCCCGTGTAGGATCGCAGCAGAATAACGGATCGTTTCTCTTTTACAATCTTGGCCTCATCCTCTCCTCCAGAAGAGTCAAACGGCGACCGTCCCTTGATTTTTACCGTCTTGTCGTCCTCCCTGGGAGGCTGAACTGGTGACTCCTTTTCCTTTTCAGGAGTGGCAGCCTTGTCGTCGGCTTTTTGGGGAGCCTCGTCTTTGGGAGCTTCAGGCTTAGCAAGCTCTGGGTAAACGTCCAAGTACGGATTCTTCTTATCCCTGTTCAAATCGAATCTCGCAGCGTTTGCCTCCAAGCATCGTTTTTGCAGATCGCCCCAATTGACATTATCCCAGTCGATAACTTCGACTTTGTCAGCCACCTTCTTTGTTTGTTGGAGTAGACCATAGGGGCCAAGTCGCGTATCTCTCTCCCAGCACAAGTTGGGATCCATGTTGAACAAAGAATAGCTTCCAAAGTTGGGCTCAGGGAAATTGTGAGGACGACCCTTGAAGACTAGCAGGTCTTCGACAGGCTCTCCGGTTGGACCCTTGCAGGGAACGTGAGCGGCGTGTCGTTGCTTTTTCCATTCGTCGCTATTGTACTTTGGGTACGGGTTGAAGCGAACGGGCTTATCGACGCTGAAGCCAACGTCCGCTTGGGGGTCTTCTCTGAGCTTTTGTCGCATTGCATCCGTGCGGTTCTCTTTGTAATCGAGAGTCGAGAGAGTATTGCCATAGATTTTGCCGGAAGACTCGAGGCTATATGTCAATTAGTATCGGCTTAGCATCCTAGAAAAGATGAAGACAGGTATAACTCACTTGGCTGTGGTGCTGTATGCGTATCTCCACATCTTCCTCATATCTTTTTCATGCTGGAGTCTGCTGATGGTGCCCGCATCTCTCCCCTTGCCGTCAGTTTCGTAGCCAGGGGCCACGTCGTCATAATTTTCCTTGTCGCCTTTGTCCTTCCATTGCCTCAGCTCTTCGATAGTCAGGTCCCAAGCATCCAGCATTTCTATCTCCTTGTTATAGGTCTCGATATCCATGTTGAGTGGCTTTTCTTGTTCCTTGTCGGCCTCTGAAGCATGGTTCTCGTTATCTTTGGGAGGGTCATTTTTGGGGGCATCTTCCTTGTTAGAGTCGTCCTGAGGCTTCTCTTCTAAAGACGGCTTGCCGTTTTGAATTGAGCCATCGTCCTCATCCTTGGCGGGCTGATCGTCGCCACCACCTTCGCCTTTGGTGGGCGCATCGTTGTTCTTGTCATCTTGGCCACCCTCTTTGTCCTTGGAAGGAGTATTGTCGCTATTGGTATCTGAAGGCGCCTTGGGAGGCACTTCGGGTGCTTTAGGAGGTATCGGAGGGGACTGAGGCGACTCAGGTGCAGGAGTAGTAGGCTGGTTGCCCTGAGTGTTTTCAGGAAGATAGGGCACAATGTTGAAACGAGGGCTCGGGCCGCTGAAAAGCAGGTAATAGGACGTAATAGAGGCGAGGGCGATGAGGAGGATGATCCTCAGCCTGGGCCGGCGCGAGGGACTCAACATCTTGTTAATCCCCTCGAAGCAATGCTTTCGTATGAAATGAAAATCCCAACGCGATGCGATAGACAGTCGTCGATTTTAGCTGGAACAGCTGAGTGTTGCGAGATATACAACTTGATTGCGGGCTACCAGAGCTCTCTCAAGTTTGCATGTTGCGAAATCGTACAGAATGGCCGTTGTTTGCTAGAGTTTGCGACGGATGACGCAGCTTGTGTTGGGCTAGCCTTGCCGAGTCTCTTCCGGCAGTAACCAATTGAATCTTGTGGATAGGAGAAATCGGACAAGATGCGCGCTTGGTAACTCGATCGTAGGAATGGAAATGGGAGGCTCTTTGTCGAAGTCTCACCGTCGCGGGGTGTAAAGGTACAGAGGTTTGAAAAGAGGGACTAAGGGGCTAGGAAAATGCGGTAAAAGGGATGAAGAAGAAGAAGACGTCTGATCCGTCGCAGCCTCTAGAATTGACGTGTAGAGGGAGCGGACGAAGGCTATCGCGTGCAACTTGGAAAAAGAGAGGAAAGGGTTGGATGGTGGCACAGGCGAGTCAAAGGAAAGAATCGGGGGATAATCAGCACAAGCTGGCGAGATGAATGTCGTGCTACTGGAAATAGCGGAACCTTGGAGGCATTGCACGAGGGAGTGGCCTGTAACAGTACCTAGGAACTAATGCGCTGTAGTTGGCACTAACCACAACTTCAATCGCTTCGATGCAATCTCAACCTGCAATTGACACCAAAATCCTGCCCATCAATTTTACTCAAGTGGCCGCCCGCATGAGCGACATTCTAGCGGGGGGTCTCCAAAATTACAGCGGGGTTGGCTTAGGGGCTGGCCAACGAGGGCAGATGTTTGCCACAGTATTCAGTCTTGATTCAGCCCATGGGTACCACAGTTGGTGTTGCAGACAAATTCATGCTGTCGATCAGAGCAAGAATTTCTACGGATTACGCGTATGGAGTTGGATGGGTGCTGGAGGTGCTGGTCCAACACAGATAGGTAATGGGTAATGGCTGAGCATCTCAGACATTGAGGCTCAGGAGGCTTGCGCATCGAGATACTCGGTAGCTGCATACCTAAGGAGTTCACAGATCCATTGATCGTATATTCTAAGCTCTTCAGCATCCGGCTATTGGTGCCGACCTAGCATCGATCTCAATTCCGAGTATCAAATCCATCCGTCTGTTTGCGTAAGACGTCGGCACGTCGTCTCCGACTCTCGAAACGCAAGCTTTCTGTCAAATGCCCCATTCCCGTGGGTCAAGGCGCTGCCAAAGTGGCTCCCTCCGGCCCAGGGGCAATTTCGTCAGTCCACAGCGGTTCCTCATAAGTATCAAAGGGAGGGCCATCTCCTGAAGATCAGTTTTAAAAAAGAAAAAGAACGAGTCAATCTGCAAAGGACAAGCTGATAAGCATTTCTGAGTCCATTTCTCACCGCTGCATGCTGGTTCTCTTCATCTATTAACGGGAATCGTGACGTCGTGGGTACTTGCATGTACACCAAAATTATACTTTTCCGTCAACACGGGAGGCATAAGAGAGACACCTGTCTGTCTTACAGGCGTATCATGACACCAAAAAAAATCCGCCACCTTCTCCATCCTCTCCTCCATTCCAGAAGCATAAAACATCAGCTGGGGATTTTTCACACTCCACGTGCCACACTGTATTTTCTATGTCTACGGAGTAACTGTTGACATTTTCTTCCGTTTTTTTCGCACGTTGCTTTCGCCAGTGCGAAGCGATTCCAAAAGCGGCACTTCGCTGACAGGTCTGGACGAGCAGCAAACAGCACAGCACAGATCAATTTTACAGGGCGCTATTGCTGCTGGCCAACCACAAGGCAGCTCCAATGGCAATCAGGCTGGCTTCATGCACAGCAAATTACAGTTATTCTAATCCATCAGCCATCCCCCTTTTTTAATATTCATTGGATAAGGTAGGAGAAAGGAGGATATATAGCACAGTATGCATACAGGCACACTAAACAACTGGAAACTTTATGCGCCAGCTGCGACGAGTCAAATCCGCGCATTCCCAAGGCTATACACATCCATTGTTTGGACGTCTCACCAACATCCAAAACACCAGCTGAGCAACACGTGCCAGAACCAGAAAGAGAAGACGCTGCATTCCAATGATATCACCGGAAATTGTTTCAATCTATATTTATATCTGTTTTAAGCAAGTACGCTTATCGACAAGCTTCGACGACCTCAGCTGCAATAGGTAGAGGAGTTTGCCGCATATGGACTGACGAGGCTTGCGCTACCTCGAACCAGCAAGCCACTGCGATGCCGCAAGATCTCACGATCTCATCAGCCTGGTACTTGCACATACATCGACTTCAACAGCAGCATTAACATCATTCACACAAGATTCAGACCCAGACAATTGTAGACAAACACTAACATTATGACCGAATAAGACGGTATAGTATCAGATAAAGATGGGGGAGTGACATGGAATGAATCAAGTACAAAAACGACACACATAATTTTGCTCTCGTTCTCTTAGCAGAGAACCCAACAACCATATTAACGACTCGTCAGAGACGTCAGTCAGTACATCCCAAAGAAAAAAACGCCATCTATGATGAGGACAGTATATATAAACATGAACTAAACGCATGTGGGATCGGATTCATTCGTAAGCATGACTGGATTAACCAAAAGAGATATCCACCAAACAAGCCCAGCCGGCTGTGGGTATATATACCGGTGAAACAAAGAAAGAAAAGGAAAAATAGGGTATATAAACCAAAAACAAAACTATTATGCATTGGTTCCAAGATTCTCGGGCAAGGGGATTTCGCGCGCACAACTCTGCACTGCAGAGTGAACAGCGGCAGTGATGATATTAAGACATTAGGCAATGAGGCAGATTGAGACGGCAGGCATTTTACATCATGCCCAGTCTCGTCATCCTCTTGTTCATCTTGGGTAGTGGACCCGGGCCTAGGCCAGGTCCCCTCATACCGGGTCCCATCATACCGGGTGGTCCCATCATACCAGGCCTCATGCCAGGTCCCATGCCGGGTCCGAGGCGGCCGGGTGGAGGTCCACCGTAGGGGCCTGGTCCTCTGGGCAAGCCAGGTCCAGGACCGTAACCTGGTCGAGGTCCCGGACCTCCTGGACCCATACGTCCAGGTGGAGGACCGTATGGTCGGGGGCCCGGGCCTCCGTAGCCACCTCTCCTGGGTCCTTGGGGATATGGAGCAGGTGGTGGCGGCTGGGTTCTCCTCAAGGCATCTTGTTCACAGTAGGCCCTACCGTCAACCTCAAAGTAGCCGTCCGAAAGTGGTCGGCCGCAGTCCAAGCAGCAGAAACAATCAATGTGGTGCTTGACACGAGATTCGTCCTCGACGAATTGACCCTCGATGCCGCGTCCACAGGTTCCACACAGACTGCCGTTGAGCTTGTGATAGTGCTGTTCGCAGTACGGCTTGTCATTCAAAACGTAGAATTCTGCCGAGGTGAATGGGTTCGAGCACGTGGCACACACAAAGCAGGCCTTGTGATATCTTCCAGTCAATCGCCCATCGGCAGACGAAACACTTTTTCCCGTAATGGGTTCTCCGCAGGCTTTGCAGTCACCACGAGATGGAAGCTTGAGATCCTTGGATGGCTTTAGGTCTCTGGATGACTTGCGGGGAGATTCACGAGGTGTAGGCTGGGACTGTCTTAGGGGGGACTGTCTGGGAGGTGATACTGGCGGTGCAGGCTGGGATTGTCGCGGAGGAGATTGCCTAGGTGAGACCTGCTTTGGAGATTCCTGTCTAGGAGAAGGTTGCTTCGGAGACTCCTGTCTGGGAGAAGATTGCCTGGGAGAGGGCTGCTTAGGGGAAGATTGTCTGGGGGAAGGCTGTTTGGGAGAGCTTTCGTTTTTGGGTCCAACTTCTGCCTCTGGCGGCGGCGGTCGGGTAGGATTCGAGGCCGCGGCTGGGCTAAATGCCCTGTAGGGTTTGAATGATTGGCCGAGACCAGGCTGGATTGCCGGGTCATCGCGCTCTTCTTCTTCTCCCTCCGGAATGAGATACGGCGATCGCGGTACCGGGGATCGAGCAGGAAGAGGTATCTCGGCTGCCGGGTCGAGTCGAAGATCCGCAGGCCGCGGCTTGTCCTGTGACCTTACCCTAAGTGCGTCCGGTATGCTGTTACGCGCCTCAGACCTCGGGGGGCTTGTCTGCGCGGTATTCTGGCTCTGGTTGCTAAAAGTAGAGTAACCTGAGGAAGCAGAGTCCGACGAAGTGTGGTACGGGTTGCTAACGCCGAATTCTTCGGCCAAGTTGAGAGAGGCCGTCGGCAAATGCGAGGGGATAAGACTTTTGCGAGGCGGTGGACGCCTCGACGTATCAGGAGCCAGAGATGGCCGTCGTTCTCCTTCGGCTCCCATGGAAGGCAGTCGGGACCGCGGGCTCGAGTAAGATGGACGCCGGGGGGTTTCTCCTACACCAGGAGACGGCCTTGGGAAAGTTTCAGCCCTCATGGGCGGTGCCATGCCATTCGGATCCAGGGTGCGCCCCGACGGTGGGCCGAATCCTTCGTAGCCATTCTTCTGGGGCTGCTTCGGGGTTGATGGTATGTTGTTGCTGCTTCCAGATGACAAGCTGGAACTGCTTGTTCCCGGTCTCTCACTGAGTCGACCCGGCTCCTCTGAAACAGGTAAGCCAAACCTGGAGAGCGACTCCTTCTTTGCTGGAAAGGCTCCGTGGGAAGTGGAAGGTCGCTGGCTGGCATCAAAGGGGCCGGGAGCAATGGTATTCATGCGCTCCATGAACCCGAGAGGTTTGGTGGAGGCGGGTGTGGACGTCAAGGCGGCCATGCTTTTAGAGCTGCGATGGCCATTCGCGTCGGATTGTTTTTCGGGTATCTGAGCTGGCTCGTCTACTTTAGCAGCGCTAAATGAGAAAAAATCTCTCGCCTGGTCGGCAAAAGATGGTCTGTACGGCGTCATCGGTGAGGGACTGCGCGAGCCTCCAGGCTGGCTCACCGGGGTCAGCGGTCCTGGAGCCATATACATTTTATCTAGGGAAAGTTAGCATTCAGCTGACATCGGAGAGACTTTGTCGTCGAGAAATCGTACTTGCTGCGCCTATATCGACCGGGCCAGGCAATCGATCGGCGGATCTGGGGGGCGGCTCTACAAACTTGTCGTTGCTATCAGGAGGCGGCGATACTAGATATCCAACTTAGCACAGGCAACCACCGCATCACGGCGTGTATTATGAAATGACTTACGCTCGACCGACGGACACACGTGTTCTCCCATCAGGGAGATTTCGACTTGTAGGCCACATGACGAACACTTGATCGTCGGCAGGAAAGCCGACTCTCTGAGTCCAGACATGGTGGCAATACAGCACTTCCGTGTAGTGGTTCAAAATGTGTTATTCGAGGGTGAAGGGAAACATTGGAGATGCCGGCATCGACACGTGCTACAGAAGCAATCGCTGTCGGTGGCAATTGGTACAAGATGGCGGGCAGCCAGTCTGTGTGATATAGAAGACGAGAGCTCGAGCAAAAGGCTGGCACACGACACCTCCCGTCTCTGCCACCTCCTTCAAGATGTTTTGCGCAGCTCCTTCAGGCCGCGGGTATCGAGTCGCTGAAACACAGCCTCGCCGTCTGAAGCCGGCGACAGCGTGTTCCAGCAAAAACTGGGCAGTGAATCGTCTTCTGACAGGAGCGGCGGCGGGAATCCAGATGCTCTGATAGCTGTCAAGCCACGCCGAGACGCCGGATGATTCCTGCGCTGGTCGACGCTTGACACCTCGCCTGCGGTATCCAGGAAGATGAATTGACGAGGAAGAAAAGAAGACAGAAGGGGGAATAAGGTGGCAGGTTTTGGAGGAACGGCTACCTGCAAACGGTGATGTTGCGCATAGTGTCTCGAGTTGTGGAGGTCACGGAAAGAAGTTGCTGGGGGGGCCAGACCCCTGACTAGAGTTGCCCCGGTCCCTGTCGCTGGCCTGCGGATGGCCAGGTTTCTTTGGTGGGAGCTAATTGCGATCAGGTCGCGAATCCCTGTAAGCAGCCTCGCAGTGCCGTGACTAAACGTTGCGGTGATTGCGGTGTGGATGGGCATCGTCTTTGTTGTGCACAGAAGGAGGCACGAGTTGCGAATGGAATACGAGGCGAGGTGAGGCGAGGCTGGGCAACAGCTGCTACCAACAAAGACTTGAACGGTTGAGGGTGTCGAGCCCCAGCATCAGCTCCCAACTCACCTACACCTACACCTAATTGAACGTCCGTAGCACATGGAACACGGCGCACAGCATCTTTGTCACTTGACGGCACACGAATTGAAACCCTAGACACAAAGTCGCCCGCCCGCACGACGGACCGTGGTAGGGCAGACCAGACACCGCGGGCGAGGGTCCTTACGACCGCTCCCTTGGCAGGGAAAGGCCATACTGTACTCGTATGAGTTATGTACTCGTAATATCCAGACGGGCCTCTTGTCGTATTTTCATCGTCTCAATCGATATCCACTCCCTTTATTGTTTGTCAGTCCAATATCCAATACCGTAAGCCAGCGGCCGGTGTCCAATCCAGATTAAGGGCAGCGCTGCAGATTCTCCTGCTCGACGCATCCCCATGGCTCTTCGCGGTGCAGACCAAACAGGTGCTCAATTCGCCATGTTAGCCTGCCACTAACTCCGTATCAGACGGACTAGCTCGCTCTCCACCCGTTTAGTCAAGACTCATTTCATCTTTCCCATCGCCGTGAAGATTCCCACCTCGTGATCCCGGCAGGCTGTAACAAACAGCGCACCAAGCCCGGAGCGTTCGCTGGAACAAGACAGCTGCGTAAATGAGGCCCGCAGTAGCGCCAATGTTGCTCGCTCTTTTGGGTCGCGTACCTTGCAGGGAACCCCTGCCAGATTCCCTGCGGTGCCTGTGCGTTCGAGTTGGTGTTGATAGGGGGGGAGGGTGCTGAGGGGATCAAAATGGATCAAATCCCTTTTCGGGGGAGGGACGGGAGCCTCAGTGGTCAGAGGGCCGTGCTAGAGTCGCCAAAGGCGCTATAATCAAATTTCCATGCCCACTGAAAGACCCCCAATCGACGTCGAAGGATCCATCCACACCCAAAGTAGTGTACAAGTGCTTGTACCAGATGGTCGCTCATGCACTGAAACCATTGGACGGCTGTCACTCCTCTTCATTCTTCAGCCTTTCACGTTTTCTTCTGGACCGTATCAAACTCTCCCGGTAAGCGCCCCTCGAATCGGCCGGGCTGTTTCGCGTGGAACATTGTTTGAAGGCTGCGAAGAACAGAAGCCGCACGTGGACATTGGCTCTTTGTCTCAAATGAGGCATGTGTGTGTGATATGGACTGGAGATACAGGTACCGGTCAAAGAGAGAGACAATGAACGGCAGCTGTTGGTTGGTTCCATCGCCCGCATGACAGGAATCGGCGCAGCTTCGGTTCTACAGCGAATACCCTCTGCTATGCCCACCTGGGAAGCGCAAGGTGACGAGGCTGGCGTTGCGTTCCGCTGCCGTGCCCGTTCTCCGCACAGCACATCACCGGTGTCCTCATTTCCTCTTTCGAGCCCGATCGGTGATCATCATCTCTGTTCGGTTGCGTTGCGGCGTATCGTTCCTCCACAGCAAGTATGGGGTACTAAGCTTGTATGATTTCACCTACTAAAGTGAGCTGCTACCGACGGCTATCCTGGCGGGCCTCTGTTTTGGGTTGCCACTGACCCTGGCACGTCGCATGAGGCGGTTCAGCGTCTCATCCAAAGCCAGCCCTGGTCGGTGTGTGCTATTCTGTAAAGTACAGTCCCCAGGCGGCTCTGTAGAGAGGGTCTTCGAAGGACGAGAATTCCACCACTCGGGTGGCCTTTGTGAACCAGCACTAACAGGCCAAATGCCTTTCTGTGGAAGAGAGAATGCTCATGAAGTCAAGGTCGTGATGTAGGCTCGCGTCCACGGCCTTAGTCACATACGAGCACTCTCCTGCATGTTGCGTTCTTTATGCGGTAGTACTTGTAATACTCGCGTTGCCTTGGCTAATACTCCGTGGTTGCAACACTAGAAGATATCCCTGGCGATGCCGTGACCAGGGGGTTTTGACAGTCAAGCCACTGCCGTGCGCAGGTGCAGTATCTCGGTCTATCTGCGACATGACACGCTGTTTGAGCTTCACTGTTTCGGTTTCATGTATTTCCGACCAGGTCTTCGTGCCCTATGTCATCTGAACAATAGCTCAAGACACGTGCTCAATTGCCGAACCACAGTAGATCAGTTCAAGGCTGATGCACGGGCAGCTTTGCGTTAGAGCAAGAGCTGAGCGGGAATCGACTCTACGCAGTCCATGTCGTTGGTTGCACCCGGTATGCCGTCTTATCATCTTTCCCTGCCTGCAACCATACCTACTCGTTGGATGCTGCCTGGGGTACTGTACATGCACCAGGTATGACAAGGTGAAGCACATGTACGAGTACGGAGAACGTGTAATATGGCCCTCACAACCTAGAAAGATAGGTATACAGGGTAGCGGCACGGATGCATTTTTCCAGACCGTTGAACGCCAAGTTTGGGCACACAAGCATATTGTCATTTAGCCGTGTGCGGTGTGTGGTCATTTCCCGTTGACGGTACAGCTTGTGGCCGCCTATATTTCAGTATCGTTTGCCAATTGAGCCATGGACATCGATAGAGCCAGAACATAGTAGTCGTATACGATACATAACCTGCAGGAGGAGGATGCTAGCATGCCAAGCCGCCAACTGTCCACACACTTTGTTGATGGCTTCGTGTCATCGTGCTCTACGTGTTTATCCGGGCTGCTTCTGACCAAAACATCGCATTAAACACTGGCTGTCAGCTTCATGCTTACTGGGGAGAATGATTGGCAGCTTTGCTGCAGTTTCGGTATGTTCGTACATACACGATGCCCCCGGCTACGATATATCACCTAGTTCCTTGCAGGCAAAATGCCCCAACAGACGCAATAAATGCGGTCAGGAAAGGCGGTCGATGGCGATCTCTACCCAATGTCTGCGTTAGCACATGTCAGCCAACACGTACTCGCGCAGGTACACACAGCTACTCGCTCACACAGCACGCGATCTCGGGCCTCAAGGTCCGCATGGCTCCGCCGTTTGCGACCGACTTCACCCGCACTGAGCAAGGCGCCCGGGCTGAGTAAAGTCGAAGACTAAGAACAGATAGCACGAAAGCTCCCAATGGCTCCAGACCATTGATGGGCCACTTTGGGGAAACCGAGCAAACGTCCCCCCACACTGATTATCAGGTCCATTACGGAGTACAGGACTCCGTAGTATGGAGGGTCTAAAGTACGGAGAATGATGAGCAGTGTGGATTGATTTTGCTGCTTGCATCATGCCAGAGTGGCTGCCGAGACCCGGTCGCTTAGCTGAAGTAAGAATAAAAACAAACAACGAGCATGAGAAACGAGAAAGTGAAATAAAGGTGGAATGGATTATGATGGAAACGAACACTTATTGAATATGTCCTCCGTTCAGATAGGAAAATAGGTGGCCTCCGGCTCCGGGGTTGCGAGTATGTACATCGGCCAATGCATGATGTGGCCTCGTTGACGGGCCACACCATGGATTTCGGCTCGGAGTTGCTCCCTCCCTACCTTAATTCCCACGCGCTTATCGTGGCTGAAATTCAGCACATCTAGCCCGTACCTTAACTGCTGGAATTCGTCATTAGTCCTTCGTACAGTAAGGTACCTTAGCTGAGATTGAAAAGCAAAAAGCCATTAAATCTTTCTGCTAAGCCGTGGAAGCTTCCATGGGCCCGAAGTCCGTCCGCGTACTCGTAGCTCAGCTCACCCCGTCCTATCCGGGCTGCCGTCGACTTCAGCAGATGGTTCGCTGGCCGCCCAATCATGACATGCAATGTAATTTGATCCTGCAGGTCCCAACATGAGCTGTTTTTCACCGCCTTGTGCGCGGGTCAGGCCAAGCCCGATTTTCAAGCCTCCAAAAGTGTTGGCCTATTAGCGGTGCTAGACACTTTAGCGCTTCCGTTGTATCTGGACGCGTTGTCTTTTAGAAGTAGACCCTGAGCTATATTGAGCCGATGTTGACTATAAAGCACCAAACCCCTCCCCCTGCTAATCTAAAGAACCTTTTTTCCCCTCTCACCACAAAATTAAAACTCAAGTTCACGTTGCAAACAAGCCAACAAGCTTCAATCCCTGAATCTATTCAGAAACTTTTAGCCAAATAGCTGTTTTGCTGCTGTAATCTTTGCTCACCAAAACCCCCTCTATCCCACCTTATTACAGGTTTACAGTTGGTCGAGGAGTCAGAACCTCGATCACACCAAAGTCGACAAGACGTTTTCCAATCTCCTTAACTCGTATGTGTTTCCCCAGCAAGACGAAAGGGCAGAAGAAAGAAAAAGAAGAAGAAAAGAGTCGAAAATTGCAGTTCAATGGGCTAACCTTATCCCAGGATTCACCACCCGTTCGCCGGAGCCCGCTGCTCTGCCTCTGGAGGGTTAGCGGACTCGACCTTTTCCAAATAAAGGTCGATTTTTAAAGAAAAAGAACCCGTACAATCCTTCAACTTCAACTAGACCAAGTCTCTTCCGCCATGGCTCCCCACGCGGAAGTTAGCACGGGCTCCTCGAACGGGAACGGCTATGCCCATCGCCAGACGGCGTCCACTGGTGCTGCTCCGAGCACCTTCGTCGTCAATTCCCCCAATGTCAACTACACGGACTCGGAAATCCGATCCAAATACACCTATCGCACCACCAGTGTCGAGACCGACGCCAATGGTAACTTTGTGGCTACTCCCAAGGAGACGCTCTACGACTTCAAGGTCGACCGCAAGGTTCCCAAGGTCGGCATGATGCTTGTCGGTTGGGGTGGTAACAATGGTACCACTGTTACCGCCGGTATCATTGCCAACCGACGCAACCTTGTTTGGGACACCAAGGAGGGCGTCCAGGAGGCCAACTACTACGGCTCCGTCGTCATGAGCTCGACCGTCAAGCTCGGAACTGACGCCAAGACCAACAAGGAGATCAACATCCCCTTCCACAACTTGCTGCCCATGGTCCACCCCAACGACCTTGTCATTGGAGGATGGGACATCAGCTCGTTGAATTTGGCCCAGGCTATGGATCGCGCCAAGGTCCTGGAGCCTGCTCTCAAGGCCCACGTCAGGAAGGAGATGGCTGAGCTGAAGCCCCTCCCCTCCATCTACTACCCTGACTTCATTGCTGCCAACCAGGAGGACCGAGCCGACAACCTCCTTGAGGGCTCCAAGGCTTGCAACGCTCACGTTGAGCAGATCCGAAAGGACATTCGTGACTTCAAGGCCAACAACGGCCTTGACAAGGTCGTTGTCCTGTGGACTGCCAACACCGAGCGATACGCCGACATCGTCGACGGAGTCAACGACACCGCCGACAACCTTCTCAAGGCTATTGAGCAGGGTCACGAGGAGGTCTCTCCCTCCACCGTCTTTGCTGTCGCCTGTATCCTGGAGGGCGCCCCCTTCATCAACGGCTCGCCCCAGAACACCTTTGTCCCCGGTGCTATTGAGCTTGCTGAGAAGCACAACGCCTACATTGGTGGCGATGACTTCAAGTCTGGCCAGACCAAGATGAAGTCGGCTCTTGTGGACTTCCTCATCAACGCCGGCATCAAGTTGACCTCCATTGCCAGCTACAACCACCTGGGCAACAACGACGGCAAGAACTTGAGCTCCCAGAAGCAGTTCCGCTCCAAGGAGATTTCCAAGTCCAACGTCGTCGATGACATGGTTGAGGCCAACAGCATCCTGTACAAGAAGGGCGAGCACCCCGACCACTGCGTCGTCATCAAGTACATGCCCGCTGTCGGTGACAACAAGCGTGCCCTTGACGAGTACTATGCTGAGATCTTCCTCGGTGGCCACCAAACCATTTCGTAAGTTTCTTGCACTCTAAATTCTGTCCGAATCACCCTTACTAACAGCAACAGGTTGTTCAACATCTGCGAGGACTCTCTTCTGGCCTCGCCTCTGATTATTGACCTCGTCGTGGTGGCTGAGATGATGACCCGTATCCAGTGGAAGGCTGCTTCCAACGACGGCCATGAAACCTCTGAGTTCAAGCACTTCCACAGTGTTCTGAGCGTCCTGAGCTACATGCTTAAGGCTCCTCTTACTCCTCCGGGAACCCCTGTTGTGAATGCTCTGGCTAAGCAGCGTGCGGCTTTGACCAACATCTTCCGCGCCTGCGTTGGCCTCGAGCCCGAGTCCGAAATGACCCTTGAGCACAAGCTCTTCTAGATTTACTTCTAGATCAATTCTGACTATGGAATTCACAAGAGGCCCAGGGGGCTAGATGCCTGAGGAAGGAGGACATTGGCACATTGGACAGTCTTTACCGGATATTAGATAGCTATAAAATCGGCAGAATTGGGCTCACCGAGCTGAAACTGCTTAGATGACAATTGAACCAAGCAGATTTTGCCACCAGTTAATGTTCCATATCAAGTTTTGTTCGGTGACCTTGAATAAGCTTGTAGAGTGCGGTAGACGAGACACAGCACTTGATGCAGTAGAAGAACCAAAATGTGGGAACTATCTACGTATGATTAGATGGAATAAATTTTCTTTATGAATAACTGGCCATGGTATCGCTTGGTAATTCGCAGTTTTGTTTATTTTGTTTACCGCTTGGGTATTTATTTCAGTGTGTAAGAGTAAAAAGAGATCGGCATAGTACTCCCCGTCGATGTGTTGGTGGTATTTTCGCGCTAATTTTGTATGCGGGGAGACGACAGCTGCAACGACTTGTAGGTCACTCATTGTACACTCTAAGTGCTGCGCGTGGAAATGCGTCGCGTCGGGAGCGCGTAAAATGTTCCCCACGCAATTAACGTGTCTCTGCCACCACTTTGTACTTTGTGCCTGTGCAGCCCTGGAGACCATACCATACCATGTCTTGAGAAATTTCGATCAAATTTCAGTATTGTTAAGGATTCAAAATCGTTGCCATATACGAACGACTTTAGACTCTAGACTGGTCGTTGGTATCGACGATGACTTCCCTACGCTCTACAACGCCCGCATCTCGCGATGCAACTCCAGAACTACTGACACCGCGGTCGAAACTCAGGGCGTTGCTTGCGACTGTGGACGGCAGCGACGACGAGGATGCGGCTCCGATTGGCGTACTGAATGCAACATCACCAAAGAATAGCACAGCTGCCAGAAACAATGCCGATAGCTCAGACTCAGAATCAGACGTTCCGGTACGACCAAGAGGAAAGTTGGCTGGACGAATGCAGGGCCCCTCAGACATAATCAAAGAAACCGAGGCTACGAATGATGCGGAAACTGCAAGAGACCGTGTTAGGCGGATGCTAGAGCAAGAAAAAGAGCAGGCTGCGGAGACAATGGATACTGAGATGGCAGATGCCCAAGATGTTGAGGAAGAAGATGAGCTACCCGTAGCTCCACGGCGATTGAAGCGCCGTCCTGCGCAAGACGATGCTACAGATCTTTCAGCTAGATCACCAAGCCCTGGACTTTTTGTATCCTCGCCAGTACGCCCGTCACCTACAAAGGCGCCTCAGAACCAGCCAGAATCTGAAGAAGACCTGCCGACTGTCAAGTCAGATCGCTTCAAAGCCCTGGTGGAACGGAAAAGACAGGAGCGTCTTGCAAGAGAGGCTGAAGAAGAAGCACGAAGGGCAGAGCGCCGGGCTCAACAGGAAAAGCTTGCCTCGGAGCTAGAACAGCTGGATTCCGGAGATGATGATGGAGGTATAACGGACGACGAAGGGGGCCGCAGACTGACGCAGGAGGCTCGTCCAACGAGAAAAGCAAGCAAGAAGGCCCTTGAAGATATGAATCGCGAGACTCAGCGAATGGCAAGAAACATGCAGCTCGCCCACGAAGCCAAGACACGAAAGAAGCTCTCCAAAGCAATTTTGTTTGAGCGTTTCAATTTCAGGCCAGACGGAGAACCGATGGCTGTGGAACCTCCAGTAAACAGTTCCAGCAGACCAGTATCACCCCCAACCGATGCGGACGCGAATAAAGATACACCACCCAGCTCCCCCCCTGTCGGGGAGAAGCAGGATTCCGTTCAAATTGACGACAACGCCGCTGCGAACCCAGACCCGAGCGCTGAACTCGTAGAGGCCTCAAGCTCTACAATTTTAGACAAGGGCAAAGGACCGGCTATGGACGTTGAAGAGCCAAGCAAACCTGCAGAAACTAAGCGCCGGGTGCGAGTGAGAATACCGGTTCCAACTAAAGCTGGCGCGGCAGACTCAGATGATGAACTGGAGATTACGACTACATCAAAGGACAGAATGAATGCTGTTTTCAACAACATCCCGTTCCGGAAAGCACAGGATTCACACTCCGCGTTAGCCCTGCGAGCTCTGGCTCACGTTACATCACCGGGCAAAGAAAGTAAGCGTAAAAATGGGCGGGATGGAATGACTCCCGGCGAATTTCAGGCTAGTCTACTGCAAAAAGCGAGAGAGCAAGCGAGGTCCGAGCGAGACCGGAGACTCGAGCTGCTCAAATCCCAGGGTGTGGTCATCCAGACTTCGGAAGAACGAGAACGACAGATGCAAGAAGTAGAAGATATCCTTGCCAAAGCTAGAGAAGAGGCCCAACGCATCAAGGAGGAAGAGGCAGCAGCTGATAAGAAAGAAGGAAAAGATGGCGGCGAAGTAGATCCTCTGGCTTGGGATGATAGCGACGACGAAGAGTATGAGGGTAATGATGCCGATGAAGAGGTGTCTGGTGTAGAGCTTTCAGGCTCTGAAGAAGACGAGGCAGAGGATGAAGACGAGGATGAAGATGTCATTGCAGGCTCGGCCATGTTTGAAGCTGAAGCGGAGGAGGATGCAGCATCTGAAACGTCAGAGGTCCTCCCTAAGCCTGATGCCAATGAGATGGAAGGTGGCGATGACGATGATGAAGGTGTTGAAAAAGTAACACCTATGAAGAGAAGGCGTGCACGGAACAAGACTGCTGTTCTATCTGATGATGAAGCTGAACCTGCCGTCGAAGCCACGCCGAAGTTGAAGAGGACTCCTATTAGCACGGCGTTTCAGTCGCCCGCTGCACCGACATCTGTGCTGCGATCTGCCAAGAAGACGTTTATTCCTGGCCTTCCTGTGGAGGGGCCTGCTGGCCTTAGCCTTACCCAGATATTTGCAGGAACTATGGATGAGAATCAGAAGAGCCAAGACGAACCGACACAGTCAATGATGCCTGACTTCGATGATTTTCCGGATTCCAACTTTTCGGCTACCATGGATGACAATGCTGACGACATGGTTCTCGACTCTCAACGGGATGAAAGCCAAGGGGTAACTCAAGCTATTCAGCTCAATCTTGCACAGTCACAGATGCATGGCTTGGACAGCCTACTCCGGGACGAAATGAACTCTCAAATCTCAGACATGGTTGAGCTCTCTCAAGATGGAGGGCTCCAGAGGTACACGCCCCTGAAATCGAGGTTTGTTGAACCTCCGCATTCTACCGTGGAGACCATATCAACAGACCAACATGGCGATGCAATTCAGAGTTCTCCGCTTGTACGCAGAGGAAGGCTTCGACGAAAGATGGAAATGTCATCTGTCGATGAAGATGTTGCTGTTCCCATGAGTGGCGAAAAGGGGGGAGAGGTAGAAACGACACTCTCAAAAACTGCGTTCAAGGTTCTCCAAGATGCTGCTACTGAGCAAAAGAAGAAGATGCTCATTGAAGAGTTCAACAAAAAGAAGAGCAAGGCGAAGGAGATGGTGGAAGAGCAAGCCGAGGAATCTGAGGATGAGTATGCCGGACTCGGTGGAGCGGATGGCGAGGACAGCGACGATGAATTCGATGCTTCTCTACAAGACATTATCGATGATGCGGCTGGCAATGATGAGGATGCTCGCAAGTTGGCCGCGTTTTATGCGTAAGTCTCTACTCTATCTACTTTTGAACGAAGAACACGACTAACACCTTGGCAGTGATCGAGAACGGATAAGTGACGAAAAAGAAGTCGAAAAGCTGTACAAGGACATCACATCAGGCATGCTTCGCCGTAAACGCGGAGCCGACTATGACCTCTCCGACTCTGACGACGGTGGAGAAGCACGGCGGAGAATGAAGCGCCGACAATTCGCCAAGATGCAAAAAGCATTGTTTGCTGATGAGCGTGTCAAGAAGATGGCTGAAAACCCTGGCAACCAAGCTTTCTTGCGCACCATTGAGGACCGTGGCAGCGACGACGAGATGGACTTTTTAGAAATTGTTGACGCACCGGCTTCGCAAGGAGAAGAGTCTCAATCTCAGAGCGAGCAGCCTGAACAACAGCAGCCGCGAATCGTTCCTGATAGCCAACCACGTAAACCGCTGGGCAGCGCTGGTGACAATAGAGCTCCGGCACACATGAGACGAACAAAGGATGGCAAGAAACCTTCCAACATTGGCGAGGTTCGCGAGACACTATCTGATCTACTGGAAGATGGGCGAGGCAGCTCTGTTATTCCGGCTACAGTAGTTGGCTCAGACAGCGAGGACGAAGAAGGCCGGCCAGCGTCTCGGGGGAATAAGGAAAACCACTCTCCTGCTTCTCGCCGCAGCAGGAATGCTATCGTCGATCGTATCAGCCTCAAGCGCAACGCATCATCGACCTTGTCTTCTTCCAACCGGCCTGCTTTTGCTGCTGCGGGGGCCTCATCCTCGTCGTTCAAAGTCCCCGCCTCGCTTCTCCGCCGCGCGACTACCAACTCGTCGCTGTTGTCGACGGCTAGCACGTCGTCATCCTCGACGACGGCCGCAGGTGGATCTGGCAGTGGGTTCGGCGAAGAGGCCAAGATCAAGAAGGGCGCGGGCAAGAAGAGTGGCATCAACGGGTTCTCCAGAGATAACGAGAAGCTGGCGAGAATGCAAGAGAACGAGCGAAGGAGGCAGGAGAAGAAGGTCCGTGGGGCGGAGAGCAGAGCGGGACTTGTTGGAGGATTGCTTGGTAAGGGTTCGTTTGAGTAAAGGATGCGGTTTTACGTGTAAGCTGGCTACATGATGGAGTATTTGGTTGTTTGTATGGCGTTGGGAGGGGGTTTGTGCTCCCCAAGCACAATGGGATTTGGCGTTTGGGTATGGGATTGAATAATGATGCTTGGCAGACAAGGTTCTACGCATAGTGAGTGTGTTATTAGCTTAGCTGTTAGAATGATGATGAAAGATGCTTGTCGAAATTGTCTTTTTGAAGTCTAACTGTTGATTCCGCCTTTGGTGACCAACTTAGAGTCTAAAGTTGGTTCATCTCTCGAAAGCTCCAAGTTGGCCATCGAAGGTACAGCCAACGGGTCTTAAGCTTCCGGACGCCTTGCGATGACACCGAAAGGCTTCACACGTGGATATCAGGCAAATACCAACAGGACAATGTTGATTGGATATTAAACGACGTGTCATGGTATAATACAGAGTAGGCGCCAGAACACCAAAGGTGGAAAGGTTAGCTGTCAAAATCTTCCAGGATGCTTATCTTCCATCACTTTTAATCCCTGGCATGGATTTGTCTCAAACCATGAATATCGGCACATTTCTGCTTATGCCGTTGCTCTAATACTCGTTGACCGCCACTACGAGGCATGAAGCGGGCAACGAGAACACCGACGATTCTCGAGCTCCATACGCAAGATAGAGTTTATTCCGTAGGTTAAAAATAAAACCTATAGCAATACGCAATACGACTTGCAGTCTTCGTCGTTGATTGATACTACCAGTGATACTACTGCTCGTACTAGCTAAGAAAGAGTATTACTGTTAATGGCTAGTAATATACGCATCCATATGCTTGTGCCATGCAAGTTCCCAACCCGATGGCCTCTAATAACGGATACGACCCGGAAAGACAGACAAAAAAAAGGAGGGCCGTGATATCTAGCCCTGCATCTACTTAGACTCCGGACCCAGTCCTGTGGCTGACAGGGATAGGCTGGAGCCAGGGGCGGTCTGTGCCGAAAAGCACCAGCTGTCAGACCGGGACTGGACATGTCTTTGATGGTCACAGGTGGCTTGCAGCAAATGATATTGGATGTGCTGGCAGCGGTGGTACGGGCGTTTGGATGTCAAGGGATAGAATGAGAAAGAGGTGATGAGAGAGAATGAATGGACGTATGGATGTTAGAGGCAAGTTTGACCGAGGCTATTCGCTGTTTTCCCGAGTACACACGGCCATCTCGGGGTTAGACTGGTGAGATTGAGCACTTTTGTGAATAGACTTTGACTACCAAGCTCACCAATTTCTTATATCTCGAGCATCGCTACCCATTAGTACCTTATTACCTAGGTTAAGGTAAGGTGCCAAGGCATCATATAATAAAGGTCGGGTGTAAGCCAAAGTGGCACGGCCATGCCATGTTCCTGATTACATTGGGTGTACTAGGGCTGCAGCTTGCATGTACAAGGCAAGTACGGACTATGAAGCGCTCCCTACATGGTACAACCTGGATCACGATAGCACTACCAAAGGTATTTTACAGGTAATCTTTACGATGTGCATTAATGGATAGCATGTACTGCACATGTACTTACTTTATCTTGCGGTGCCTTAGCCGGCCGGGTGTTGTGTTGTATCCGTACTGCAGGTAAGGTAGGTGCGGCTGAATGGGGATGAGAAAATGGAAAGACAAACCAAGGCCGGCCAAGGCGAGGCAAGGGAAGAAGGAAAGAACGCTGGTTCCAATGATTTTATATACTCGTACAGCCTTTTCTTGTCTCCCCGCCACTTCCTCCTTTTCCCCTCTTTCTGCGCTTTCGTACCCAATTCAGGCTTTGAAGGATCACGGCCCATGAGCGCATCCACTACTAAACCACCGACTAGTGGTGTATCAAACCATCCTTCGCCTTTGTCGATTATTATACTTCATTCCGCCGGGTGACTTGATCTATTTTTGTTTCTCCCCTTTCATATTTAAAAAGATAAAAAGACCACTTAATACGGCCATATCAAGTTCGGGCTACAAGCTGACGGCGGGCTTATGTTTTAGCCCTTTCATCGACAACAGCTACCATTTTGACTTTGGCTACGGTGACATCACCGTCATCTTTGCTAAGACGGTTTCTGTACTCGTATGAGTGAGAGACGTGGAATCTGAGACACGCCGAGTTGCCAGACCCAGAATCAGAATCAATCACAATCATCTCCTCTCGGCTTAAGCGACAACAAAATAAAAAAAACTCACGATGAAGCTCGACTCTTTTCCACCGGAGCTGATTCACAATGTTGCCGATTTCTTACACCGGCAGAGCGACATCAATGCACTGGCTAGGTGCAACCGCCGCTTATACGCCATGACCAACCCCTATCTCTACCGCAATAACTCCAAATCCTTCCACAGCGGCGCCCTTTCATGGGCTGCGAAAACTGGAAACAAGGAAACAGCAAGAAAGGCTCTGGAATACGGAGCGGACCCCAATGCGTGCCAAAAAGGCGACTACGGTGCCCTTCGATGGGCCGTAGCGCAGGGCCATCTGGACATTGTCAGGCTGCTGATTGAGTATGGCGCTGCCTTGAACGACTCAATGATCATGGGAACGGCGGCGGTCCACGGCTTTGACGACATTATCAAGCTGCTCCTCGACAGCGGAGCGGACGCAAATGCCCTGGGATATTTGGGTAAGACGCCTCTCCTGTTTGCTGCACAAGAAGGCAACGAGAGCACTTTCGAGCTGCTCTTGGAGCGAGGGGCCGACCCTTTTGCCAAGTGTGTCGCTGGGTCTTCTGCTCTGTTTCATGCCGTTGACGGTGGGAAGTGTAACATCCTCGAAAAGCTGCTGGATCTCGGCGTCGACATGCTTCTACATGACTATGAGTCAAGAACCGCCCAGTCCCACGCCGCAGAGATGGGCAGACTAGACGCCGTCCAGATCTTCACCCAGCGAGGCGTTTCTGTCAACCAGGCTGATAGAGAAGGTCGGACGGCGCTCTCGTGGGCGGCTCGCAAGGGGCATCATGAGCTGGTCCAGTATCTGCTCAAGAACGGCGCATCCGTGCATCTCGCCGATATCTGGGGTCATACAGCAGCACTGCATGCGGCAATGACAGGAATGACGGCCATATTGGAGACGCTGCTGGACAACGGCGTCGATATCGAGTGCAAGGCTGGCGACAAGCGGACCATGTTGGCGTGGGCTGCCGTCAACGGCCATGTCAAGACAGCACAGTTCCTGATCGAGAGGGGCGCCAACATGGAGACACTGGACAAGGACGGGCGATCGCCGCTTGTGCTCGTTGCCAATGCCGGATCGGAGAACATGGCCAAGCTCCTCATCGAAAAGGGCGCGGACGTGAACTCGCATTACGGCCGGGGATCACCGCTGTCGCTTGCCGCGGCCCGCGGGCATGTCCGCATGGTCAACATGCTCTGCGAAGCGGGCGCTTTTGTCGAGTTTCCTACAAAGAAACGATGGACGCCCCTGTTCCACGCGGTGACGACGCAGAAGCACGCCGTCGTCGACGTTCTTCTCGATCACGGGGCTGATCTGGAAGCCACAGACGAGGACGGCAAAACACCGTTGTTCTGTATCGTTTCGCAAGCAGGGGGCGACATGTTTGATCATCTGATCCGGAGAGGCGCCAAGATTGATGTCAAAGACACTCAAGGCCGGACCTTGCTCACAGAGGCGGCGAGCTGCGGCCACAGCAAATACGTCGAATATCTTCTAGAGCATGGCCTAGACGTCAACGAGGCGGACAGGTTCGGCCTGACGCCGCTACACCACGCCGCCATCATCGATGCGAGGGGCTTGTTTGTGCAGCTGTTGGAATATGGTGCCGATCCTGACTTGCAAGATGCTGATGGGTACTCGGTGTTTGAGCGGGCGAGGTTGCAGGGGGGCGACCAAGAGCTTATTGAAGCCGTGGAGCGGTGCGCAGATCATCCTGTGAAGAGAAGAAAGTATTGATCATATGCACTGCCTGGAGAGATAGATCACGGTATTTATGTCTGCTTATCTGAGTGTCTTTTGTTTTGGTGTTGGAGCTCATGGACAAGTCGAGGCTTGGGAATGGTTGGCGTGCTGGCGAGTTGCAAAATTTGGGTTACCCCGGGTAATTTGTACTTGGCGTTTTGGGCCGATTTGGTTTTTGGGATTTGCAATCTTCTTATGATACTCATGAATCAATGCCACATTCTGCCTTGAGACAAAATATATCATAATAGAAGAAGCGGATGGTAGGATTCCGTCGAGTTGCCGTATCCGGAACGGACCCGGAGAGTGGAGCCCGGGGCTTCGGACCCTTTGGGGTTCACAAACCCACAAAAGAATGGCATCATGAATGAAAATACCGCACTTGTCTCGTATCAAATGATGACTGGTTCCGTGGTCTAGTTGGTTATGACATTTCGTTAACACGTTTAACGCCACCGAAAAGGTCCCCGGTTCGAGCCCGGGCGGAATCACCACTTTCTTTTTTTGCACTTTTTGCCTGCGAGGTAAAGATGATATGTATTCATGTAGAGTATTCAGACGCAGATAGATAGATGTATGCAATGTGCCATCTATTGATATAGTAGTAGAACGCATCACGAGATCAGATATAGCTATATAATAGGCGACTTGAAGCGTCTAATGAATCATTTCGTTGCCTCAATACTACCATCACTGGCCGACACTTTATATCAGTTCCTCTATGACTTCGTTCTCCTCAAGGTCCTCAACGCCCCTCTCCAACCACCGAATAGTCCCAGTGCCCGGATCCAAAATACACCCAAAATGCGTACATTCATTCATAATGGGATACGCCTTCACCCACTTTTGCAGCGTCTGTTCGAAAACCGCCGGGCTTTGTCTTCCCTTTCCTCTCTTGAATTCACGTTGTTGTCGCTTGGCCAGCGCGGTCCATTTGCCTAGAATGCAATCCTTTCGCTCCTCGCTTTCTTCGACCAAGGTTTCCATGCCTAGGATTGAACTGCTCTCTTTTTGGTTGTTTGCCTGACTTGATGGGTCTGTTGGTGCGAAATCGTGGTTTGTGTGGACGATGAAGTCGGTGGATGATTTGGTTTGTGCGATGACGAGATCTTTTTGAATGACGGTTGTTTCTGTTCCGGAGCAGAGGATTATATAGCAGGGTGCGGAACGTGTTTTCGTGATGGATTTGGTTATGTTGTTAATGGTTGGAGGGGGGTGTTCTTGGCGGAGTAAGTGTTGGCGGAGGACTGATGATATAGATGGCTGGACACTAAGGAGCACGAGGCTCTGGTGCATACGAAGGGCAAATGCAGAGCAGTTGTGAGTAGGTCGGAAGTTGAGTGACATAGAAAGGTCCTGCCTGCGAGATCGTAAGCTTGTAATCGTACCAGAGTTCCTTATGATGGCCTACCTCACGCCGGTCAACACGCCGACAAACCCAGCATAAGTGACCGTCCTCGCAATCACCGTCTCAGGCTCTTCAGTCTTTGACCTAACAAACTCCAAAACAACAAGTACGCTCCTCAATTCAGGCATCCCCCAGTCCAGAGTACGAAAATGCATCATCCTCGCCCTCGGCTCCGTATCAGCTTGTTTCTCCCCCAGATGTGTCTCTCCCCCCTTTCCCTTCTTTATTCGGGTTAAAACACCACCGCTCGTGCATCCCAACAGAACATCAAGCAGCAGATTAAAAGCAACCAGGAAATGTATATCCACTCCGCTAGCCTTCGAAATGCCCATCAATTCCTGCGTTTCTTCAGATGAATGCACCCGTCGAAGAATGAGCAACGCCGCAAACTTCACAATGGAGCGTAGAAATGACCACGGTAGTACTGATTCGAGGACTGAGTCGAATAACGGCGTGATTTGTTTCATTCGCGGCGCGAAATCTGTGGCTAGCTTGACGTAACGCTCGGCTGGGGGAAGGGAGAGGTCGATGCGATACGTGGGGATGGGGTCATCATCCTCCATGGCGGAATCGGCCACCAGTATTGAGCGGCGTGATGCCATACTGGCGGTTGAGTGTTGAAGTGTCTCAGTTTGTGTAGCGGAGAGGAAGAAACAAGATTGGAAAGCGGTTCGTTCTCTGCGGGTTGAATGATGGTGGTTTCTTTAGCCTGTTCGGATTCACGTTGAGAGCAGGCAGCAATGCAGCGGTTGTGAGACGGATGACTCAGGCGTTAACGCTACTGGGTCCAATCAAGCATTTCCTTCCATCTTCTGATATTGTGATTTGCTCTTTGAGAATGTTGGGAGAAGATTCACAGTTGTTTGTACAGGTGGTAGCGGTATCACGTTGTCAATGAACTTTAAAAAATAGGTAGATCGTAACTACATCAATCTAGCTAACTTGGCTACACCCAAATTGCCTTCACTGTAGATATCCTTTTACAACGAAGATTAACAAGAAAAAAAAACTTTTGAATTACCAGTGACACGGCGTCTAGCATATCTCATAAAATCGTGCCAAAACAACGTATGCCCATCATCTCACTCCCTCTGCCTTCACTCCCTCCATTTTGGTGTAGTATACATGAGCTGCTCAGTCTATCAAATTCTATATTCCCCCAAAATGCCGCCTTCTTTTGTTTGCCCTTCTAAAAATATTTGATAATTAAAGAGAGAGCAATTAATTCTACTGCTCCTGTCTCAGCGGCCCGCCGCCAAATTCTACGCCCCGCAGACCCAGCATCCTCTTGATTCCTAGCCACAGCTCAAACGCCTCCAGCTTGAGCTCTACCCTGACGAAGCCGATCCAGGCGGTCAAAGCACGCATCACGTTCGGCGGCCAGAGCATCGATCCGCTGCTGACAATGTCCTCAAGCTGCTCGTGGAAGACGGTCCGAGTGCAGTATCTCGCGAGGATCATAAAAGTACGAATGGGGCCCTGACTGGTGTGGAGGTTTTCATCTAGGCTGCGCGTCAAGTCGTTGGTCTTGAGGATGAGAAGAATGATACGGGGAACTCGACCGAGCATCTGAACAAGGTCGACGATGAGTCCTTCCTGCAGGGCACCGCTCATGTTCTGCTCTTCGTCTGCGCTTCGGGTCTTGAGGATGGACCCTTCTTTGCTGACGATGCTAAAGTCGCGGCCCGTGATGGCGGAGGCGAAGAGGGGGAAATCCTCTTCGCTGATGCCGGCCACCTCGTGAGCGTACTTCTTCATCCGGTCCATGTCTCCATCAATCACGGCGAGCCACATCTTGGCGTAAGAACGCCTAAGTGGAAGAGGAATGTCGCGATACAGGCCGTGGTCGTAGAGGATGATGTCAAAGTTGGGGCCACGACCAAGACCGCGACGGGTGGTGTTTTTGCGGATGGCGAGGTTGCCGCCGTGAGGATCGCAGTGCAGAGGAGCACCGTCGCCGAAAATCATCTCGTTGAAGATGCGTGCCAGCGTTGCCGACACTTCGTCGCGATCAATGCCGTTCTTGTCCAAGTATTCAAGATCATCTGGTCGCCGGCCGGATTCGCAAGCCATGACAAGAATGCGCTTCTTCGCCCACATGACCTCGGGAATGACAAGAGGCAGCATGGGGAGTTTGGCGAAATGCGCCTTCATGCGACGGGCGTTTTCGGCCTCCTCTCTAAAGTCGAGCTCCTTGGGCAGAGACACATCCATTTCTGACGATAGCCACTCGAGGTCATACTCGGGGAAGAATCGCTTGAGTGTCGAGAAGGTGTACCTGGTGAGAGCGAGATCGAGAGGTGCCCAAGCTTCCAATTCAGGGTGCTGAACCTTGACGGCCACTTTGCGCCCGGTGTCTTTCAAGGTTGCCAGGTGGACTTGCGCAAGTGAGGCGGCGCCAATTGGCTCTTCGGAGAATTCAGAAAAGTAGTCCCAGAGATCTTCATTGGTGTCCTTCCGGAACATATCCTGGATGGACGCAAAGGAAGAGACGGGGCATTTGTCTTGCAAGGGTATAAATGTTGTCGTCCACTCAGGAGGTAAAAGGTAGTTCATGGCACTCTATGGCCGGTTTGTCAGTCGTTTCTTGTCCGATTGGATGCTAACCAGGGTGATTGGAAACCAGGGTGATTGGACTGTCTTCTTACCAGGTGCTGTCCGAGCTTGATAAAGATGCCGCCATTCTTCTCCAACACCTTGAGGGTTCGCTCGGCGCATCGCTTGTGACATGCTTTGAGAATCTCATCTTGCCGTTCCTTGTCATCAATCGTAGCCTTTGTGTTTAGAGTCGTCCGGTAACTATTCAGTCCGAGTTAGCCCACCATCGACTAGCCGCAACGTGTCTCCGCCCTTGCTTCGAGATAGAGCGAATGCGCCACTCACTCATTAATGCAGACCGCCAGCGCAGCAACGACCCGGCCAGTTCTCTCAGCAGCCTCGTAGCTGTTCTTGATCTCGTCGGTAAAGGCCAGCGCCGCCGTACCGGCCGCTGCTCCGGTCGATGCGAACAGAATCAGCCTGGCATTGGGTCCAGACTTTGCACCGCCATTTGCATGTGACGACGACGACTGGCCCGAGACAAATCGTCGCGCGATAAACTGTCGAGCTGGTTTAGTGCGAGCCAATTGAACGCGACAAGTCGAGCAAGTCCATGTTTGTGTTCGGTTACCGATGCGGGCCGTCGCAAAGGTCGATCTAGAAAAGACGTTCATTTGTGGTGCCGAGGGGCCTCGTTTCAAAGTCGTCGACCGCAGTTCGGCATTATAGTATCGTGGCGAAAAAAAAAAAAGACGAGAGAAAATGGTATTACATAAAGCGCCTGCCTTTCGCTTCAGAGAGAATCAAAGGAAAGAAGAAATTAAAAAAATGAAAAACAATTCAGGCGCTTTTGGCGACTATCATGGCGCAATACCGAGCAAGGAGGAAGAGAGGGAAAAAATAGGAGACGGACTTTTGTTGGGAGACCCTTGGATTTTGCGGTGGATATTTTGGCGGCTTTCGACGACATCATCACCAGATTTTGCTGCCGGGCGCTGATTCGCCGGTCCATTATCGGCCCTGCTGATCTCGGAATTGCGACCACGCCAGAAGTACGTGGGCGCATCATTAGCGACACGTGACTGCGCGCCTGTGTACCGCGTCTTGAGGCGTGTTGAAGTTGCCTCCAATTAATGGGGGGCCGAAACATTCATAGCATTTCTTTATACTACTGCTACTGTATCATATCATACATACAAATGGAGATTTCGACTCTGTGAATCCAGCCAACACTCTATTGAATTGAATATACCGTTGGCTAAACACTCTTGACCAAATCAAGACTCTTGCTTACACTGGACTGGACTCTCACTCTGCGTCCTTTCACTTCATGCAAACCGCGCCAGACAAAGCCGCCCCAAGCAAAAGCAACATGCTCTCCTTCACCCCAAAGCCAGTGCAACACTCCTGGGACAACCGTCCCGCCGTCTCCTCTCCTCTATCATCATCTCCGGTCCGCGCCTCATCGCCTCTCTCAGCTGATGAGCAAGCGCCATGCAACCCTCGCCAAGTCCAGTCTTCGCCCATCCGGCCCATCAACTTCAAGTACCAAGCACGTCCCGCGCGGCCAAACCCCGTCATCAGGAGACGAGAAGAGGCCCAAGAGCAGAGGCGGAGGAACTTTTTGCAGAATGTTCGCCAAAAGGCTGAAGACAAGTCCTGGCAGAGGAGGGACATTGAGGGCCAAGTAAGCTTCAGGGAAACCAACGCTGCCGTGTTGTGGATGGGACACTGACAAACTGCGATAGTTTCTGAAAACAAATTGGCTTGCCAATGTTGGCCGTCTGTCTTATGACGCGCCTTCGTTCTCCGAGGCTGATATCGAGGATGCCATGGCTTTCTCTCAGGAGGCTGAGCGGTCGCAGATGGACGACGACATAATCCCAGAGGAACTCGTGGAAGAAGAGCATATGCTTACGTCTTACGAAGAGGAAGTATTGGCCCGTCGAGGGTCACAACTTCCAACACTGGTTGAGGATAGTGATGAGTACGACGACATTTTTGCCGAGCTCATCTCGAAAGAGGGACAGTTTTCACAGCAGCAGCAGCAGCAGCAGCAGCAATCTTCACAACCTTCAAGTCAGATGGATATTGATTGATTGATTCATTGGGTCAGCGTCATCTTGTCTAGTAACGTTGAATGGTCAAGACGCAGGTCAATTGGCGATATGGAGTTTTGGTAATCATCTCGGGACTCTCAGAAGAGTCTTTTCACTGGCGTTGGATCGGTATACGGTGAAATGTGCTTGCATTTAGATTGCGCACTATGGGTATATGTATAAATGTGCGTGTATATAGTATGGGTGCGCCACGGCTACATGTCAATAATTTATTGCGGAGTGCACTGGTCTTCTGCGCCATTAAAGGCTTCCTGGGCAGAGGCCATATCACCAACCAGGTCTGACGGCGGCGATCCTGCCGCTTGCATCTATGATTTGTTAGTCCCATGGCTACTAGAATTGCCGTGGAGAAGTCGAAACTCACCCTTTGCATTCTGTCCACGATGTATTCCCTATCCTTCGCGTTGGAGTCCGAGTAGGTGGGCTCGTTGAATTTGGCCACAATCTCCTCCACAATCGTCTTTTGCTCCATATATCTCTTCAAGTCGTCGGCGGGAACCGAGTCCTTGTTCTTGGCAAGCCAAGCAGGGAACTTGTCATGCAGCTCCTTCATGGGCTCGTACAAAATCTCCTTGTTTGTCAGCTGCTCCATCATGCCCATGAGCATCTTGGAGAAGTCCTCTTCGCTGCCGCCGGCAAACTCGCCAGCCGTAAGCTGCTTGAGCATCTCGGCCAAGAAGTCGTCCTCGCCGCCCGCCGCCGCTGCCGCGGTAGCCTGGTCGCCAGACGACTGCATGCGCTCCATGGTACGACGGATCGTGTCTTGGAACGCCGCACCGCTGGGCCCCTCAGAAGCTGGCTGAGAAGGCTTCGCTGCGGCGGCGGGGGCAGCGGCGGGAGCACTCGTAGAGGCACCTGTAGTAGTGCTTGCCGCGGTGCTCGCGGCGGTGCCTGCAGTGGTGTTCGCGACGGCCGGGCTTTTGTCTTTGCTGCTGGTTTGCTGCTCTTCTTCATCAGCCTCAAAGTCTGCGCCCATCTCGGCGCCCATCTGCTTAAACATCTCTTCAAACTGAGCTTGTAGTTCGGGCTGTTGGAAGTAATTCGGTGTCAGTATCCTGTATACGGTGGGCAGAGGGCAAAAGGCGACATACAGATTGCTCCAAGTTGGCTAACAGACCAGCTATGCCTGCCTGCATCCTCTTGGTGACTTCTTCCTCTGACATATTCTCGTAGTCCAGATCAGCAGCCTCCTCTCCCTCCTTTAACGTGTTGTCGTTGATCATCTCTTGCCGGACAGCCTTGAAGCCGTCGAGTAGCTCTAAACATTGTTCAAGTTAGAATACAAGTCCGCAGCCAATTGGAAAGCTTTGGGAAGCAGGAATAGCAACTGTACCGTCGAGATCATCCAAGTCTTCTTCATCTGGATCAGGGACATCGTCGTCTAGATCGTCCGACACCGTGGCCGCGGGTGGTGCTGCTGCCGGTGCCGCTGGTGCCGCTGGCTGGACATTCTCTTGCTTTGCCCCCGCCTCTTCCCGCTTCGCCGTATCTGCCGCGTCAGATGGAGAGCTCATCGTGCTTCGCTATCACGATCGAATGCTGTCGATACAACAAGCTACAGGCGCAAGATTCGGTATTCTCGAGGTTTGGTCAAATAGCTGCGGCGCTAATGGAGGGGGTAATAGCGTGTACAAGGGCCGGGAAATGCAGGGAAGAGGTCGCAGCTCGGTTCGCTGCCTGGAGGGAATTGCAAGAAGAAGACAAGAAAAAATCGAATTCCGGTATGATGGTAACACCAACAGTATCCAAAACAGAAAGGGTGTGGCTGTTGCAGCGTCTGGAAATGGATAATGTAGCCTTGCGCGCCGACAGCTCGTGTCTATAAAGTTACAAGCCCGGCCCGTGCTTGGTGACATGCAGCCGTCTCAAGCTGGATGAGCCGAGGGAACAGAACGGTGCCCCACGGTTGCAGCTAGCAGCCTGCTTCAGTGAGCCTGCCCGCTGTAGGGTGTTCCCCTTTAGGCCTGTGATGGCCTGTAGGTTGGTCGCTAGGTCGCTGAAGGGCATGCGGTACCCCGCCACCACAGCTTGATTGAGGCTCTGCAACGCCCATTTCTGTTTTCCAGGTTGGCTGCAAGGAACCTTGAACTGATGAAGAGATCTCTGCAGTGAACATCCCTGGCCATCTCCGTGGGAAACGCACTAGGCAGATCGCGGCGCTATCCGCAGCCTTACGCTTTGGCAGCTTTTATTTTTAATCCGACTGTTGGTTCTTTTGTCTTCCATCACCCCATTCTGCGCGCAACAGTCTTTGTTCTTTATTTCTTCCTTCACTACGAGAGTTGAACGGGAGACGTTTCCTTTTTTGCGCGTGCAAAACTCTTCATCTGCGGTAGACTTTTTTTTTGGGGCCAACTTGCCTTTACTATCAGGCGCTGTCACGACTTGGTCTCGCGACTCGATTGTCGATCTCTTGGCCTAGCATTCCACCATGGCCCTCTGCCAGAACAGATTACAGGAGGAGCGGTATGTGATTCAAGAGTCATGGTCATCAGCACTCTAGGAATCCCCAAGGCGCTGACTGGTATACAACTGTTAGGAAGCAATGGCGACGTGACCATCCCTTTGGCTTCTTTGCCAAACCGGCCCGGACAAAGGAGGGAGTGCTCGACTTGAAGAACTGGGAGTGCGGCATTCCGGGCAAGGAGAAGACCATTTGGGAGGGAGGCCTGTTTAAGATCAACATTGCGTTCCCCGACGGTGAGTGCTCGCGTGCGCGATAAGGTTGATTGGGCAGAAACTGACGTTCGTCGTGCTTCTTCTTTAGAGTACCCAACAAAACCCCCAAAATGTAAGACATGAAGAAACCCCCCCTATCTTTACAATCTACAGCATCTAACCGGTTTCACAGGCAAATTCGTCCCTCCGCTGTTCCATCCGAACGTCTATCCCTCGGGCACCGTCTGCCTGTCGATTCTCAACGAAGAAGAGGCCTGGAAGCCGGCCATCACGGTCAAGCAAATTCTTCTGGGCATCCAAGATCTCCTAAACGACCCTAATCCCGAGTCACCCGCGCAAGCCGACGCATATAACCTGTTCAAGAGAGACAAGGCCGAGTACGAGAAGCGTATCCGCCGCGTGGTTCGCGAGAACCCGGCGCCGTAACGGTCTTGTTTCGGAGAAAAGGGGGGGCTTTTTAAGATGTGGAGGATAATCCTTACTGAGAAGATTGGCCATGGCGTTGGATGGGGGGCAATACCAGGACAAATGATTTTCAACTCTTTCTTTTTTTTTCCTTTTAGCAAATATCATGAGAGATAGTCATGGCTATAGTCGGCATGCCAGAACGCCATATGGAGACTGATTAGATACGGGGGTAGCATCGGCGACAGATTCCAAACATTAAAGACGATGACTGTTTGCTCGGTCCGGTGGAACGGCGTTCTTGGTAGATACTGGCACGTTAATTAAATTAGTAGCACGAGAGAAGAATTTACAGTACGCTATCGAGACTAGGACGGACTATGGGGAAGCATCTCTAGAGAGTGAACCACGGTAAAGCCTAAAGCCGCCCTTTGTTTGACATCATCAAGGGCACACAAGCGACAATCAGCAATGCCTGACCCCAGTCCGCCACGTGCATATTTTCCATCCTGACCTAAGCTGAGCTGCATAATAGCTTTCATGTGAATGCCACGTTACCCAAAAAGCATAGGTAGACAGTTAGTTGTAAAGGAGAACCTATCCTCTCGCTTCGTAGCTTCGCAGGGTATTGGACGCGATAAGCCGTCAGCATATGCTCTCTTCTAGGTAGGTCGTTTGACACTCGACACCAGCCAGGCATTGGAATTGCCCTTATCAGTACTGCGTTTGTTCACTTTAGGTAATTGGCAACATTGGATGGCTTGCCGCCAATGAGATGGAACAGAATAAACTGTGAGTGACTCTGAGCGAGCCGAAGTCGGCCGCCCAAAGCTAGCAGCTTTAGCCTGGCTGGGCTGCGTCTTAAGTTTTTAAAGATGGCCGCAACAAGAGTCATGTCGTTACTCTAAATTCCACCTCCGGACCCAAAATTTCCTCTTCTTACAATAATCTGCTGCTCTCTCTAGAGAATTCTGCGTTTTCTTGATCCTTTCCATCCTACCAAATTCAAGTGAGGAAACTTCCGTCGCAGAACCGCAAACATGTGTGGCATTTTCGCTTGCCATTGGTACGTCGCAACCTGGTCCCCTGGTCCTCTGCCGCCCGTCGATCGCGTGCAGTGCACAACGGCACTTTGTACCTCTTAATTTTTTTTTTGGAGGGGCATCTTCAATCCGACCACCCCGCCATCTTTCGGCTTATCGCGAACAATGGTAGAACTGACACAGTTGCTTCAAACAGTCATCCTGACGTCCAAAAGTTCAAGCCTACAGCCTTGAAGTTGTCCAAGGCGTAAGTAGTTCTAATTCCGGCCGATAGCAGCTTCAATTGACAAGGACATCTTAGGATCCGACACCGCGGCCCCGATTGGAGTACGTCTTGAGCCAATTGATACGATGAGTGCTGTATAGCGACTGGAAGAGCTGGTAAGCTGACTGTGTGGTTTGTTTACAGGTGGAAGCGTCATCTCTCACAACACAAGTAAGTCAATTGGCCTTGAATGCATCAATTGGAGTCTTGGGCTGACATCTTTCCGCAGTCCTCTGCCATGAGCGTCTTAGTATCGTCGGTGTTGGTAAGTCTCGATCCTCGACGCAACATTCTGCAGAATCAAGCCTTCGCTCACACAATGGACAGAGTCTGGCGCTCAGCCCCTGACCAACTCCGATGACACACTTATTCTTGCCGCCAACGGCGAGATTTACAACCACCGTCAGGTCCGAAAGCACTTGAAGGAGCCCTATCACTTCAAGACAACATCTGATTGCGAAGTCATCATTCCTCTGGTACGTTTTGGGAGTCAAGGGGGGAGGGGGAAATTTATGAAAAAGATGGAGAGTCGGAGACTAACATTGTCGCTCTACCATAGTATCTGGAGCACGATATCGACGCCCCCAACCACCTAGATGGCATGTTCTCCTTCGTTCTATACGACAAGAAGCAGGACCGTACCATTGCCGCCCGCGACCCCATCGGCATCACAACATTGTACCAGGGATGGTCATGGAAGGAGCCTGGCGCTGTGTACTTTGCCTCGGAGCTCAAGTGCCTGCACCCCGTCTGCGACAAGATTGTGGCCTTCCCTCCCGGCCACGTCTACGACTCAAAAACCGGCGAGACGACTCGTTACTTCAAGCCTACCTGGTGGGATCCTACCAACGTGCCCTCCGCTCCGATCGACTACAAGGCCATCCGAACTTCACTCGAGACCGCTGTTAGAAAGCGCTTGATGGCTGAAGTCCCTTATGGTGTGCTTCTCTCTGGCGGTCTCGACTCTAGTCTGGTTGCGTCTATTGCCCAGCGAGAGATGCTGAGACTCAGGGAGAAGGCCGAAAAGTCTAGCGGCACCGAGACTCCTGCGGAGGCTGACCTTGACCACGGAGAGGGCCTTGTCGGTGTTGACGACGACGACAACCTGTCCACCGTCACCTACCTGCCTCAGCTCAACTCCTTCTCCATTGGTCTTCCCGGATCTCCCGACAACGAGGCCGCCGTCAAGGTTGCCAAGTTCCTCGGCACCAAGCACCACGTCATGACATTTACAATTGAGGATGGTCTCAATGCGCTATCGGACGTCATCTACCACTTGGAGACTTACGATGTCACAACAATCCGAGCCTCCACACCCATGTTTTTGCTCTCTCGCAAGATCAAGGCCATGGGCATCAAGATGGTCTTGAGTGGTGAGGGTAGCGATGAGATTTTCGGTGGCTACCTTTACTTCCATGCTGCTCCTGACAAGAAGGCGTTCCACGAGGAGACGGTCCGCCGCATCAAGAACCTGCACCTTGCGGATTGTCTGCGAGCCAACAAGTCCACCTCAGCATGGGGTCTCGAGGCTCGTGTGCCTTTCCTGGACAAGAAGGTATGTTGAGAATTTGCATCTGGAATGCCCCTCTACTTTACACTAACACATTTTTCTAGTTCATTGAGACTGCGATGAGCGTCGACCCTCAGGAGAAGATGATCACTAAGGACAGAATGGAGAAGTACATTCTCCGAAAAGCCTTTGACACGACCGATGAGCCCGGCACTCCCGCCTACCTGCCCGACTCCATCCTGTGGAGACAGAAGGAGCAGTTTTCTGACGGTGTCGGATACGGATGGATCGATGCGCTCAAGGACAACGCCGAGCTCCACGTCACCGACGAGATGATGAAGAACCCTAAGGCTGAGTGGGGTACCGATATTCCGGACACCAAGGAGGCGTACGTATAATTCACGGTGGCGTTGGATGACACAAGACTAACTCATTGTCCTAGTTACTGGTACCGACTCATGTTTGACGAGCACTTCCCTCCTCGCTGCGCTTCCACCGTGGAGCGATGGACGCCTACTTGGTCCAAGCAGACGGATCCCAGCGGCAGGTTCGTACTTTATCTTTGTTGCTTGGTATCGTTGAATGTGAATGAACCTATCTAACATGATATACAGAGCTATTGCGACTCACAACGCCAAGTACGATTCCGCTGAGTAAAGTATGCATGTGGAATATTGTCAAGTATTTTCTCACGTGCAGGTGAATATGGATTCCAGGAAGTAGGAAAATATACTACCAGTTGGTATATGGTATACAGGGAGAAAAGCAAATATCACGAAATAGCCAAGAGTCTAGAATAGTCCCGTCTTTGTAGTTGTCTGTATATATCCGAGATACGGATTTGGCTCGGCATTCGAGATGAAATACACATGGAGCGCTATTGCGCCATTGGTTGAATTTAAGAGAGTCGATTGCGTGCATGTTTACCACCGAAGAACTTTGCCTGACGTTATTTTACAGCCGATTCGGTGATGAGCGGCTTTACTTTGTTGAAATGGCCAGGACCAGGGCGGTTTTGGACTCTATGCTAAATCCAGGAACAAGGATAGGGGACAAGGGGCTATTGTGTTAGTGAGGTCGTCTATTAGGCATAGCAGCTCTGCCCCGCGTTGTTCACACACAACATGAGACAAGATGCATTGACTCCCATGAGGTTCTCACCGGCACCGCATGAAGTGATAGTCCAGTACTTGGACAGACGGCGCAGTTGATGCATGAAATTGAAACCTACCAAGGTATCACAATATCATGCAAACAGCAGCAAAACCATATAAACCATCACAGCTCCCCCACGTGGTCACAGCACACGCCCCAATTGAGTTTAGACCCTGGCCATCCAGCCATATGCCCGGCCCGACATCAGCCGACGCTCTCCCTCGTCTTTTCCCCAACCAACCGGCCGGCCAATCAGCGGCCTCTGCTGTGCCCAAAACATTTTCCCTCGCCTCGACCTCCAGACTAGAACCTCTTCTCTTTTTGGTTTGATTCCTGTTCCTATTAGCACACCGCAATCATCCTCCCCTTTGCCTCTATCTGCAGCTCATCTTGAATTCCTCTCTCCCAAATCGCCAAAATGTCTATCCCCGCCTTCTCCGACATTGCCAAGCCGGCCAACGACGTATGCGCTCCTTTCTAGCTGTTTTTTTTCTTTCTTGCTCGGCTCTTGTTTGCCCCTCGGCTAGGAGCTCGAGAGGATAGGATACCTTAGCAACGAACGCGGCTGACCTGCTCTTTTTTTTGCGCCATATAGCTCCTCAACAAGGACTTCTACCACCTGTCCGCCACCACCTTCGAGTTCAAGGACACTGCTCCCAATGGCGTTGCCTTCAAGGTGACCGGCAAGTCCAGCCACGAGAAGGCCACCTCTGCTGCTGTGAGTTTTGCTCCACCCTGCCCAGTCTTTCTGCCGTCTTCTCTTTGACTCTTCCCCCTCCCCCGCCACTCGCGGGGACATCGATATAACAGCAAGACTGACACGGCCATTGCCAATGTAACAGATTGAGGGAAAATACACCGACAAGCCTACCGGTACGACATCCCACCTGTCTCAAAACTTGAGACACGCAAAGCTCTCTCTCCTCCACCCCACCCCTGAGAGCGCGCTTTTCGAGCGTCATTGCTTGGGTCGTAATTTACGGCCATTGACTTTTTTCTTTTTGCTAACGCTCCTCGACGTCCAACAGGCCTGACCCTGACCCAGACCTGGAACACCGCCAACGCCCTCGACACCAAGATTGAGGTCAGCGACTCCCTCGCCAAGGGCCTCAAGCTCGAGGGTCTCTTCAACTTCCTGCCCGCCACCGCCGCCAAGGGCGCCAAGTTCAACCTGCTCTTCAAGCAGCCCGGCTTCCACGGCCGCGCCTTCTTCGACCTCCTCAAGGGCCCCACCGCCAACGTCGACGCCGTCGTCGGCCACGAGGGCTTCCTGGCCGGTGCCAGCGCCGGCTACGATGTCAACAAGGCTGCCCTGACCGGCTACAGCGCCGCCGTCGGCTACGTCGCCCCCCAGTACAGCGCCGCCATCACCGCCACCGACAACCTGAGCGTCTTCGCCGCTTCTTACTACCACAAGGTCAACAGCCAGGTCGAGGCCGGTGCCAAGGCCACCTGGAACTCCAAGACCAGCAACACTGTCGGCCTCGAGGTCGCCAGCAAGTACCGCATTGACCCCGTCTCCTTCGCCAAGGTTCGTATCCCTCTATTCACACCCAGATAATACTCATTTTCTGTACAACTTTGCTTACCATTTTTGTTTTCGAAATGAACAGGTCAAGATCAACGACCGTGGTATTGCCGCCCTTGCCTACAACGTCCTCCTCCGCGAGGGTGTCACCCTGGGTCTTGGTGGCTCTTTCGATACCCAGAAGCTCGACCAGGCTACCCACAAGCTCGGTGCCAGCTTCACCTTCGAGGGTTAAGCCTCGGAAACCCTCCCCTAGCACTCTCCTATCGTCATTTGACATCCCAGGTGCATGCAATGTGCGCGTGAGATGTTAATGGGCGAGGTTGGCTTGGTTGCTATTTTGCGCAACTTTGTCTCCATTCAGAAGCGCCCCTTCCTTTGAAGTTTTTGAAAAAAAATCAAAACGAAAAAGGGGGGTTTGCTTCTTTACGATTTTTGATCTCGGGTGGTAGATAGATGCCTTTTTTCTCTTTTCGAGCAACCGGGTATTGAACAACAAAAAAAGAATAAAGAATATTTTGCGCAAGTGAACATACGCGGTTGCTGTCTGTCTGTCTTGTCTGCCGGTCAATGTTATGTTATGTTTATGTTTGTGACGTCTATTTTCTTGCTCTCTTTTTGGTGTTGAAAAAGCATAATGTCGCAAAAAAAATGTGTATATTAGTGTACGCTCGCTCTCTGTACCACAATTGTCTGTGTAATGCTAATGCGCAATGGCTTATGAGCAATGGAACTAAATAACAACTCTTGACTATGCCTAGACATCTTATCCTCTTTACTATGAGTAAAGACATTCCAAATTAATGATATTGCTTAGAATCAGTTAAAATCGGCATTGTCTGCCCTCATTGCCTCTATATATAAATCCGCTTGCTCTATTCTTTGTACAGTCGTCCCTATCCCACTCCAGGCGCCATCTACACACGCTCCCATACCCGCTTCACGACTCCTTCTCCTTCTTCTGCCTCCCCAAGCGCATAAACTGCAGATACACCGCCGGCGCAAGAAACGTCGCCGCCAATATCCCCGCCACAATCAAAAAGTGCCCGGCCAAGCTCGTCTGCGGCTCAAACTCTATACCATCATCCCCCACAGCCCTTCTCTGCCTTTGCCACCGCCGGTGATCCTCCCGCTCGTGCGTCCGCGTATGGCCCGCCTTGTCGAAATGCGGCACGCTCTGGTCCCGGAAATGGTGAGGGTCAGACCCCGGGCCCATACCCGCATAATGATGCGGCGCATGATGAAAGGCGCTCGTGTTCCAAGGGTTGGCGCGGTCCGTCTGTTGAGCTCCTGAAGCTGCGCCGCCGCCGGTCGACTCTTCGTGTGCCTGGTGGCGCTTCTCGGCTTGGGCGCCATATCCGCCGCTGCGGTAGAAGCTTGGCGGGGGACCACGGAAAGTTCCTCTGCGGCGACTTAAGCCAGAAGGGGGACGGCCGCCGGCGGGGTTGGTGCTGTGATATGAGGCGTGGTGGTGGTGAGGATGGTGGTGATGCTCGTGGAGGCGCAAAACCTCGCGGTCGTAGGTGGCGCGGCGAGAGGCATCGGACAGAACCGTATAAGACTCGGAAAGTAGGGAAAAGTTGTGGGAAGCATCGGGGTCGGAGCGATTTGCATCGGGGTGGTGAGCTTTCGAGAGAGCGTAGAAGGATCTACAAGCAAAGCATTAGCCATCAGAGTCTTGAAATACTAGAACCGAATCGCCATCCATACTTTTTGATCTCGGCCGGAGAGGCATCCGGTGATACCTTCAGCCGTTCATAATGATTCTTCCCCTCAAAGCTGCTCCTCGCAAGCTCCCTCGACGCATGAAACCCTCTCTTGCAGCCATCACAACAGCGCCTCAATCGGCCAGCAGCCGATGTCGAGATGGGAGTCCAATTCGAGGCCGGAGCCGCACCAAGCCAGTATTGCCCGTACGCTTTGATAGTAGATTCACTGGTCACGCAACGTCGTGGTATTGGTTGCGCAAAAACACAGGAGACGGTGGCGAGAGTGCGCGGGAGGAGTGGCATGCCTTGCGTATCCTCATCACGTTGGAGAGAAGAGGGAGTTGAGAAAAGAGAAAGGCGAGATTGTAAGTGAATCCTAGTACTGCAGACTACTGTAGAGATAGAGTTGGTTGGATTGATAGCGCGAGGTGATGTAATCGATCGAATTGCCTTTGGCGGGTCTGCATATGCAATGCTGGGGGTCAGTGGCCGTAGCGGGGTAGATGGTTACAGTAGGCTACCAGGAGAAAGGCAAGAGTATCAACAGAATATTACATTAGTATTAGATACAGCTATAATGACATAAATAAGTGAATAGCCTTCTATACCAACTGAAATGTAAAACAAATCGCTTTGAAAACATGCCTTGTAAATGTCCAGAAATCCTCACTATGCTCCGTTGAGATAAACGTCTTTGGCCAGGTACTCACGTGCATCCCTGCGCCGATCTTACAATACATCTCACTCACACTTTTACCCCTATCTATATCCTCATCTCAGATCGTTTTCCCATCACATGCTTGTATATATATCCTTTGAACGCCGTCTTCACACCATCCTCACACCACCGGCCGCTTGAAGGGATGCGCTTCCGTGTTAAACACCCACTCGTCCAAGTCGATCACGCCTTCATCGTCGAAAATCAAGTAAAAGTACTTGAGCGTTTCAGCCAGCCAAAACGTCTGTACAAGTTAGCAACCGTTTGTTGACCACATCATACTTTCTCCTTGCTATTTCGTTGGGAAACTCACCTCCATCACGTCGCCGTTGGTGCCCTTGCTCACGGTAACGTCTTCAACAATGGCAAACGCCAGGTCCACCTCCGTCTCCCTGACAATGTTCTCCCACAACCTCCACGCCGTATCCCTCCAAACCTGATCCCCGGTAATGCGGTACATGTAAAACACACTCTCAATGGCTTCGGGCCGTAAGAGATAGTGTTTAGCTTTGACATTCACAAAGCCCGGGGGTAATCTTGGGTCATTACTCAGGGGCAAGAATGTTTCGTCGTATGGGCAGGGCCCGTCGAGTTTCTTGCAGCCCACCAGATCTGCTGCTTCGGGCATGATGCCAGAGGCGAAGGAGTCATACGCCCATACACAGCCGGACGAGAGGCGGGAGCCCAGATCGACATAGTCGTCTCGCTTGAAGAGCTTGCCAGCCATTGCATACATGCCGCCTGCAAAGCAAGTCAGGTGCTGCATCTCATAAATTCGCTCGACATTGCCGTGGTCCACCAGTGCATTTCCAGCCATGAGAATGTTTTCGTCCTTTGGAGTCATGGGACGGTATAGCAGGTAGTCCCTGGCGGTATCGAGAGCCTTGATGGCCATTTCGGGATATTGGGGGTCCAGTCCCCCCAGAAGAACGGGCATCTTGACCAGATATTCGTACATGGAATCGGCGCCGGCTCCGATGGTGTATCGAGTCTCAATTAGCTGCTCATCGCGAAAGTTCATGGTCACTGGCCAAAGGCCCGGGAGGGAGGTCTCGTTCTGGAAGCGGAGGTAGAACTGCTTGATGCGCTCCGTGGCGTCGTAATACTTGGGGTCGCCCGTGATTTGTGAGAGGCGGGTGAATTCCATGCAGAGGGTGCCACCGGCAGCCCCTGACATGCTGTCATCGGCTGTCTGTTCGCCCTTCTTGGCCTTACTGTAGTCAAGCCAGTGTGATGGCAGACGGTTCGGGGTATCAAAGGTGGCATAAAGTGCATCACCAAGCTCAATTGCCTTTGCACGCAAGACGGGTTCCTGGGAGAGATCGTATGCAGCAAGCAACCCGCCAAGATATCGAATAGTCACCTCGAACAGGTTGATAACGTTGTTGTCATGGGTCGTGGCCCAGTCGATCATCGCCACTTCTTTAACGGCCAGATAGAAGTCTTCCTTGAGGTCCATGATCCACAGGGTGTCCAACGCATCCACCACCTGTGCCATCCAACCGCTGAAGGTATCCTTTCCACCGCCTGAGAGGGGTTGCAGTTGGTCCTTGCCCCACGCATGGGTCTTGTACGCCTCCCAGCTCTTGATGAAGGCATTCTTGACAGCCTGTTTCCGAGTGCTGGAAGTGGCGTCTTGGTTCTCTGAATGGTTCTTCAGCTGCACCTTAGGAAAGGTAACGGGTGTTCCCTGTGGCAGCATCTTCATGTCCTTGACGGGGTGATAGACCTTGGCCTTGGCCCAGTTGTAGCTGCTGGGCACATACTTGAATCTGCCGACGGTGGGAGATCGAGGCACGACGTCAAAGCCGCTCCAGAGGAAGAGGGCGACAAAGAAGAAGAAGGCCACAAGCGCAACATAGCGGCGAGGGACTCGGCCCTGAATCTGGTTGAATATGGAGGCCATCGGTAGGTTACGGTGAGCACATGGTTTTTTATACAACGGCCTTGAGATGCAAAATGTTTCCAAAATTCGGTGCGTCCCGAGACGGCCGAGGGTGAATCGAGATAGCTTCGAGAAGAAACAGTAACCAGAACAAGAACAAAAGGAGCAGAGCAGAAGGCAGGAGAACGGAACAAAGAGACAACAGCAGCAAAGCAACAAAGAAAGCACTCTAGAACAGAGAAAGAGAGAAATATTACCACCAACAGCGACTAGGGGGGAGGGAACAAAGCCTGCCTACCCGCCAAGGTCCAAGTCAGCACGGGTGGCAGCCCGTCTTGGCGGCGCAAAGTCCCCTAAACGCCAGGAGCCACCCCTTGTGACAGTTCAGTTGGTTGGAGAAGCTTCAGCTGAGCTTGAGCAACTCCCGTCACTTCCCACTTCCACTTCCATCCATCCATTTGCTAAGCCACAGAGGTAATTAAAAATACTCAAGCCAAGACCACAACTTCATCCTCCTTCATTCCTCCCATGCCTTGGCAAATCACATCCTATCCACCCAACAGCGACTTCAAGTTTCTTGCTCTCTTTTTGTGCTCTTTCTCGCTCTCTCGCCTTGTTCCGAAGGCACCGACGGACGAAAATTACTAGCGCACCGTCACTAGCCCAAGCCCCGAAGATGGTAATTTAGCCCCTAAAACGGTAAAGCGCCACATTTCTTTAGATCCAGCACGAAATAGAGTGCGGAGGTTCAGATGTCGGGCTTGATTGGCTGGCGTCTAAATAGTTTCGCGGGAACTTTGTCTGCTTTGTTTTCTTCCTCCTGTGCACGGGCAAATTTTACAGGGCAATACTAGTTGACTTGTCAAGGACATGGATGGGTGTCGTGTCAAATTAGCGTACATATGTGGATTCATGACATGGTACATACAAAGAACACCATATGGAATCACCAAATAGTTACTCCGTAAATGCTGGCTGCCTTATCGTCTTTGTGTGAAAGCATTTCGGGTCCAGTACCCAGAGAGATGGGTGCTCAATGACCCCCAATTAACCCCCCTATCCCTGCACCCCTATTCTCAACGGTCTATCGTGCGGTAATACTGTACGAGTAAGCAGGTACCTGCATATTTCGGAGTTGGCATCACAGCAACGCCCTCAAGCTAGCACGAATCGGCGCCTCGGTCATTCCCACCAAATATCTACAGTACTACAGGTAGACTAGGACCACTTGGGCAACCGATAGCGTGCCGTGCCGCAGCTTCGATTTGATCAACAACGCCCGATTTCAAGGAATGACTGTTATACTATTTCATCTACGTCTCGGTAAAGAGCGGCTATAGTTGGCATTAAAAAGATCAACTTGCATCTTCTCAAACTTCTCGAAGAACAGTGGACAAGCGGCCTAGAATCTTGCAAGAGGGTCCAAGCTCAGCAGCACCTCAGATAGGTAGCGAGTGCCAATATGGAGTCCTACTCTCTGGCAGCCTGCCCGCAACTTCATCTCCCTTCTCCATCAAAAAAAGCAAAGAATCCTCCTCAGCTCGTTGTCGTTCTTCCCCTACCTGCTCATCGCACATCATGAACGAGCAGTCGCAGTGGTTCTCACTGCCACTCGCCGTTGAGAGCGAGTGTCAAGCAGGTTGTCTCGACAGGTCTGACCACAAACCCTGCTCATCTCGACGGTGAACTAGTTTCAACTACGATACGCAACTGCGGCAATAAGCGGAATTGCCAGGCACGAAGTGATCGTATTCACTCAGTCTGTTGGATTATTCGTTTTCCCACGACCGGTTCGGCGGAGCGGCTGTTGTAGCCATCACGTTGTTGATGAGTCCCACGGAAGCTATTGCTCGTACTGTAGAGCCCTTGGGCGATATCCCTGTAATCATCGCTTGCTCGTGCAATGATGTCATTTTGAGAGCCTTGCGCTTGTCACTCAATCGTAGCCTCCACCAATTTGGCTGTGGAAGGCAGTGCTGATGCTTTTCTCATCGTCGTCGTAGCGTCGACCATAGCCGCTGCCAAGGTTCATGCGGCCACTGCTTTCCACGTAATGCTTCAGTCGATCACTCTGGCTGTACGAGACTGCTCGCATTCCCGTCACAACGTCGTGCAAGCCGGCACCTAGACTGACGCCGCCTTGGCCAATACCCTTGGCACCAATCACGCTGGCTGAAGCATCCGTCAGCTCAGAGTTGGCCACGCTTTCGCCGGCAACACTTTCGGGCGCTCGGTTGCGGCCCTTGTGTCCTCGTCCTGGCGCCGACACTCCAGGTAGTCCGGGCCACTGCTCAGGCGCAAAGCTGGAGAACATCGGTGGGAAAGCCGAGTTGAGCGCAGCGCCTCCGAAAGCTGAGCCCTGAATCGAGGAGACATCGTCTGGGATGTAGGAAACCATGGAGCCGGCGTCAAAGTCACGACCAGGAGGTCCGCCGTTGAGCCTGCCATTTTGCTGCCTTGCACCCGGGTACTGAGACGGCTGGCTGTTCTTCTGGCGGTAGCTCACTCTTGGGCGGCTAAACTGCAACAGACATGCCTGCAAGTTGGTAAGGGGTCCCTCAACGAAGCACTTGCGATCCTTGAAATGAGCAAGAAGGTTGTGCCAAAGCTCATGCTTAGAGAGGACCTTGGGGTTGCCGAGAATAACCAGACCATACTTGGCTCGGGTGAGAGCGACGTTGAGACGGCGAGGATCTGACAAGAATCCGATGCCCTGGTTGTCGTTGGATCGGACACAAGATAGGACAATAAAGTCCTTTTCACGGCCTTGGAATGCGTCCACCGATGCCACCTCCACGTCCTTGTACAGCTCCTTCTTGTAGGTACCGGAGTTTTGCATGGTTGAAACGATATAGCTGCGCTGGCCCTCGTATGGTGTAATGACTCCAATCTCGGATGGCTTCACGCCAGCCTTGAAGAAACGTGTCACTGTCTTCTCCACATTCGATGCTTCTGTTCTGTTCAGGTACGAAGTACCAGAGGTGGAAATTTCCTCGTGGCCAATGTTGGACCAGAACATCATGGGCATCTCAGTCACGGGCCAGGGGAAGTCGACATCCTTTCGGACTCGTTGCTCATGGGTAATGCCATTCTGCAGGGTACCGTCATAAAACATGTTGGAAGGGAACTCTGAAAGGCATGGGTGCATGCGGTACTGGGTCTTTAGCGGAATGGGGTTGATTTTCAAGTTGATCAACCGTTCAAAGAGAGACCTGTTAAGACCAGCCTTGGCCGCCTTCTTGTTCATAATGACGGGACCCAACTGTTTATGGTCTCCGACTAGGACGACCTGCTTGCATCCGAGAACGAGGGGAATCATGCATTCTGGCTCGGCCGACTGCGTAGACTCATCAATCAGGACATTTCGGAACTTCATCTTGGAGAGTCGCGGGTCGCCCGCACCAACGCAGGTGCAGCAAATGACATCCGCGTTGCTCAAGATCTCTCGTTCGGCAGCCTTGGTGAGCTGTCTCAGCTTCTTCTCATCCTGGCTCGAAAGTTCTCCGACTTCGACCTTCAGTTGCGATAGCTTCACGAGCTCACTGTTGTGCTCCGACATGCGGACCTGCTCATGCAGCGCCAGGAAGCTAACAGACGACTCCACATCCTCTCTCGACTTGGCCGTAAGTCGGACCACCTTGAGACCTGTGCGGTGTATACGCTCACAGAGCTGGTCTACGGCAACGTTGGACGGGGCGCACACGAGAACTTGGCTGCCGCTCATCTTTGCAAGGTGATAGATGATGGTGGCAGAGGTGACAGTCTTTCCGGTTCCGGGGGGTCCTTGGATGAGACTGAGAGGCTTCTGCAGAACGGCTCTGATTGCGTCCACCTGGCCCTGGTTCAGGTCAGGAAGCCCGGGAGCAGACCACTTCTTAGGCAGCGTGACTTTCATGGGTGGCGGCTGGCAGATATGGCCGAGCAGGATGTGGAAGATGTATCCCGAAACACTCATGTCGTCAACGGCGAACGTCTTCATGGCGAGTTGCATGCGATCGTACGAGGTAGCCTTCCAAACATAATCGGCCGAGAAGTTGTGAGAGAGGTCGATAGGGACCAGCTTATCGTTGCCAGTCTTGCGGAGTTCGAGGCAAACTTCGTCAGATTGGCTGTTTGGGATCTTGATGACGTATCCAACTCCCTCCCATTCCTCCCTGAGCTCGCCAGTGTAGCGCAGTCGCATTTCGTCGCCAACTGCGAGTTTGACATCGCCCGACTCGATTTTCTGTAGGTTAAAGCTAGCAATGTGCTTGTTGTTGAGAGCGTAATCCCAGCGAACGGTCAAACCATCTTCCGACTGTGCTTCCTTGAGCTTCTTATCGTAGTCAGATTCCATTTTTACAAGGGGACCGAAGATATTTTGATAGTGGTAGGGGTCATCATAGGTCAGCTGAACGGGGAGAGGATCGTCGTCGATGTTGGAGGCCTTCTCCAAATCTTGAATTGTCGCATCCGGCTCCTGCTTCCACATTTCTTCGAGCTTGGCAATCGTGTTCATCGTCAGGTGGCGGGCACGTAACTGTTCAGCATCAGATGGAGGGTTCACTAGCCAGGGCAAAAATGCCCTTTCCTCGATGAGGGGCTCCCATCGCGATGTGTCCCAGTTCATGTCCTTGTTCGAATTGGCGGCGGCGCAGGGTTGGCGGCATAGCAAGACGACCACGGCGTCGGATTTCGCGGGGATGAATCCAAGAATGAATGCGTTTTTTGTTCCACAGCTATAGCACTCCAGCACAGTATCTCCGAGAGTCGATTCGGGGTGCAGTTGCACTTCCTTGTGTCGTGCGCGAACCAGGTGGTTGACGATATGGGTTGAAGAGCCACTGCCACGAGCACTGCAGAACCATTTGTTGCACGTAAGACACTTCACGACGCAGGCCGGAGAGTGAATGCCACAGTATCTTTCCACATCATGTTAGCCTATATCAACCACGAACCGCATGGTATTGCTCACGCGCATGCATGAGGTGGGAGTTCCTTCTCCTCCTCGGGGTGCTTCAATTTCATGCCCATCATTTGGTCAATGGGAACGCTGTTGAGGCTGTCATTATCGTCCTCCTCAAAAGCTTCCGTTTGGTTGTCGTCGTCGTCGGCTCGGCGCCGGCCACTCTGGCCGCCATATTTGCCGTAAAGGAGAGCCTCGTCAGGGTCGAGCGCCGAGAGATCGTCAGCACCGGCTTTGATGGCCGCAGCTGAGTCGGAAATGAGGTGATTGCCCACGTGGGTGAACGCGCCCTCCATGTTGTATCGGTGAGTAGGGGCAAATGCGCCGAATGGTGCTGCGATGGTGATAAGTCAGCCTCGAAGCGAGCGAGAGTGAATTTGTTGGCAGTTGTGACACAAGAGGGGAGGAAGGAAGTGCGACGGTATGACGAAGCGGAGGAACGCTCGAGTAGTTAAATATCAAAGCAATCAGGAGGGAAAGTTACCTGGCAAGTATAAATTTTTAAAGTCTGGAAAATATCCGCTGCGACAATCTGCGGCGCGGGATAGTTCAAGGGAAGGGATTCGTGCTCCTCGTCAACGGCCTCACATCATCGCCGCAGACACCGGGCGGGAGACAGAAAAGAAAGAAACAGAAAAACTGCGACCAGAATATTCGATTTCCCAGTCTGGCTTTTCGGGCAAAGGATTCGTCGGTGAGGGCTTGCTGATCCAAAAGTCAGAAAGTGTTTTTCTGCACCGAACAGCCTGGATCTATTATCAAAGAGGTGGAAGCGGCTAGACGGACCCTGGCGCACCATGGATTGCTAGGCTTTGGTGGGATAATATGCGCCCACGTGATAAGGTGGGCGTGTTATCGATAAGCTCGAAATTCGGCAGAACTGATAAGCCAACTTTTTTTCGACTGTCTTCGCGCCAGCCTTGAGCTCAACCAGCCAAACCTGTTCATCAAGACTTTGAGCAGCCAATATGATTGTGAGTTGCAATGAATGTCATATGGATATCAAACGGGGATCTTTGAGTTACTGACCAGATAATTACAGCGCAAACAAGCACGCCAGAGGCGTGATTACCTCTACCGACGAGCGGTTCTGCTGCGGGATGCCGAAATCAGCGAGAAGAGAGCCAAGCTGAGAGCCTCTCTCGCTTCGGGAAAGCCATTGGACCCGACAATCGCCAATGACAAGTCACTGAGGAAAGATTATCAATATGATGAATCACGAGACCTTACTACGAACGAGCAGTTGGACTTGGACGACGAGTATGCGCAACTGTCCGGTATCGTCGACCCTCGAGTTCTTGTAACGACTTCTCGCGACCCCTCGGCCAGATTATCAGCCTTCGCAAAGGAGATCAGGCTTCTTCTACCAACTTCAATCCGAATGAACCGTGGTAACCTCATCTTGCCCGATCTCGTCAAGTCTGCACAGTCTGCAGGCCTATCCGACATGCTTCTGCTTCACGAGCATCGTGGTACACCAACTGCCTTGACAATTTCCCATTTCCCCCACGGACCGACAGTTTCATTTTCACTACACAACGTTGTGCTCCGCCACGATATCCCTGGTAGCGTTCGAGGAACCGTGTCAGAGTCATACCCTCACCTCATCTTCGATGGATTCACTACTCGCCTGGGAGAGCGAGTCGTTAAAGTCCTAAAGCATTTGTTCCCGCCCAGAGAGCCAATTACTAGCAAGACCAAGATTGGAAACCGAGTGGTGACATTTAAAAACATCGACGACAGCATTGAAGTCAGACACCACGTTTTCGTACGGACAGGCTACGATAGCGTTGAGCTTGCCGAGGTTGGCCCCCGAATGACGATGAGAATATTCGAGATCCGTGGCGGTACACTGGAGAATAAGGACGGTGATGTTGAGTGGCATCTCTCTCAATATACACGGACGTCCAAGAAGAAGAATTATCTTTAATTCACGGCGAGGGACGTTTCATCTGGCAAATCGAGTTTCCAACCTCTTTTCTTTGCATACTTCACGTTACTCCTGGAATATCCAGCGGCCCGTGGTTGGACGAACTAGGTGTAACTAGTTGTGGCTTCAGAACTAAAGCTCGGACTAGCTGACCCCAAGGCCAATGTGCACTTGGATGAAAAGTCAGCAATTATGTCGAGAGTGCTTCGCCACGATGGCGACGTAAAGCTTCGTCAACGGCTCCAAAGTTACAATACTTGTATACACCATCGAGAGTATTGTGATGGGGAGGGGAGGGGGAATCGGAGAGAGAGTGCGTGTATCTCATTGGCTTATAATGGCCGGTGTATGCGCATTGGCGATTGACGACGCCAAGCGGGTAGTTGGGTTGAATTTTCTAGACACACTGTGGGATCACGACTGTATATAATGAAGTTTCAGGTTATTGTACATACCACTGGGCATTTTGTGGTGAATTTTATTGATTTCATTAACCAAAATGAATCATAATTAGGAAATGTTTGGTATCAATTGACGCTCCCAGACAGGTAGAAAATGAAAATACGTGATTACTTTCACATAGACATAAAGAGCCACTGCATGTGAATTTTAAACCGTTTACGATTGGAGCCTTTTAAACAGCGCCGAGCCATGAGCTGCACGGATTTTGCACTAATGGATCGCCTAGCAGGCACATGCACATACTAGAGCAGGAAAAGGAGATCAATTGATGCAAAATACATGTACCAGAGGATGTAACCGCTACTACTGTACGCCCTGGATGAATACGAAGCTACAGACCCCTGCCCATCATCTGATCCTACAACATCTGACGTGCCGCTCCTCGCATGAGTCGTCCAGTGTGTCTTGGAGCGCAATTCGGCGCAATTACAAACGAAATAAATGGATGGATGTGATTCTCGTTGCTGTGCTTTCGCGTTTGATATGGATAGCCAGCCAGGACAGGCCTTGAAGAAAAGGTTATTTCCCAGACAGCGATCGACCCTGGAGCAAATTGGATACATAGGTAATGTTTTAGTGCCTCAAGCCGTTACTAGTAGCTGGCGAGGCCACTAACTTGAAGCCTGGCTCTACTGACGCGCAATGATCACATCCTCCGGCATGCCGTCCATTGGCTCGTTTGGGAAGCCCAAGCCATGGAATCCAGGCATGGTTCATGGCCATGACTTTGATGCGCATCGATTGGCGGGCGCTTGGGCCACTGCAGCTGCTCTATTTGGCCTCTATGCAAATGGCCCAGTGGAGCTGTCAAACGATGGACGTGATGATGGCAGAAGGGCACCTCCAAGGCTCACATATTTAGCGGGCTGCGTAATGGCGCCAGTTGCTAACCACTAAGCACAACCACTAACCACTGGGCGCAGCGCGCTGACAAAGGCTCCGCTGATCCGCAGCAAAGGGACCAGACGCTGGGCCAAGCTTTTTCGTTCAAGGACACGCCGGAATTCTGCAGTGCAGCCTCGGGTCGCCGGTAAGAACGACAAGAAAAATTGAAACAAGCCACAAGCTCTCTCTTTGCCTTGAATTCGTTGCTTGGTAGTACAGTTACAGTTTTCCAATCCCTTCCACGGCATCCCCAGCCACTATCTATCCGGCGGCTTAAATTAGCAATCGCCCGTACGTCATCCCCCGGGGTCCTTCTGGTTCCCTTGCCTTGCCTTGAGCCTCTGGTTACATCTACCAGTACATCTGCATGTACCTCCAAGATTCCCGTCCAGTCAATTTTTTTTTTCGGCCTTACTTTTCTTCACCTAACGTACTCGTACAGTAGTGTTGCGCCTCTGCCATCTGCCGCTTTAGGACGCGCAAAACAAATTGCCGTCTCTGACCTCTTTTCTCCTCCTCCACCTCCGCACCACCCGAAGCAGCTCTCGGTATAGCTATTGCTGGTTTGTACTGTACTGCGAGTCTCCCCACCAATTAGAGCTCTGTACTCGTACTGGTCATTCTTCTCGAACCCTTCAAGCACCAGACCGTCTCTTCCGTCTTCACACTCTATTCACCACCTTTCCCTGCGTAGCTGCGACACCGCACGGCCAAGCTTTCGCACCTGCTCCTAGTCCCTTTGCCTAAGCATCATCACCACCTCCATCACCAGCGATAATTCAAAAGTTCAATAGACGCTCTTCCAGCAATGTCGGGGCAGAATCCTTATTCGCAAGGCCCTACCCAGGAGTCTGGCTACGGCGGCGGCGGCTATGGTCAGGTAAGCAGAATCGTCGCTGCAAGGGCGGTCGTGATCCGCGTACTGCAAAGCATTGAACCAACGATGCTAACAAAAATTGCGCCGGGCAGCTGAACCCATATGCCACCAATACGAGCGACAACGCTTCGCCGTACAACACCGGCAACAACTATGAGCTGCAGGATTACAACAACCAGGGCGCCGCCGGCAATGGCTACTCCCAGGAGCAGGGCGCCCGGCCTTCTGTTCTGTCACAGCAAGACTTCCTCAGCCGCGTGCAGACCCTGCGCAACGACATCAAGGCCCTGACTGGCGACATTGACTTCATTGGACAGCTGCATCAGCGCACCCTCAGCGCTACTGACCAGGATGCGAACGAGCAGCTGGATCACTACGTTGCGCAGACGCAAATCCGCAACACCGCCATCAAGGACGGCATCAAGGGCCTTGAGCGCGACCTGCTCAAGACAACAGACGCCTCTCGCACCACTAAGCAGACCCAGCTCGAGTCGCTCAAGACCTTTTTCAAGTCCGAGCTCGACAAGTACCAGAGCATTGAGCGCGATTACCAGGCGCGCTACAGGGAGCAGATTGCGAGACAGTACCGCATCGTGAACCCGGAAGCGTCGGAGGATGAGGTGCGACAGGCCACAGAGGCCGACTGGAGCAATGAGGGTGTTTTCCAGACAGCTGTAAGTGATTTCCTCCTTCTCCGAAGGCTCGGTTTTACTCCTTTCCCGCGCCTGTTTGTGTGGAGTGTATAAGCGTAAGCATTGCTGACCTTAGCTCTTCTCTTCCAGCTTCGCTCCAACAAAACTGGTCACGCTGCCTCTCTGCTTGGCAATGTGCGTGCTCGCCACAATGAGCTCCAGCGCATCGAGCAGACTCTCTCCGAGCTCGCCCTCCTGTTCCAGGAACTTGCTGCCATGGTTGAGCAACAGGAGAACGTGGTTGTTGCCGCCGAGGTAAACGCCGAGAACACAGTCCAGAACATCGAGAAGGGCAACGAGCAAGTCAGCCAAGGTATCGAGCATGCCCGCCGCACCCGCCGTCTCAAATGGTGGTGCGCCTTCATCGTCTTCCTCATTTGTCTTGCCATCGCTCTCGGTGTTGGTCTCGGCGTGGCCTTGACCAAAAACCATTAATCGGTCTTGACCACCATCTGGCCGAATACCCCAAATGTGCTTTTGTTCCTTTTTTATTTCTCAAACTTCAAAGGGGGGAGCCTCTTTCTACGGCTCACGGGGCGTAATTAATTTTCCTTTTTCTTTTCCTTCTTAGACCATGAAATATGTATCCAACTGCCACTGGGAGAGCACTACGCCTCTCCGCAGCGAACGACTATTTGTACAACCTTAATTCTTACTTTGAGACGCTACACTGGGGAGAAGGGGGATTGGAGAGTAGCGTTGATTGCAGCGGCGAGTGATGGAGAGAATGAATAACCCGGCGGGGGTGAGAAAAAGCAGATTGCGTGAAGATGAGAGGAGCCGATTTGATGAATCTTAATGCCATGAACTCTCGGATGCTGATGACTTGGGAGGACGGACAAGGGAAGGGGGGCGGGAGTTCATGTGGTCGGTACGGATGAACATAGGATAGGGCTTTTTATAACTTTATGAAGTGGACAATGACGAGGATTTGTTTTATGAGAGGAGTCTCTTTTTGCCTGCTTCCCGGTTCGTACAAGTGATGATAGTAATACATCCGTCTGTCCATCTGTCCATACACACAACCCCATGCTTTTGGTTCTTCTCCTCATACAACTTTTAACAAATGGTGACAGATCCAAAAAAGAAAGAAAGGAAAAGAAGAAAAGAAAATACAGGTACAAATACAAATACAAAAGATCGAGTACTTCTTGACACCATTACATATCGAAGGACGTAAGATGCCATTATAGTATCAATGTACAGAGAGGTTTCATTTCTGCATTAACAAGCGAATTTTTTCCCCCATCGTTTTTTTCCCCCATGATTTTTCCACATACTCCCCCTCCCCTTTAAGGCTATCCAGTCCTTCGCACATTTCTCTCTCTCTCTCTCTTGTGCTCCATTCATTCCCCTTTTCTCTCTCTTCCTTACCTATACACCCTGAACCATGAGCTAAATCAATCAATACTCGTAAAGTGTTTGGTGTTAATTTTTTTGCCTTTGCGCCACAGGACCAAGAGAAGGAGAAGGCGGAATGTGAGCCTGAAAGAGCAGAAAGGAAAAACAACTCCACTCAGTTTCCTCCAACTCTCACATCGTTGGCAGTATAAAATATGTTGTGCCATGTACATCGGTGTTACATGAGCACGCTAGGTTCATAACTTGTCACACGCAACAGCCTGTATCTGTGCATGTGTGTATCCGAGGACTATCCTCCCATCTTCGTTCTCTCCGATTTTTTTGGTTGTGTTTTTTTCCTTGACATTGGGGATGTATACCTATTCGCCCGGCATCATGGTTGAATGACAATCTAAGGCATACGCAGACCGGGAGCGCCGCCTGGGCCGCCTGCTAACCTTTCTGCCAGCTTGGGGTACTTCTCCGTCACCTTGACTTGAGTTCGTGTAGCCTCGGCGTATGAAAGAGCGTTGACAATCTCGCCCTCGGTTCGGGCAAGCTCAGCAGCGCGCTCAAAGTACTTGAGTGCCTCTGTCACCTTGTTCTGCTGCAGCAACAGCTGTGCCATGGTAGCAACAGCAATATCACACTCGGGATCGACTGTAGATAAGGTTAGTATTTGTTAGATAGTGGGGGATTAAAAAAAAAACAGAGGATACTGACTGATAAGGGCCTTCTGACACAGCTTCTCGGCCTCCTTGAAGTCCGCACTTGACTGGAAGAGAGCCAGAGCCTTGTTTATGAGGGGCAACACGTTCATGGACATGGGCTTGGACTGCTTCTCCATCTCCATGGCAGTGTCAAACTTCTCAATGGCTTCGGGGAAGTTGCCCTGGTCTAGCAACAGCTCGCCGTAGTAGTTGTAGACGTCGGGGACCTTGGGGAAGTTCTTGATGCATCGGCGGAAAGTGGCCATGGATGAAGCAATGGAGCCCATCTTGTACTGCGTGACACCCAGCTGGATATGGGAGAAGATAAAGTCCTTGTCCAGGTCGATGGACTTCTGGTAGTCCTTCTGCGCGCTAGCCAGGTCGCCCTTGATGAAGTGAGCCTGGGCGCGGTGGTAGTAGACGTCGGGGTCGTCATTGTCCTGCTCGAGGGCCTTGTCGAACTCGGCGTCCGCCTTGTCGGGCTCGCCCAGTTCCAAGCTGATGCTAGCTCGCTTGATGTAGCTCTGGGTCATCGTGGGGTCGAGCTCGATGCTCCTGTCAAAGTCCTGAGTGGCTTCGGCGTGGTTACCGAGCAGGGTGCGCATAGTACCCCGCAGGTTGTAAGCGAGAGCCTCATGCTCGCCGAGATCGCCCAGCTCTATGGCCTTCTCGAACGCTTGCCTGGCCTCCTCGTATCCTTCAGCAGTCTTCTGCTCCAGTCCCTGGAAGCCAAGTTGCAGCTGTCCGAGACCGGTGTCAACGGGAAGCTCGACTGAGTCGTCAAGAGCAGCGGGGCGAGGCTTCTGTCGGAAGCTCTGAAGGTAGTTGCCGACGAAGATGGGGCTAGGAAGTTTGGCGGGTCTGGATGCCATGACCTCCTTGGCCTTGTGCTCGGCGAAGACCTTCAGCAGCCTCTCGACGGCCTGGGCAGTCGCCTCGCTCTTGAAGTTGTCGATGATGCAAGAGGCAGTGAAGTCGAGCAGCGCCTCTGAGTACATCTTCAGGTGCTCGTAGGCAGTGGCGCGACGGTTAATAGCCTTGACGTAATCAGGGTCCATGGTGATGGCAGCTGTGGTGTCCTCGACGACCTTTTCCCACTCGCTCATGGCGCTGTAGCAGGCAGCTCGGTTAGAGTAGAAGACCGCATCGGGCTTGCAGAGAATAGCCTGGGAATAGAGCTCGATGGCCTTGTTGTACGCCTTGTCTCCGTATGCCTTGTTACCGGCCTGCTTCAGACGGGCGGCGTACTGCTCTCGAACCTCGGAGGTCAGCTGCAGGACAGAGGCCTCGTCGACTTCCGGTAGCTCGGATTCGGTCTCGACGGTGGCTTTGGGCTGTGAGGCCTTTGTGTCGGCGGCCTTGCGTTCGGCTTCCTTGCGCTTCCTCCTCTCTTTCTTGCTGAGCTTTGGTGATGCATCGGACTTCTGTTGCGAAAGACTCGAGTCAGAATACAATACACGTTCTTCACGTTCATTTCATCTCCCTGTCCTTGCTATCTGGGTTGTTTTTCCCCGACCCAATTCGGCGACGACGGCAGCACAGCTGTGCGATCCATATGTCGTCATGCCTAATCGAGCATCGCATCCCCAGAGCAACCCCTCTATGTTATGCAGGCAATGGGCAAAACATACCGAATCGGAATTCAGATAATAGACAACTCCAGCACCTGTGACGACGACGGCCACACCGGCAATGGTGTACACGACGGCCTTATTCTCCGAAACCCACGTGGATATCCGGTCCCAGGTGGAAGAAGAGCTTGCGTCGACGGCGATGGCGCCCGGAGGCATTGACGGCAGCGGTTGGGACATGCTGGGGTCTGGATGAAGAGCGCTGTCAGGTCTAGAGATATGGGCGACAGACGCAGATGCTGCTGAGATAACCGTCGATGATGTCGGGGCGCAGGAAGAGCTGCAGCAGCTGGGCACGCGCAGAAGAACAAAGAAATGATGGCACAGAAGGTTCAATCCTCTCTAGTCGAAATTTCCACGGGCGGTTACTAACCCACCTCTGAAGCGATTGAGCGCAAAATGGAAACCACCCACTTGGATCCCAGCCCACTGAACCTGCGCCTCTGCTATTTTTTTTCTCCACCAACCTCTAGCCGCTGAGAGAGAAAAAAAATCAAGACTGGAATACGCACCACCGGGTCGCCTGGAGATGCCTGAGGCAGCGTCCAATCTCTTCTACATGTATACGGTACTTTGGTTTCAATGTCTTGAATATTTATTTACCTTGCATCTCCTCCAATCTACTGCATGCCGAGGTTTAACATTACTACGTGACTGATTGGATAAGGTATGATATGATATTGATGACATGACTAGGTTGTTAGTACTAGGGCAGCGTCTGGTGATATCATCGGAGCTGGCGAGAGGCAAACCGCGGCCGGTCGCGGATAAGTGCTCCGTTGATTTATGTCATATGCCCATCCTGCCATTGGCTCATTACACGCTGCGAACTGCCGCCTGTAATAATATTCGATCCATTCCAATTCCCACATCAATTAAAGCTGTAGTAATACGTCTGCAAGATACATGTAGCTGCCAGCTCTTACAGGTGAAGCTGCCACTAAGACGATGACCAGGCAGAGCTGCATGTGTGAAATATGTACATGTGCCCAGCCTGAAAATAGCCGTTCGGCTTCCATCGCAAGCCGCGGTAATTCCTAAAGCCGATTCGTCATTATTTTCATCCTACAAAGCTCTTGCATTGCCCGCTAAGTGGCTGCTGTCCATTTTTTATAGTCACTTGAACTTCGGTAGGTACATGTATTTGGATGCGCACTGTGAGCCCCTCCAAAGCTCCGATTCGTGAGAGCTGCTTTTATACATGCACTTGGTAAGATAGTCCTTATTTCGGAAGACCTTTGACCAATTTTCATATGAAATAATATGTAGACATCTATCCATTCCATATATATCTATACTTTGTCCCTTCATCTACCTATACACACTCACTCGTTATTTGACTACGATATCAACAAGGACACATAGAAGCGTACAGATTCGAGCATCAAACAGTCACCAAGGACACGCTCAACGGCCACCACATTCACCATCTTGTCAGTGCCTGACTTAATTGACCATCATGGCGGACAATTTTTCCCTCTTTACGTCTCTTCGGTATGACCCTGTTTTACTAGAGGTTGCCTCCAGGGATATCGATTACGCCGGATGGAATACCGCCAATGCGTCGCCCTTTTACATGCTCGACTACCATCGCGATCGTATGCTACGGGCAGCAACCCATTTCCAGTGGGACAAGGCTATCCAACTTCTTTCAGGCCAAAAGGGCTTGGAAACCTTGGTCAAGGCAGCTGAAGAGTTCATCGGTCCATCCCAAAAGACTCCACTTCGCTTCAAAGTTATTGTTAGCCGTGAAGGTATCATGAGCTTCGAGAAGAGCAACACAGCCGCGGTTGGCATTGAAAATCTATTCCCTCTACGGCTACCTTCTCCTGGTGTTCCATCCACCCCTCAAGAACCGAAGAAAACTCCATGCTGGGCAATTGTGCTCGATGATTCTCAAACAGAAGCGTCAGAGTACACACATTTCAAGACGACAAAGAGGGAAATGTACGATTCTTCGCGCCAAAGGCTTGCCATTGCACTGACTGATGAGCGGGAGGTCTTATTGACTAACCAAGACGATGGATCCATCATGGAGGGAAGCTTGACAACGCCATATTTCTGGCGAGATGGACAATGGGTCACTCCACCAGTTTCTGCAGCCTTCAACCCGGGGGCTGGAAGTGGTGGTCAAGACGGTACCTCCAGACGATGGGCCTTGGAAAGGTGAGCTGACGAGCTTCAATTGGAACAAAATATATATCTTGGATATGCTAACGATAGAAAAATAGGGGACTAGCTATTGAGCAACCAGTATCTGCAAGTTCTTTGGTTGATGGCGAAGAGTGCTGGATTAGCAATGGTGTTAGGGGCTTTATTGCTGGCGTTGTTCGTCTTAAATAGTAACACTGGGTCTATGGTTTAGATAGCGACACCTTTATCTTCCTCTAACAGTAAAAAATAGATCAATAAATTTTTAGAAGGTGTCTATCTATTGAATTGAAGCCTGGTTTATTTGCTTTTCTCTTTGGCTGTGGTGACAATGCATAAAGAAATGTGATTTGCCTGCATTTGTAGGGTATGCTTAGTACTGGGTGCGTGCCTGGTGATCTAGTGGAGATGAAGTTGTACAGCCATCAATAACCATAGTATGACCTTGTTTGCTTATGGAACTCAAACGAGTAAAAGTCTAATCAGCTTCTCATCAGTTTTATTTGCTTTTTTCATTTCATCTTGCAAAGTGATTCTGATTGGTGATTTTATCTATTAGGCATCAATAATTAATGTAGCTGAGACCTGCAGACCGGTGAAGGCCTGCATAGTGGCGGTCGCACCTCTAACAAGCGATCTTTTAATACGCGTTAGCAGAACCGCGTCCACTTCAGCTTCTTTTACAACCTCCACCATCTGCCAATACGTTACAAGCACTACATTCTCGAGCAATCAAAGCGGCGCGCTGCCATTTTGCATGCCTGAGCTTTGATCATTTTCTAGTCCAAGCTGGTATCATATCCTATTGATTCAACGCACATCTTTTCTTGACCCATCAACCAGAGTGCATGCTCAATCATCATGTCGCCTGATGGCGGGGTTTCAATGCAAGAAGCTATTTCGGACGGCCGTGCCAAATATGTAGCCCAGCGTTACAAGCAGGCCCTTGGTTCTTTTACTGATGTCAGCAATCGTTCAGCATATTAACCTGTGCAGCTTCCCTGCTAACTGCTTTCAGGCTATCAAGCTTTGCCCATGTGAGATAGAAAAGAAAAAGAGGAAGCGAAGCGAGTCAACAGGTCAGGAGCTTGACCAAGATGCACAACCAGACCAAGAAGCTACCAGTTTGCCAACACTCGAATGCGGCAATCCCCTTCATATCCAAGCTCTAAACTACCGAGCTGGAACATTTGAAAAGATCCCAGATCTTCGTCGAGCGCTAGCTGATGCGCGGAGGATGATGGACGTTGCGCCATGTTCGCCCGAAGTATGCATCTCTTGAACAACATCATCATCTATCGCGACTTCTAATTGCTTACCGTATACAGGGATATCTTCGGGCAAGCAAGATTCTGCGGATGGAAGAAAACCCAGTAGACTCACTCAAAGTATTGACGGATGGCATTCTGATATTTCTTGAAAGAGGTGACTTTGAAGTCGATGATCTCCGAGTACGTTTGACTATCTGAAGCTCTTGGCTCAAAAATAGTATGCTAACAAGGATAAAGCGTCTTGACAAGGCTCGAAATCCCCTCAAACCGAAATTTGCCAAGGTTGACCCTTTGGGTGACTTTCTGAGTCTTAGTTGGATGTCAAAGGCTCATCTACCGACGGAACTTATAATGGATATTTTTGGCCGCTTGGAACTATCAACGCTGTGGTACGTCGCAAAATCACTTGATCTGTTTTGGTCAAATGCTAACCCAATGATTTCGGTTGTCTAGCCAATGTCTGCGTGTCTCCAAATCGTGGAAGAACGCATTAACAGCGCCAGCGAGTGCACAACTTTGGAGATCGCTCCTATTCACTGGTGCTTCAGTGCCTAAAAAGCCCATTTCATGGGACTCCCTTAAGAAATTGCTCTCCTACTCATCGAACAATATTAGGGAGCTTGTAATAAGCGATGCTCGCAAACTAATCCTGGATCGGAGGAAATTCAACGCCTTCTTGAGCGCCGGAACCAGACTGGAACGCTTGGAGGTAATTAACCCGGGTGAAGAAGCCCTAGACCTCATGCGACCTCCAAATTATCTCAAATACTTGAATCTTGAAGGATTCCATCGTTTCTACAGGCCTGGTTCTGCAGGCGCGGACCCCTATCGGTTCTTTCTATTGTCCATTGTTCGTAATATAGAGACTCTCATTCTATCGGGGCTTCCTAGACAATGGTTTGGCGACATGGAAGTGCCTCTGATGCCTAATTTGAGACACCTCAGGTTGTCCAAGGGTAGAGAACAACCGTGGACATTGTCTGTTGTAAGAAGTTCAAGTCAACAACGTTCTTGGAATCACAAACTAACTTGTCTCAGTGTGCTCTCTTGAAAAGTACTCCCCAGCTTGAACAGCTCTATTTGGATAGCCTCCTTTTGGATTGCAGGCTTCCAAACGGTGAGGAATTCGACAATAGCTGTGTTCCTAATCTCAAATCTGTCACCATTGTGGATCTGAAAGTGTTAGTGTTGGACAGGGGTCACAACAACCTTTGGCTTCAACAGGGCCGATCATCTGCCCTGGAAGCGCATAGATGCGTAACAGCTTTGAATGGCGGAAAGAAACTCAAGGCTCTGGATATACACTATAACTGGCAGTACACCAACACTGAAGAGACAGCCAACGATATATTCAGTCGCATGTACCAAGACCCTTCATACGAATACGAAAATCTAGAGTTTTTGCGCTTCTCCAAGCTGGTCTTGGCACCAAACTTAGCAGAGAGGCTGTTTGGATCGTCTATAAGATCAGGAAAACTATCTTCGTTTGACATTTGTTTCCCTCTCCCCAGATACAGCGAGATAATCGGGCAAACGAGTTGGGAACACATCCTGAAGTATAAATGGCTCGAAGGGGCTGAGGCCATTCGATGCCTCGGCATATATGACTTCAGCTTCAAGACTTATACCAAAGGATTGGATCACCCGCTGGTCCAATTTCTACAAACATTCCCGGCTCTGGAAGAGGTGAAGCTGGGGTCAGCTAATTCTGGGCCCGCGGAATACCTGCTCACGGCCCAAGATGTTATAAAGTTCGTGAAACTGAAACGCATAGAAGTTGCGGATATATCTGGCGAATCTTTTGATAGAATTCGGCGGCTGGCGAGACAAGAAGGCGTCAGCTTGACCTGGGAGGCTCAAAAGCCAAAATGGCCTAGGCACTTCAAAGACGACTAGACATCGAAGAAGAGAAGTCCTTGCAATCATTTATGGGTGTGATTTTCTTAGGATGGAGTACGGGAAACTTGTGGTGTTGACGGCAAAATAAATTGGATACACAGCATCAACAGCGATTGGTATGATGACAGAATATGCATACTTTATGAGGATAGCCAGGGAAATGGTTAGCGGGACAAATATTTACATTTTTGAGGAGTTAACACCATCATCGTATGCATTATTCCGATAAATCTCTTTCGTTCTCCCCTTTTTGAACTTGGAATTGAGAGTGTTGGGAGACTCATCTGTATGCTTCCATCAGTTCCCACCCAATCACCACACACCCAGAGCTTGTGTGTTTCTATCCTCTTCCATTACACAGCACATTGAATGTTATATATACATCGGGTAACTGAAGACTAGCGGTGAGCATTTTGTCAATTCACCGCAGATTTCTATATGGTCAGAGCTGGATAGGCGCATAATATGCCCTCAACATTTTGCGTCATCACATGGATGAGGCAGTTTTCACTCTGCCAGCTCTACAGGTAGTTGCTTGAGCTGTTATATCTGTTGACTACTCACCAGTTTACTTGGCTATATAAACTCTCGCTGCCACCCCGAGTATGGAGATCTCTTTGCCTCTTCAAAATACTCACTACGACACAACATTTACCGACAACGTGTCATAATACAGTGAGGCTTGAAATGTCTTTCTTCAGCAATATAGGCAGCGAACAGGCAAGCAAGGCCTTTTAACTCATACAACAATATGGTGTTGCCACATGACTCCGCATTCTTACGCAAATCCGTCTCTTCGGCTTGACGTTGAACTCCAACCACATCACAGCTTACTAGTTCGATTAAGTACCCATGGCAGGTGAGTTGGTTGTGAACTTCCATTTCGAGAATAGAGAGCTTAGCAATCGCCGTGTACGTCCATTGCTAACCTCCTCATGTGCAGCAACGGCTGCCTTAGTCGCACAAAGCAAGAGAACACGCTTTTGGAGGATACAGAACTTCAAATACAGACTACATACCCGTGCAGCTCCCAAGCTAGTAAGTAAAAACCCAGATAACTGTTAACCGCCCAGCGACTAACACAGAGAAAAGCGCGAGTATTCACACCGAAGTACATATACAGAGCCATCGAACGCGAAGGCAAAGGGAGAGCGACTGTTAATATACACCAATAACCCCCAGTATAAAGAGCTATAAAGGACCATTTCGATATTCTCGAAGCTCAAGGATACGATGCGTCAGCTAATGTCGAGTCTCGACAACACCCAGCTGGAGAAACTTTGGAAGTTGCATACGTTAACGAGTCTTGACGAGGACCGAATACAAGAACTGCAGAGACTCCACGAGAGTACGCAGACCAATGAGGATACTCTTATCCGACACTTCGTCCAATAAATCTTGCGACTTGGCTGGCACGCACAGCGAGGAATCAACTCCCCCCACCGAACAATTCATGAAGTCATACGAATGGGGACGCATCCTGATCATCACGGGCTACCGCGAACAGAAATGCCTACTGCAAGAGACCCTGGCTGAACTCCTAGAAGCAAAGGTGCCACACAAGGTGTCCGTCCATATGATTGGCGATTCCCCAAGCCACCAAACTGAGGTGGTAATCTGTAACCTAATCTAAACAGATAAACCAGGATTTCTAGTAGAGGACGAACGGCTGGCAGTTATAACAACAAAAGCACAGGCTCTTACGATCATTGTCGGCAAAGCAGACGTGATCAAGGGAAAAGACGCTTAGTCCCTGCGCAGCCTACACAGCTACTTCAAGGACCGAGACGTAATCATTAAAGTCTTCGGATGGAACGAGTTCTGCAGCGTTTGCCTCCTCTCGGGCCATCGACAAGCGTCCTGCCAGACACTCGTGATTTGCGCCATCTGCGAAGGGAAACATGCACAGACGAAACTCTTACACAACTCTCGCATATCAACCAGTTTCCCTTATTCCTCGTGCAATGCACTCACAATGTCCTGCTCTAGTTCCATCCATCCTGCTTCCTTTATTGCGTTTCCTCCTCTCAGTCAGTCTTAGGCTCGTCAGTCAGTCGGGGCCGTAGACTGGACCCATGGGCAGAAAATAACTAAGCAGGAGAGCGAGGAGGAGGACTGATTAAGTGCAATGGGGTCTCGTGACACCCAAGGTCCCTTAAGGAAGTGTGGAAGATGATTCACACCTCAACCGAATTCTACTATGACGATGATGAGCAGGTCTATGCGCCAGTAGAGTTTACTACACTGAATATCACCCCGAAACACCGTGTTGGCATCACATTTATTCGACAATCCAAATGACTGAGGACCTCTCCCTGATCTCCTCGATCCAGATTGGAGCTTGATGAAGCATTTTAGTCCAATTGCCGCAAGCACGTACCTACACAAGCAGGTTCAGCACCTTGTATGTGCTAAGAATACGAGCCACCGAGGAGATACGAGTCCTACCGTCAAGGACACTATACTTGTATAGACCCTACCTAATCTCTGGATCTTCTGGCATCTGCTGCTATCGCTACGTCATTCAAGCATCTAATATTACTGCCACTTCTTCTGGAGTCTATAACACTACTAAACTCGGAGAACGAGACGCTGGATAATAACCCCTTTTTAGTCATCTTTAGTTAGATCTCTACAATAGTTCACTGATTAAATGATAATTGCAATGAATTCATATTTATTCTCTTCCGATCCTATCTAAATTTGCTCATAAGATATCCAAACATCTCGTATTAATTCGGAACTCCCATCTCCGCCTTTATCCTCTCCAGCTTTTCAGAAAACTTTGATATTACCTCACTACTCTCTGAAATCCTATCAATAACACCCGCAGACGTCCTAACGCAAAGCTGATTGTCGTCCACATACCAACACAGTGACTCCTCTAGGGCTCTTTCCAGCCACAACTCATAGACGTTGCATAGAACCTTCTCATCGAGACGAAGCATGAGCTGCATTATACCTGATCCAGGATATTTCAGCTCAACCTCCACAAACCAAAAATTCACATCTCTGGGCTCCAGACGTGGAGAAGTTATGGCTTGACGCGCAATATCCCGGATAAGTGCACAGAACTGTAGAGAAAAGTCGCCATATTGACCCTCTTGAAAAGTGATCCCAAACTTGGCCATTGCCATTTCGAATACACTTATGTGCTCCCAGTGTGTGGCCAGGTATCGGAGAGCACGGTCTCGGACACTTCCCTCCCAAACCTCTAGGTTGTCTAATAGCATCTGCGAAATGGATTTCGCTAGACGGGGCTGCTGGTTCATGATGAGTCCGGCCACTGCTCTGTGAAGCGGCTTTGTGCCCCCGACCATGGCGGCCACACCATTGAATATGACATCCGGCACTCGTCCATCAAAGCACTCTTGACCCTTGGACGCCAGTTCCACCAATATGTCTTCTTGACTGCTGAAATAGGCGGCAAGAATGTCCAAGATAGTGTAGCGGGGGGTGCCTATGCCACCCTGAAGCTGAGAAAGATCTTCCCAATGAGTCCCGTCGAAGCCGTTTTTGCTGAGAACCTCGAATAGGATGTCAACTACCAGAATATGTAGAGTAAGAGTGCTGAGCTCGTCATCTGGATATTTTGGACGACAGAGATGCTCTAATATGACATTTTCGATGCTCTCCAGCTTCTTTGCGGAGTCTGCATCATATAACCAGGTGTCTTTCCAACGCTGAAGAGCTTGCCTTATTATTTCTTCTCTGTTGTTATGGGGCGCTTGTGTCTCCTCCATCTTGGTGTTATCAAGAGTAACCGTGCCAGTGTCTAAGGGTTTCATAGTCTTTGTCAGGTTTATCAGTGCTTCTTTTACCTTTTCAGGCTCGGCATATACGGATCTCATAGTAAAGTCTACCTCTACTATCGGATAGAGAGACTGATCGCGCGCCAAGCTCTTCAAAACCTCATAGGCGTCTGATGGCAAGTCCAACATGGTCTTTAGTTCTGATAGAACACTGACTCTAGTTTCCTCATTACGGACATGTAGACACTGAATTAAACCTCTTACCATCAAAGGGTTGTACTCTGTCTCAGTCCTAGTCTTCGCAAGCTGCCATACCATGACCGCAGCGTGTAGGCAAATACGCTCATCCGAGTGGTCTAAAAGCTTAGAGAGAAGCGCAATTGCAGCCGGACTTGACCATATCGTGTGCCAAAGGAGGCTCAGTGTCGAAAAACTCAAGAAGAGAACATTTTCGTCATACTCATCCGCATCAGCGTCCCCATCTGCAACATCCCGAGACCACTCAACTACAATGTCTGCCAAGCTGGGAGAGATTCTCGGTCGCGCTGTGAGCCCTTGAATAAATTCGTCACGGAATTTTTTCCTGCGAACGTCTATTATACCGGCTGCCTCCTTCAGAAGCCTTTCGGGAAATTCTGTCTCTCCCACCAGCTGGCGCAACGCTTTCCGAGAGACCTGAGACTCCAAGAGGAGCCAGTCCATCATTTTAAGCTCCAAAGACTCGCGAGCTTCCACAAATGAAGTTGGTTCAGATGCACTGCTATTAATCTCTGCCAGGTAATGCATAGTCAACCGCAAATGGGCAGGTCCAAGCAGGTCCTTTGGCTCTTCTTCTATTGTCTGCAAGAAGCGATTCAATGCCTCTTCATCGCGCTGAAGTTGAATGGTGCCGGCAACAAAGCGCCAGAAGACATCGTAGCTTGAATTATACTTCTCGATTCGTAGGAACGTCTCCGGTTTGGTAGGTGTTGATTTTTTGCTAGTGTAATCAAATACCATTAGATCTTTCTTCGATATCCAGTGCTGTACAAAGAACTGTGCAGCAAACAACTCCTGGAACGTCAAATGCAGGAAGTGATAGCTTCGAGTGGTCGGCGTCAGCGGTCCATCAGAGGTGCGAAGGAATGAGAGCTTATCCAAGTCGGTGAACCATGGCTGCATCTTAGCTATAGGGAGGTTGCCAGCAATAATGCTCTGCTGATTGTGGAATTTCGTGAGAAAGGCTGGATCAAATTCAACCATGTTGTTACAGAGTCCGGTGAATGAGAGCGACTGAAGAGCATTGATTTCGGCTTGGCAGAGTCTTCTGATATCATCCGAGTAAGAAGCCTGTGCTTCGTGCTTCAACAGCGGTTCAGTGCTGCCTTCACGACGTTTCTCCAACAATTCCACATCCTTGTTCCAAAGAGACCTCTCTATGGCGTGGTAAAGTTCTGTCATGGTCTCTGGAGGACTGTCACCGTCCAACATGCCAGTTATCATGCTGTAGCAGATAGCGTCAAGCTGGATCGGAATGCGAGCTAACCCAGCTACTACAGGGTGGCCTTCGATAAACTCATAAATTTCCTCTGCTTTCCCGCTGCCGTGCTTTTCTATGTATTCCTTCACTTGGTCAGGGTAGAAGCCGATTGTTTCGAGCTCCAGGTCAAGTTTCTGGAAAACGTCACGGTTGACACCTCGCGGGCGTGTGGTTATAATGACCCGGGGCTGATTGAGCAGTTTGAGAAGAAGTTCATTACCGGAAGAGTGCAGCTCCCGATGAACTTCATCGAAGCCGTCGAGAATAAAAAGCGTCCTACTGGGGTCGTCCGTAAACGACCTTTCCAGAGCCTCGCCGAGAGTACCTTTGCCAGCCCTTTCAACATTAGGAAGGGGCTGGTTCAGGATATCTGCAATAGATTGTCCTGATTCTAGGTCACTCTTGATCTGGCGTAATGGGACCCAGATGACTCGATCGATGATCCCTGCCCACATGTTCTTGTGGATGAAATCGTAGACCATCTTTTTGCAGAGAGTGGTTTTGCCCACACCGGCTTGGCCACGAATAAGAATCCGCCGAGGTGGACCTCGGATAGTGTTGTTTGATGTGTCTTTCTTCTCGTCAAAAAGGGTTTCCAAACTGACACGGTCGGCCTCTGGTGGCTCCCAGACATCCAATCGACGGAGGATAGAAAAAGGAGAGGGTAGATGAGTGTCGGAATCCCCGCTTTGATTTGATTCCACAGAGTTTCCGACAATAGCCAGGTTTATATAGCATTTGTCCATAGACAGTTTGCTGCTATCAAGGCGTTCAATTTTGAGCAGGTCTAGATCCGGGTCCGTATACTTATCCCGTAATATTTGATCTGCGTAAAACTCCCGGACCTTGTGACAGCTTTGCCAGGCATTAACCAGTAACTGCTTTCGGGGTTGATGGGCCTTGGGTTTCGAGCATTCAACATTGCTCAAGTATGCTTTGCGACGCCCGGACCTTGACAAGTTCGGAGAGTCGAGCTGCGGCGATCTGGTAACCAATCGAGCCCATTCAAGTACACGACAGAATTTGGTCTGACTTGCTTGGGTGATAAGAGATGTCTTGAGAACATTGACGACTTGATCGTGTTTTAAGTCGTTTGCCAGTTCAAGTTGTGCACAGAGTCCACAGAGGAAATCTTTGTCCTCGCGACAAGGCAAGTCTGGATGCTGAAGCAAAGCTTCCAGATGCTTTGGGGCATTTGCCCAGACCAAGCCATCAGTGGCTCGCAAAGCGATATACCAATCCTTGGGTTTCTTCAGCGTTTTGAATGCTTTGCCCGTGTTGGAGGCGTTCTGGAACAATTCGCTGCATGATTTGATGACTTCGATGATGGAGCTTATCAGCTCAGGCACTTCTGTCAAATCGACCAGACCCTCCACAAGTTTCGATGGATCGAGAGACCAGACAGAGCCAGCGACTTTTGCGCCGCCCAAGATGGTCTTGAAAGTGCTGGCTCCAATCTTCTTCCAAGGACTCACGTCGGTTGGAATGGCCAATAGTGCCTGATAGGAGTAACTCGCGACCTCGGCGAGACGAAGCTCTTTATGGTCTCGGAGCTTCTCCAGCCGCTTCAGCAAATTCTGGACTTTGAGATCAACGATGCCTTCCACCTTGACTTCATTCATAGCATCCAAAACCGCTGACAGAGCGCGAATCGAGTTGTACTTGGTTTGGCCATGGGCTGCATCGACGGCACTGTCCAGCGCTTTTTGGATCGAAAGCATGGCGCTCCCGAGGTTCAATCTTTTTCCAGCCAGCCCAGCCTGGCGACAGTGAAGAAACGCCTCGAATGCGCGTAGAAGCTCAACGTCCACGATCTTACCGTCCACCGCAGCACTCGCGATAACATTGTGGAATCTGTCGAATACACGGACATAGTCGTCTTCATCGAGGAAAGGCGCCAACAGAGTAATTTCAATGGCATGTGTTTCGCTCGGGCTCTGGATAAACTCGTTGATCATGGACTGCTGTAGGGCTTGTAATGCCTGCAATTCTTTGGTAGAGCGGGAGGTTGGCTGCTTCTCGGCCGCATCTTGTTTCGATGGCTGCGCTGCAAGGCTCAGCCGACGACAAAGATCATCCGTGGATTGTGGCCGACAGAAATTCTCCCGAGAACTCGCCATCAGGAGTGTGTCAAGTGGAGGTCAGAAAAGGCGAGACCGTCAAATAAATACGTGCCTGCATTCAGCAATGTAAGCAAATACCGAAAATACATGTATATAACGATACTAGCTGTTACTAGAAAAATATAGACATAGTAGCAGCTATTAAAGAAATATAAATATAATAATAAGTATTGGAGAAATATAGCTATAGTAGCAGATACTTAAAGAATAGGTGTATTATTCAATGCTTAGGTGTTCGAAATCTTCTCGATCTCGGTTTTTCTGTCCTCCGCTTGTGTGTGTTAGAAGTACATGCTATGCTTCTGCGAGTGGCAGTGTGATGAAGCGAAGTTCCAGTTGTTGTCACCTCGTGACAGCTCCAGCCGCTGTTAGTGGATTCTGCGAAATTCCCAATACCTCGGTAGTGCCCAGCGGCGTTTCGGCTCTGAATACAGAGGAGTCATAGTATTTGAAGATCCTTGAAACGTTACTTGACAATCTGCAGTCAATGGCTTCGAAAAATTCACTCAGATAGTGATGTTGAGTATTCTAATTACAACAAGTTGGTCATGGGCAGAGGATGGATATCATAAGTTTCTTCTATTTACGACGCACGCTAGAAGGCGATGCAATACTTATATCATAAAGCTTCATTGCTTCCATTATGTCCGTCCAACTTTGAATGATAATACCTGAAGTACATTTGTTAGTATATATTTCTCCTAGGGCGGCGGATAGTTTGTTCAACTCACATCATTCTTCCCCACGGCAACGACATCATCTTCAGATACCCTCATGTTTCCAACTCCTTCGACAAACGCAATCGGCGCATCACCCATCACTTTCCGAGCAACGTCACCCACTGTCAATCCCTTCTTTACCAGCACGCAATCTCTAAAGACGAATTTGGATTCGGAGGCTCCAGAGCTAAATGTCGTCGTGTTTCGGACAGGGAAAACGGGTACCAAGCCGAGCAGCTCAGCTGCCTTGGACAGCACCTGTACGACTCCAGTCGACCCAAAGCGGTAGAGCACCATATCCTTGAGATTTTCTATTCGATTTCGGTTCTTTTCGTCGAGTTCTTTGAGGCCGCCTCCAGTAGGATCTCCTTGCTCGATGAGATCCTCTCTCGTGTCGATAAATTCGCTACCCTCCACGTATTTGATGTATCCTTGCTTCGCCATTTTCCTCAGGAAGATTTCTGAAATTGCCGAACAGAGTACAACCGCATTAGGGTCCTGCATCTTGGCAATCTTGGCAATGTTCTTATCTGCATCGGGATGATCGATCTTGTTTAGCGCTATAACCGTCGGGAACTTTTCGTCGATGAAGCAGTTGACAATGTGTTCAATCGTTTCGTCGGACCACTCCTCCAGCGGCTCCTTCACGCCTGATCGATCTATTGTCCGCTGTACCGTTACGGTTGTGGATCCGTATCCGGAAAACTGGTTTTGTAATGTCTCGACAGCCGTCGCCTTGACCGCGATATGCCGCCGCTTGATGCCTCCCCATTTTTGCATCAGATTGCCCAGAATCCATGCAACAACCTCGCTGCGCAGCCATGCGATATCAACCGAAGGATCGTAGCCTCTCGTCTCCTTGCCCTCCGCATCGACAGTTCCGGACGCATCAACGACGTGAATAAGCGCATCGGCATGTCGTAGATCGTCCAAGAATTTGTTTCCCAGGCCGCGGCCTTGATGTGCACCGGGCACTAATCCTGCGACATCTAGAAGCTCGATCGGTACAGATCGTCGGCCGTCGACGCAAGATCCGTAGTTGGGCTTGCATCTGTCTGATACGTTGAAGCGCGCACAGGCGCAGTCGATCTGAAGGTATCCTATCGCTCGTTGAGGATCAATGGTGGTAAATCTGTCGCACAGGAACAAAAAAGGATGTCCAAGTCAGCTTCGCGAGCTTTTATTCGGGTGAGAATGGGGCAGGTGGGCGAGTATTCACGGGAAGTTGCCTGCACAAAAGGATGTTAGTCTCAGTATAAGCATCTTCCAGATGAGCGACAGATTGTCTCTTTGCTGTCCCTTTGTTTCTTTCAACGTTTTAAAAGATAGACAAACAAATGGGGCTACTGACCAACTTTAGAGGAAGCATCTGTTAAGCTGTTGAGCGTGCTGCTCTTGCCGGCAGAGGGCTTGCCAACCAGCCCGATGAGGGGATCGCGAGGCATGGCGGGGCGCGCGCGAAATCTCGGAGGATGCGAACGAATATAATAGAATATAATGATATTATTTATTGAACTGCACAAGAGAGAAGCTTATGGCAATGAATCTATTAGTGATGAGAAGAGCCGGAATGCGTGGGAGACTGTGGGAAAGATAGCAGATATGATATCGCAAAAAAGATTTAAAAAAAAAACGGATCGGCAATATGCAAAAAGTTGGCGCAAAGTGGACGCTTGTGATGAGCCGGCTGCGATGATGTCGTTCAATGTACCCAATGGTAAGCACGGCTACTGCTGATGTCGTACTAATAAGAAAGTTACTTATTTATAGGAGACATACACACTAAAACTCGAGTACTTTCAGTCTGCCGATACTAGCCCCTCCATGCTCATTCACTTCAAGGTACTTCCATGCTAGGCAGCTTGTATAACGGACGATTGACTTTCATCTCAAACAAGACAGATCACCAACGCCTGATCTTTCCTTCCTCAAGCAAACCTCCCAAGATATCTCACATTCAAGTAATCTCACATTGCGACATGGCGCATTCACAATTACCCATCGAGGCTTTCCCAGCCTGGGCTGCCGTGAACAGTGTGGAATTTGCAAACGCAGAGATACGAAACATCGAGGGCAAAGGGCTTGGCCTTGTCGCCAAGCATGATATCACGGATGTGGGCCATGATGCTTCCAGCTCACAAGCGATCATCCGAATACCCCAGGATCTTGTTTTATCTGCAGAGACAGTAGAAGTATATGCCAAGATTGATCGGAATTTCAAGCAGCTATTCGAGGTTGCCGGACACCAAGTAAGTATCAGAGTTCATCCGTGGCAGAACCCACAAGACGAAACGACGATGCTAATATCTGGAGAGAGCTCTAGAATTGATATCATGCTGTATCTTTTGACTCATATTATCCAATCGAAAGAAGCTTCTTCAAATACTAGATTATTTGCTTCAACGTCGTGGACCGAGTATATCAAGTTCTTGCCTCAATACATCCCTATTCCCACCATGTGGACGAATGAGGAGAGACAACTCCTCAAAGGCACATCTCTAGAGGTAAATTGACATCCCCCATCTACTTAGATAGTAACCTATCGGGGATTTTCCTATATTGTTACCCAAATGCGGCTCTCGATGCATGAAGCCGCAGCTGTCATGCAATGCTCTACTGACAATCATACCACACAGACAGCGTTAAGTGCCAAGCTATCTGCACTCTCACACGAATATAATGAGATTAGCGAACAAGTATCAGATATACCCTTTTGGAGGGATCTTTTCTGGGACACTGCAAAGGTGGAGGATTGGATCTTAGCCGATGCCTGGTACCGCTCACGATGCCTGGAGCTTCCTCGAGCCGGTCATGCCATGGTTCCTGGACTTGACATGGCGAACCACTCACAGACCCATTCTGCATACTACGATGAAAGTTCTGACGGCGATGTGGTGCTACTTCCGAGCTCAGGATCAAGGGTATTATCAGGTGGAGAGATTACCATCTCATATGGACAGGCAAAGTCACCAGCCGAGATGCTGTTTAGCTATGGCTTCATCGACAGCGACTCCTCTGTCAAAGAGTTAACACTACACATCGCTCCGCTACCCGACGACCCTCTAGGAGGAGCTAAACTCCGCGTTTACAATGGACCCCCCACGGTTCGGTTATCTTTGACGGAGCAAGGTGTCCAGTGGAACAACCCTTTTCTATACTTGCTAGTTCTCAATGAGGAAGATGGTCTTTCTTTCCGCATAGCGCAAGACACGTCAGGGGAGCGCCAATTGGTACTATTTTGGCAAGACGAAGAAATTACGGACCGGACTGACGAGCTTGAGACGCTTGTGCAAAGTCACGACCTATACCAAGTGTTTAAGCTTCGAGCTGTAGCCGTGCTGGAGGAGCGGGTTGCGATGCAGCTGGACAGAATCTCCTCCGGACTCTCGTACGGGGTAACGGAGCAACAACAAGCAGCAAATCAGCCGCGTGCGGAGTGCATGCTAGCGGCTGAGACTTTGAGAGATCTTGAAACCCAGGTCCTGCAAGGTGTGGCGGAGGCGCTAGAAAACGAGGTACGATATTTTCCTGTCCTTTCTCTCTCTCTTTTTTGTTTGAGGCAACCCTTCCCTTGTCCATGGGATTCCGACGGTCCGGGGTCAAGCCAGATGGCGGCAGATGGCTATTCCCGAAGAAGACCAAGTTCTCAGTTTAAACCAAAAGTCGTGGATAAATGCTAATGCAACCACGTAATATCACAGAAGGCAAGGCTGCTTCTGGACGCACGCGTAGTGACATATCTCGGGTCTATGGAAGATGCCCAAAACGAGCAAGCGTCTGGGCCGGCAGCCAATGAAGAGGACGATTTCAGCTAAGCGGCCGAAATAGCCTGGCGGCGTGGGATGAACAGCCGGGGAAGCGCTGATATAAACTCTAGCGTGGGGATCGACGATTGATCATTGTAGATGTTTGCGCCGGCTTGACCCGACAGGGAGGCAGTGAGAAGGAGGGCAACTATTGCTTGTGGCCTTTTGATGCTTTCTAGTCGAGTTTGTATCGTGATGCCGCTCGACAAACTAGCACTGAGCTATTGACTGAAACGGAACTAAAATGCGGGTTGAACATGCGATCAATGCAGTATAAGTGAATGCTCAAAGGGCATGTAGATTTATTAAACAGGTCTCAATGATGAACACGTTGAATAGAACTGGAGAGCCGTTTCATATCTGGAGATGTTTGATCTCAGAAGATTAGATGCATCTCGTATCGTGGTCATCTTCCGTTCTGCCTGTATGACATGACAGACGCTGGGATGATTTTAAACTTCAAGCTCTTCTTCCATGCCACCATTTCGAGCGTGGCTGACGCTTCGAACTCTGAGTTAGGGCAAACGAATGCCACTAGCACCTCAGTCTTGGCACAAAATACGGGGAAAGAGGTGCTAATGAATGCCATGAAGGATAATAGATGTGCCGACGAGCACTAAAAGTCTCCCATCTGATGATAATCGGACATGCTGAATGTGTCCATGGGAAGTGGGAGGATTGAGTGTGTCCCGGGTGTGAGTGATTAAGCCAGGGCTTTTTGGGGCCTAGGAAAGATGGCTGCAAGACCGGAGAGGAACGCGGCACCTCGCAGCTGAATGCTAGAATGGAAGAGTTGCATGCATGGCACAAACACGCTCCTCTAGGCTGCATTGAGTCGACTATTCTTGACAATGATTTCGGTGTCGCGTGGACCGAGCTGGGGCAGAGCAGAAAGCTGACGGCATCGGCAAGGGTCCGAGGCTGCCGGTGTGTTGGACGCTCGAGAGTCGGTGGTTAAATCTACGCCGATTCCATTGAGGTAAGATGCTTAGTGAATCAACCAGTGCTGATTCCGGTGCTGCCGTATGTTTTTCGGCGTGCGTACAAGTAGATAGACAGGCGATAGCAGCATCACGTTATGGGAAATGGCCCCTGAAGAGGTCACGTTATTGAGAATGAGTCGGAGGCAAAAACCGCTGCAGCAGTACCCAAATCCCAAACCTGCATTCGTCACCCAAACACGCATGTATCTTCACAGTGGCATGAAACGATGGCCGTTGGACAAACGCCACCACCGCTCCCATTTCCCGTTCTTGTTGGCCGAATGTCAAAAAGCTGCACAGTACGAGCGCAGAGACAAGTGAGAGGAGCTGCTCCCCGGCTTTTCCCACCCCGCACTATGTGCGCCTTAGGGGGGCAAACCGCGGGAAATCTGGGGTAAATCAGGCCATAAGTCGAGATTTCTTCGGCGCTAGCTATCTGGCAAAGGCTTTGGAATCCGTTCTAGAGCTCGAGGGCCCTTGCGTGGGCTGGTACGAAAAAGTAAGACTGCAGCGGTAAGATATCGAAGAGCGAGGGACGTTGTTGGGAACAATGGGTTGCATTTTCTGACTGCGCGCTCGACCTGCATCCCCCGTCAGGCCCCGTACATCGGCCAGCCCTCAACTGGACGGACGGCCCATGTGGGTAATGCGAAGTACGGCGGTCGGGCTAAAATGTCGCGATGCTGGGTTAGGGTTCAAAATTCTTCAGCCAGCGAGCCTCACGTCGCGGTGATTGCACAGGGTATATCGTCCCATCTGCCGGAGCAGCCAGTCGCTAGCATCGTTGCCGTGCAAGTACTAGAAGGCAAACCCTTGATGAGCTAGCACACACAGGTACTCCGTGCCAGCAAATGGACATGGTCATGGATTAGTAGATCAACATTGGAACAGAGTCATGGCTACTGTACGAGTACAGGCAGAGCCGGGGTGGGGGCATCTCGTGGCCTACCAGGGGGGCGACTAGCGAGCGCAGTGCAAAAAAAGATGGAAGAAGACAACCGACGTACGTCAATCAAAGTCGGGACTGATGACAGCCCCAACGAAAGACGTTGGCGGGTGGAGCAGGCCGGACCGGATCTGTCCAGTCACAGCGGCGCGGTGCCTATTAGGGCGTGCGGCGTGCATCAGCAATTTGGGTGCTTTTTCATGCGAGCAAAGGGGGAACAAGAGGATTCCGATGAGCAAGACGAGATACCGTGGGTTGATAGGATTGAGGCCATCTCCAGGCGAGAATGCGGTGGTTGCAACCCTTTGCAGCCGGCTGCAGCAGGTACCGCATTCGTACCTCTCCAGCGCTGGACGTATGCAGGACTAACATGCAGAGGACCTTGGCGGCGCCCTGCCTGGCACCCAGCCGTCAGTTAGTACATGTACCTGCCTCTAGCACCCAGCCAGCGCGCTACAGGGTGCTAGAACTGGGTGCTAGAGGCAGCACTTGGTCAGAAGGTTTGCGCACTAACCAATCCCCTTCCCCGGGATTTAATTGCCTGCCCGTGCGAACTCGAACTCGTTGCAGCGCTCCTTTCCATGTCCTTTTAGGCTCCACTTCGCCATTCTCTGTCCTGGGCTCGCTCTTCCATTTCCCTTTCCCTTCCATTCTCTCACCACCCCCACAATATTCTTCATCTTTACTCTCTGCATTCTCCAGCTGACGACCGGAATACTTCCCATTATCGAACACGAAGACGAGTTTCATTGGTACTGCGACATCATCGTGCCTTCTGGAAACAAACCGAACCAAATCGTGGCAACGTGATACTTGCCCACGCTGTCTCGCCATCTGTTGCGCCGAACCACGGCTGGTGGGCGAAGAAAGCCCCAATCAGCAAGTTCGCTCGCATAAAACAACGCCCTGACCAACACCAACGAATCTTCATAGCCCTTTCTCAATCGACGCTCGGATCGCAATCGCCACAATGCCGGGCATCCTGCCTATGAAAGTTATCAAGGTGGGCAACAGCGCCCAGAGTCGCATCGCCCAAGCCTGTGACCGGTGTCGCAGCAAAAAGATCCGCTGTGATGGCGTCCGGCCGACATGTTCACAATGTTCCTCCGTTGGCTTCGAGTGCCGCACAAGCGACAAGCTGAGCCGGCGTGCCTTTCCGCGCGGTTATACAGAGTCCCTGGAGGAGCGGGTTCGTGCGCTCGAGGCAGAGGTCCGCGAGCTCAAGGACTTGCTGGACGAGAAGGATGAGAAAATCGACATGCTCTCTACGATGCACGGAAACATTCATGGCGGACCACGACGGAGGCCTTCAGTCACATCCATGGCCACTCCGGTATCACCAGATTCCGCCAAAGACTCGCCCACCATAAAAGAAGACACCTTCCGAGTGCAAGCTACACAATTGCTTCTCGGTGTCGAAAATTCCGACTCATACTTTATGGGCTCATCCAGTGGGCGCGCCTTTATCGGTATGTCATACTTTAGCTGCCCCACGTTCACACAATCCACGCGCGCACAATGCGCAGACACACTGCCATCTTGCTTCCCCAAAGCTTATTACCCAGTCTCTAACGTCTTTTCTATGTAGCCTCTCTCAAGCGTAAGATGCAAGACAGCGGCAAGCCCTGCAGTGACTTTACCCCAGACGCCTTCTTGCATATCCAAGGCTGCACTCCACTCGTTGCCAAGATGTCGGAACAGCCATCAAGGGTCCCCCCTCGGCTCTTTTCAGACAGATGTGTCAATGTCTTTTTCCAAGAATGGGCCCCTCTCTTCCCTGTTCTTCACAAGCCCACCTTCCTCCGTATCTACGAGGAGTTTGTCAATGACCCAGAGAGAGTCAAATGCAACTACAAGCTTGCTCAGCTCTATCTCGTCTTCTCTCTCGCGGGCCTCTCGTCAGAGGCTCCAGACATTCAGCAAGTTGCTGCCTGCGAGTACCAATGGACGAAAGCCCTAGAGTCCCTGATGCTGGAAAACACCATGAACACATTGCAGTGTCTTGTGTTGGCTCTGCTGTACTGCACCGTCCGAGCCGACTATCGTCGTCTCCAGCACTACAAGTGCATCGCCGTGGGCCTATCTCACCGGCTAGGTCTGCACCAGAGCCAGAAGCGCTTCTCTTTTGGCGCTTTGACCCTCGAGACTAGGAAAAAGGTCTTTTGGACCCTGTATGCCCTGGACACCATGACGGCTGCCATTACTGGCCTTCCCAAACTACTGAAAGAAGAGGATGTCCAAGCGGAGTATCCTTCCGACACTGACGATGAGTACGTGACGGAGAAGGGGTTCCAGCCCACACTGCCGGGAGAGTACACGCGCATCTCCAGCGCTCTGGCTCTCTTCAGGGCAACCCGCATCCTCGCTCGTGTCCTGGACAAGGTGTACCCTGCAGCGGCAAGCTATGACCTGTCGCTACAGCAGATTAGTGCCTTTGAGGCTGAATTAGACGGCTGGTACGATGATCTGCCGGCTCATCTGAGACTCAACTTTGCTCATGGCAAGCCATCGACAGATGTCACTGGCAGCCGGTCACCTCTACTGGTAAGTGCGAAGAGTGATACATACTAAAGATGCGAAGGGACTAACAAAAACGTCACACTAGGCACTCACATATTATTATATTCGCACCCTCATCTATCGCCCCGTCGTTGGCTCCAACCTCGGGCCCAAGGCTGCACCCGCTCTGATCTCCATCAGCGAGTCCAGCAAGCACATTATCCAAATCTCACAGCTTCTCGAGGAGCGAAGCATGTCATTTTCATTCTGCATGAACAAGTGTGATCTTCTCGCCGTGTGCGCCCTTACTCTTCTCTACCAGGCCATTGATCTGAAGCGTGACAGCAAGCTGTTGCGCGAGGATGAGCGGCTGGTCAACGATGTCCTTCAGACCCTTCGCAAGAACCAGTCGCCTGGATTCGTGGATTTGGAACGAGCCGCGAGCGTGCTCATCACAGTCACCGACCCATCAGGGCCGGCGGCGATGAACAAGCACGTCCGCAAGCCGTCGGTGGCGACCGGCTCCCGTCGCGCATCGCCCCCGACGAGCTATCCCAAGCAACAAAACTCCCCGCCGCTGGGCCAATTCCCGACTTCAGCAAGCGATACCGACCTGACGCGACACCAAGACAAGGCTCGCTGGATGAGCAACATGGCGGGCCTCCAAGGTTCCAACGGAGAGGTTCAACCGGTCTCATCTCGCCAGTCATTTGATGGCCACCGACAGGAGCGCCAGCACTCGGCGTCGCGGATGTCTAGGCTTTCACCGAACGCACAGGCAAGGCAGAATCTCGACTACCTTTCGCTCAACGACACTCCTTTCACAAACAAACACGCCACATCTCCAACCAGCATGCCTGCACAGACGGCGGGGATGCAGACCAACGGCCAAAACTTTATGAACAACGGACAGTCAGCCAAGACGCCCAACATGACTGGTGCCGACTGGGAGGCGCTGGTCGGATCCATGGACAGCGGAATGAACAATGTTTATGACGTGATCTATGGAGGCGCCAGCATCGAAGCTGCCATGGCGGGACACTCGACAGGCAGCGAGTGGTCGCCAGATTCATGGGACCTGAGCAACTTCAACATTGGTGAATTTGGCAACAACCCGGCGCCGCCGCAGAGCGTGCTCAGCATGAGCGACGAGAGCCTCAGCTCAGGAGAAGAAGTGTCGCCTTCAGAACTGGGGCTGGGTCTCGGAAGCATTGACTACGGAAAGCAGCTGCAGGGGGTCAACTACCACAACGGCGATGGATTTTCAACAAACGGGCTGCACGGGCTGTCTTTGTGAATAATGACATGTTTTTCAAGGCGCTATGGTGTGATGTGATGGCGAAGCGAGAGACGCTTTGGTTTCGTCTGGAATATGCTGCTTATCGATGTAACGTTTTTGATACATACCTTTATGTTGGGACGGCGCACATGGCGGAGCGATATGTTGAGGGCTTTTTTTTGTGTGTCTTTTTGAAATTTTTCTGCCTGCTATGACTCGGAGACCAAAAGTGGCTACAAGGCTGCCACGGGGATATGAGGGATTACCTGCTATTGGTGAACTGGATGGATGGATGGATGGAGATGGATAGTTTTGAATATTTCCATTACATGATATTTCCAAAATACATGGTCTTTTGAATAAGCAGTATCACCGGTATGACGATTTTTGCAGAGATTTCAACTCATATCGAATTATTCAACGGCATCTTATCATGGTGCTATAAATGGTCGAAGCACTAACATGCGGCATATCAAGGGAATACCCACCAGCGATACGGCATTGATATTAATATCTATTAATCCTTGACCTGTACGAAAACTGCACATGCAAAAAACCAGTTTGCCCTGATGCGTTGAAACTCATTCCAAGCTGGATTGGGAATAAGGCGACGGAGCTGACTGACCAGCCCGCCACGATCTCTCTTTAGCACTTTCGGCACGTTGCGCAATATCTGGACCCTACTCGATAGTGGATGAAAGACCCCTTCTGACCCGCCCTAAAACGGCTGCTGGAAGCCGGTGACTCGCAGCGGCTGTGCAGACAGCTTGAGGTGATTTGGATTAGGGGAGTGGGAAATGCGCTGCCGGGAGTCATTTTAGCGGTCCACACAGCCTTGTAACGTAGCAGCTCTTGTCAAGGTGAAGATATGTGGAATTTGTTGCCACATGCACATGCGAGCTTGTTCGTCAAGGGTGCTGTGATGAAGTTTTTTTTTTCCTTGGCCGTGGCCTTATTATCGTGCTTATACTAGCAGCCCATCAATCAGTGGCGTGGACTTTGGGATTTACACTCCCGCAAACTAAGGTGCTTATCACGGACGGCTAACCACGTATCAATCCAATATGCGTATTACTTGGGCTTGGCCACGACAGACGCCTATCAAAAAGGGTCCAAGGTGGCGACAGGCACCATGTTCAGGGGAAAAGAGGGTCATGCGAGGCATGGCTGGTGATGGGGAGTGGCCTCATGAGCTTTTGGTGTATGCGAGATTTGATTTGATGGGAGTGTTTTTTATACTTTGCTCGTGGTCTGAGTCAAAAGCAGGATGGAGCTTTTTTCAGGTTTGATACCGTTGGTAGCTTGTTTGACCTAGATATGAGATGATGGATGGATACCGAGAGATAGGTAAGGTAGAAAGCTGCGATACAAAAACGAGATGGGAGGCACCACTTTGTCGTTCTCTTTCTCTCCTTCTCTCTTCTTACTTCTTTGTTTGTTGTTCATTAAGTTGTTGGTTACTGCTCAAAAACGACAAAATAGCCTGATACTAGCAAAAGACAAAAAACATACATACAAAGGAAATAAAATAGCCGGCTACACACACACAGCAAACCAGGGCGGTCAGGCTACCTTAACCTACCGGACTCCGGACTTCATCTAGACTTATATCCGCCCAATCGAAGGCGGCGTGACGAACACAAGCAGCCCTCCAAGTCTCGCCCCCCTCCAAGAAGAGTGGCCATTTGACTAAGGAATACGCCATTGGCTTTGTTTCGTCTTTTCGTCCTTTTTCTCTTCACTTTTCCTGCTTCATTCCTCAGAGTTGAATAGACGGAAGATAGAGAGAGTATAGAAAGAATTCTTCTAAAAATGACCGCATCGGAAAGGCAGCCTCTGATGAGTCCCTTCCACCGCGGCATCACCGCCCCCAAAGGTACGTACCTTCTAATTCGTTCCTTTGAACCATCCGGGTTTCCGAGTGTAACTATTCACATCGAACCTTTGCTCGGAATTCTTCAAGACAACCAAAAAAAAAATTCAAGAAAAAAAAAACTAAACTTGTTTATCCTTTCCAGCTGCGAAATGGGCCTCTGCAATCGTCTCCCGCCGTGATCCCTCGCGGTTCATCCCGCAGACCATCGCCCACCGAGGCTTCAAGGCTTCATTCCCGGAGAACAGCATGGCGGGGTTCCGGGCGGCCGTCGAGGTTGGCGCGCATGCGCTGGAGACGGATGTGCATCTTTCCAAGGACGGCGTTGTGGTGTTGTCACATGTAAGTTGATGGTTTTCTGATGATGAATTCGATGACATGAGACGGAGATGAGACGGAGATGAGATGAGATGAGATGAATGACTCCAAGAAGAGTGATGAAGAGAGTGAAATGGACATCCCGACTAATGTATGGAATTTGTAGGACCCTTCGCTCAAACGATGCTTTGGCGTCGATCTCCTCATCAAGGACTGCACATGGTCTTATCTCTCCAGCCTTCGCACCGTCAAGGAGCCCCATGAGCCGCTGCCTCGGCTTGTGGATTTGCTAGAGTACCTGGTGTCCGGGCCGGAGACGGAGAAGATTTGGGTCTTGCTAGACATCAAGGTGAGCGTGAAATCTATTGAAATAGAAAGAAAAGACAGCAAGAACATCTGCTGATATTGTGAACCTTGTTAGATCGACGACAAGCCCGAGGATCTGCTGCGAGCCGTCGCATGCACCTTTACAGAAGTATCATCCGCAACGCCATGGGACGAACGCATCATTCTCGGATGCTGGAACGTAAGTCCTCCTCCTACTATATCATCATCACTACCATCACAAAAACTAACAAAACAATACACAGGCCACATTCATGAAGGCCGCCCTCGCCTTCCTCCCCGGCTTCCCCCTCGCCCACATCTCAACCTCCCTCTACTACTCCCGCCACTTCCTCCCCATCCCCAACCTCGGCTTCAACATGTTCCAGCTCCTCCTCGTCGGGCCCCTCGGCGGCTGGTTCCTCCAAAAGGCCAAGTCCGCCACCCGCCCCGTCTTCGCGTGGACCGTCAACAGTCCCAAGTGGATGGAGTGGTGCATTCGCAAAAACATCCCCAGCACGCCTTCTCTCCCGTCAACCTCATCTTCATCATCAGCTTCTTCCCTCTCGGCAGACCCCAAACTCGACGCCTCCACTCCAAGCCCCGTCCTCATCGACGGCGTCATCACCGATGATCCAAGGCTCTTCCTGCAGGTCTGCTCCCGCGTCGAAGACGACCTCGATGGCAAGACGAAGTCTTCTTCCGCTGTCACCCGCCGTCCGAATCTCAGTGTCGTTCTTGGCTCGCTGACCTCTGGCCTTGGTACTACCTGCGGCATCCTCTTCATCAACGTCTTCGCTACGAGCTTCTTCTGGTACAGGCGGCTTCAGGGCAGGGTGGACAAGTTTGACGTTGGCTTTTTCAAGAATTTCCAGACTTGAAGCGTTCAGGGAATCCTAGTGTTTCCTTTTTCTTTTCTTTTTTTGCTTGGTTAAGCGGATTTGGGTTGGTTTGCTGTTAGATACGAGTTACACATCTCTCCCTTTTTACATCCTCTTGTTTTTAGTTCAGATCCTTAATGATCATTAGACAGACTGCAGACTCCATATCAGACACATAGATAACGCAGGGCGTAACGGAACAGCACATGTCTTTTTTTTCAAGTCATTCAGAGTTAGGAATATACCATCTACGTTTGTTCTTGTCTATGCCTGCACCTCCGCTTGTTCTTCTCCTGAGAAGCTCAACTCATCCTCCTCTCACTCGGCA